>JAWWNJ010000200.1:0-341034 GCA_037176885.1 Favolaschia claudopus
GGTCGCTTATACCCCGAAGCGGTGGCAGGGCGATTATCTGTGCCGCAAGATTCTTGGATACCCTTATTCGGCGGGGCCAGCGCACGCGGTAGAAGATAACGATTCAAATTCTCCGGTTCCCAGCCTCAACGAATCTCTCAAAGACACCCACGACGCTGTGCCTCACCCGCCTGCTGATGTCTTGGAGAACCTCGGGATCTCTGCAACGGGTACTATTCGGGGGAGATTGAAAGGCTTGAGTGCCTTCCTGCCGTCCGCACATAAGGATGATGACCGGGCATCTATCCGCCAAGAAGCAAAGCCCAAGCAGGCTGTTCACGGTAATACCGTTCGAGTTGAAGAGCGACATAAGCTGATGTTGTTGAAGACGACCTTCCTCGATCCGTGGAGACTCTACTCAGGTACTTGTCGGACCGTCGACCGAAAGTTGCGGCGGCCTTGGCAGCAGTAGGAATTACACCGGCAAACCAATCGCACGAAATCGCCTTCCTGTCTGAAACCTCCGTAGAAGACCTGTTCGCACTTCCAAATGCACCCCTCTCTGCCCTGACCCCAGAACAGCTCCTCCGCTTCGCTCAGATTGTAGATACCGCGCTGTTCAAATCCTATCTCCTCGTTCGACCCGGGCTGCTAGGTTCGCTTTGTCGAGTGTCCAATTGGTGCGAAGTTTCTGAGGTGGAGGAAGAGCTTCTTGCCCGCAAGGTCTGCTGATATGTTCTTTTGTTGGCCCCCCCACTAATGAAATATTCTCAAATCAGAAATACGCGGAACTTCGGGATCTGTACAACGGCAAGAAGATGCACCGGAAAGCATTGGAACTTCTCAAGCGGTATAGATTATCTTCTCAAGAATATCAAATCCGTATTCATCGTCGTCGATAGGCTCAGCGAGGAAGAGACGGACATGGAGGACAAGCTCTCACCTTCAATATACTATCCTGCAAAAATTAGGACCAGAACATCTGGATGAGATCTTCTCTTCCGCACGTTGGATGTTCGAGAAGGATAGTTCGATGGCCTTCCAGGTAATGTTTTCTCATTCTCTTACTTTCTTGAATCAAGCTCATTCGATTAGATCTTCACTTCTGAGGACGTCGAGCTTCCTAGACCTGAAGTTGCCGATTATCTAGAAAGCATCGACCCCCTTCTTGGCATCCGGTATCTTGAGTTCCTCATCGAAGAGCGTCAGGAGGAATCGACCGCTTTCCACGACCGACTGGCCGAGTCGTATCTCAAGATAACCCTGTCCTGCAAGAAGCGGAATGACAAGGGTGAGTTGCTGTTGACGATGCAAGATGCAGCAATTAAACCACTCTTAGACTGGACGAAACACTACGCCAAGCTCTTGAGATTCATTGAAACAACAGATCGGTATAGAATTGACAAGCTGTACAGTACGCTTTCCAACGAAGGGTCCGCGTTTTGTTCCCGTCAATATTTCTTGTTCGTTCACGGAACTCCAGACTTGTTCGAGGCTCGTGCGTATACTATTGGGTCGATTTGGGCGACATGACCAAGCCCTCGAACTCTACGTCTATCGTCTGCACGACTATCAGAAGGCCGAGCAGTCAGTCCAGCGCTGCTCCATTCAAATCAATGGTACACTGAACCCTTCCCCATAGGCACTGCAACCGCGTCTATCGTCCTGACACACCGACTTCGAATGTGTACCTGACGCTTTTACGGCTATATCTCCGTCCCACCGACAAGACGACCTCAGATCTCTTGCAGCCTGCATTAGAGCTCATCGCGCGCCATAGCCCGCAACTGGACGCAGTCGATACTCTCGAGTTGCTGCCACCCTTGGTCACAACGCAGGACATTCGTACCTTCTTGATCGGAGCTCTGCGCGCACCAGTGTTCAACACCCGCGTGATCAGGAATTTGAGCAAGGCTCGCGGGGATCAGGTTGACAGGAAGCTTATGGCTCTCCAGACGCAAAGAGTCAAGGTCACAGACAGTCGCATGTGCGCAATACGTGATTACTTCACCTATCATTCTCGCTCACCATGTTCCAGATGTCCTCAGTGCCATAAGCGTATTGGAAATAGTTTCATCGCCGTGCATTCCCCTAGGTAAGCCTTGCGTTGCGTACGGTGACTGTGCTGACACCAGGGATTACAGAGGGGAAGTCACTCATTATCAATGCCGTGAAGCGTTTTCACGTCGGTTGAATGAAACTAGACACTGAATTGAGTTGAATGCTACTACTCCTTATTGAGCGCGATTCTTCAATGCTACGGTTCATACATAGCTTGCGATCGGGTGAAGAGGGATCCGGTACATACATATAATATTGAATGGGCTATAATACAAATGGACGGTGTGCTCTATATAATAACAATGGTACAACACTATATTACGCTTGTAAATACAACAATCCTCGTCCGTTGGGGGGCGCGTATGTTAGATATACGCCCGCCTTTTAGCTCCTCGTACAACCTCTTTGACGGCACGCAAGAAATTGATGCCTGTTTCTAATTGTTGGTTGGCGCCAGTGACTCCAGTGTCAACTTTGCGAAGGAGGAGACGACGAATGACGCGTATGTCGTCGTCTTTTTCGTCTTCCAGTGCGGCGGCAAGTGAGACGCAAGATGAACGAGCGGAGTAGATGGAAGATAGTGACGCAGCACTAGATTTGTTGGAGATTTGATTGGGGATGACGAATAAATCATCGTCCACGAAGGTGGGCGCGGAATTTGCGCGAAGTTTTGTGATTTCTGCTTGCCGTTTCTAGGGGGAAAATAAAGTTTGAGTATGAACGCATTCTCAACGGAAAAATTCGTGTTACCTTGAGTGCTCGGTCAACCACCCGACCGGCTCGCGTTGTGCAACGATCCAAGATAGCAATGAAATGTTCTGCCTGAAAGCCGATATCAGCACGCGCTTCTTTGGCCGATGGCAAGTCGCTTACCGAGGCAATACATTCTCTGATGCGGTCGAGATCGCGGCTAGCAGCCTGAAGCGAAGAGTGGGATGTCCGTAACAGGCCATTTACCCACTCTTCGGCAGAAACTTCAGGATTTGCGACAGGGGGAGGGGGCGCCGGGAGATCCTCCTCATCGATCTTCTCAAGTACAACCTCGAGTTTGAGAGGGGCGGCGAGAACGGTTATTGGATCTTGAGTGTCGGTGGCCAGTAGCTTCCGCTTCATCCACGCTTTAAACTTCGTCGTCCCGCTTAATGCCTTTGAGGTGGCCCGCTCAACCGTGTTTTGCGGTTGCGCTTTCGAGGGTCGTACATCCGCGTTGAGCTGCTGCTCAAGACTGTGCAAAACTTTCCGCAGACTTGAGTGCAAGACAACTGTCTGACAATGAGGGCCAGGGGATACCGGCGTCGGTGGGGGTAATGGGGGACTCAAGAGACACAAGTGTGGCCTCAGAATCCTCCGACTCGCGAGTGCAACGATTGCGATGGACGATGGGAGTGAGACCGCGCGTTTGCATGATCCGCTCTATCTCCTGATAGGCACGATCCAGCAATCCTTGAATCCGTTCCGCGTTCTGGCGAAGGACCTCGACGTTCTTGGTAGCTTCGTCCGCAAGAGTGCCATAGTGCACAGTTACCACAGTGGTAATGTCCGCTGCTTCGCGCACGAGATTTTCCAGAAAATTGAGGTGGAACGGGGATGACTGGTGTTTTTGAGTTGGTGAAGTTAGACGGAGATTGACGAGAAGTTGTTCGGTGGAAGCCGAGATGTCAACAGAGTCGAGAATATCGTCAGGATTGGGGGAGGAACATCGGTCGGCGATCCACGAGGAAAGGGAAGTGGTTGAGCTTGACACACGAATGGTATGAGCAGAGAGCGCTGAAGCCGAACGAAGGTCTTCTAGTTGCTCTCCAAATGCCCTACGAAATTCAGGTTTACACACTTCTAGAGCGGTTAAACTAGGAAATTCTTCAGCGAAAGGGGCAGGCAAAAGGTAAGTCGAAACACGTACCCTCGAGCATTTCGAAGTTCCCGAACGGCGCCCGACACATCACAATCTAACAAGAGTACAAGAACCTCGATACAATTGCCTCTTTCCGCGGCGATGTGAATACAGGATTCGTCGTCTTTGTCTCGCGCCGCTAGCTGGGCGCCGAGGTGTACAAGATGATGAACAAATTGGTACAAGGCTACAAGAAGCTCCGGGCGGTCATGAGGGATGCGGGGATTGGACTGCGCGAAGCAGTGAAGCGGTGTCCAATGCTCGTGGGTCGTGAATAAGGAGGGTACGGAACCGGCGCAATAGAGAGCGTCGAGAACGGAAATTGAAGGGTAATCTGCGGTGGCGCAGTAGTGGATAGCGCTCCAACCGTGAGCATCTGGGATGTTCACAAGAACAACAGAAGACGGAGATTGAGATGGTGCAAATAATAATGAGTGGAGGCGAGCAGTGTCAGAGGAGATGACAGAATGAATGAGGGTGTCAGTGCGTTGAGAGATGAATTCGTCAGAAAATGAAGAAAGTGGAGGGGGTTCGAAGATACGCGTGGATGCGAGAGCAGCATTCGCGATGTCGAGAAGATGCTCGGACGCCGGGGTGGAGACTAATTTACGCCGTTCTGGAGACTGTGAGACTGTAAGGACGGATATACGTCGATCAATAACCTGACATACCTGACTCTCCAACCACCGATGTCGCCGAAGGGCCGTCTCACACAGCCATACGATTTGGGGGTACGACAAAGCAAACTGAACGGAGGTTCGGTGGTTTCCATCTCCGATGTCCGGTCGTGCTCCATGGCGCAGCTATATGTGACGTTAGACCTGCGACGGGCAATGCAAGCGTTGAGAGCCTTACTAGTATTTTCACGACATCGAGGCTACCGTCTCTGGCGGCGCATCTATGGGAGTTCGAGTTAGTGTCTTGACATCCCGAACGAGAGTTTGCACCACGCACACATAAGGGGGTGTAGCACCATGTGCATCCATTCCGTCTACACACACACCTTCTGCGCTCTCCTCGATGAGCACACGAACGGCGTCGCTATGGTTAAGCCATGCCGCCATTCCGAGCGGTGTTACTCCCCGGTATGCCATCTGCGGCGCGTTAAGCGTGAACAGCGACATCTGGAAATCTCCCAAGAGTGTGCGGGAGGACTTGCAGACGACCCTGGGTCATCGAAGACGCGTTTGACGCGTCGACGTCTTGCCAGCTGCGTTCCAAAGCGTCAGAGTTACCGTATGAGCTTCGCAGGCGCAGTCACGTACTTTTCGCCCGCAACTGCAAACATGATGGCGGGTGCGACCTGTCGAGTCGAGGTCGTTGACATTGGCACCCGAACGAATGGCGCGACGAACGCCTTCGTCGTCGCCCTTGAGCGCGGCTTGGTGTAAGCAGTGGGAGGATGAAGGTTGGTTTGGTCGAGCCATGAAATGAGGGATAGATAGAGGAAATGAAAATAAGGACGCCAGGACGAGAAAGAGTGAAGAATAACGCGTTAGAAACGTTCAAGGTCTCTTGAGGAGTGGGACGGGCGGTGGACACACACAGAAGAAAGTCGCAAGAACCCCGCCATATGTAGTAGCTTTGGGATCATGGGAAATTTGGAACCTCGGGCAGAAAGAAGTCTTGCAGGTTACAACGAGGCAAGGGGATCAAAGAATTATTGAGCTGGGTCAGAATTCCACGGCGGTGGAAATGGGCGCGCTTTCGGAGGAGAAGGCGGGGGAGAATATTCCATTCGGACCCACATCTTTGCCTCGAGGCGCAGTAACGTCGGCAAAGTGTTGGGTGACTTTCCCCAAGTGCGTAAAGTGCATGACTGTGATTAAAGTGATAGCTCCTGATAGCTCTATGATTGATTTTCGCCCCGCGGCGTCGGTTGCGTGAGGTTGCGTGTCGGTTGAGTCGGTTGGAGGCTCCTGGTGTGCCGTCGTGGGGCGCCCGAGCCCCGAGACGTTGAATCCACATATAGAAAGATGAAGACTTGGGCCGTTACGAGACTTTGAAAGAAGAGAAGCAAGCCTTGTATCGAAGGCTCGACGATACATTTTGAAGACCGCTTACCAGTGACGATGTGAAAAGCTGGATCCAGAAGATCGTGCACAATCGTAGTTCACTTGAATAGGGTTTGCATGCAATAATCATATTTCGAGGCTCGCAAAGCTTCAGCGAAGCTTCAACTTCGACTTGCATGAGATGAAGGGCGTGAAAGATTGCGCGGGGATAGTACAAAGCCGACCCACGGTGAATTCGGAAGCCAAAATGTGACAATTGTGAAGAGTCCGAAGACGAGTCGGATCGAAGTTGGAGAGACCCTCCGAAGACTATGCAATGTCCCGGCGACTTCAGGCGAGTCTTCATGATATTTTGAAGCACACGAGCATGTAAGAGCGGCCTTCTACGCAGTGAGGAGGCTCTGGCAAGCTCTGGTGTCGATGAACGGAAGGAACGCCCGCGGTGAAAAGAAATCAGAAAAATCGCGTAAAAAATTCACATAAATCAGACGCAATGTCGAACGCATAGCGCAACGTGTAACGAACAGTTCGGAGGCGGCAGATTGAGCCTTTAGCGTTTGAGTGACAGGGTACTCGATGCCGGGGGAGGTATCATGTAGGTCTGCAGGCTGTGACTCGTGAGTGGCATCGTCGAGGTCAATGTTCAAGTTTACGGGTGGGAAGAAATGGAAAGAGCATTGATCCGGGAGTTCAAGCTCGGCCATCAAACGCGATCAGGGTGTCGGAATTCGGCTGAACTTTCTTTTCCTCCGGCAATTTCTCGTTTCTTTCTCTCAGATTCTCGACGGTTCCTCAGACCTCCCTCCCTTCCACCTGGATTGGACTCTACGGGCTACTTCGCCGCTATGGCGCAATCTTGGCCAGTTTAGCATGCGACTCCGACCATTGAAGTGACGTCAAGTGGGGGTCATCGCGGGGTCATCGTCGCTGTGGACAGGACAGGGGGGCGCGGATCTCAATGAATTGAGCGTATAAAAGGCGGGGGGAGACATCGGGTCCATCCAACAACTTACCACCCACTTCACTCATCCACCACTTTAACCAACCCCAACCAACCACTCTTAAACATGTCTTCGAGCAACAACGGCCCCGAGTACGTGTTTACCTAGTCTTCATCTTCCTTCTACTAGTAACTGACTCTTTCCTTGCAGTAAGACCACCGGTCAATTCCACTCCACCAAGGGCACGATCGTCGAGACCATCGGAAACGCCACCGGGGCTCGAGTCGTGGCAGAAGTCAGGGCAAGGGTACGTTTGCATTGATTTCTTGTTTTTGGAATCGCCGGTGTCTAACCATTTTTTTTTTCTGCCAATCCAGAGGAGCATGCCCGTGGCGAAGGTGAATACAAGGCCGCACAGGCCGAGGGCTACGTCGAGGGTACCGCCGATCGTCTTGAGGGCAAGAAGGGACAGCGTTGTTGGCGCCATCACTGGCGACAAGACCCAACAGACCCAGGGAAACATTCAGAACGAGGAAGGGTAATGCCAAGCAGGAGATTAACAAGCCCGCATGATTTGTAAATTTTCTTGTCGCGACGAAAGGCTGAAGTTCACCCGACGTGTGTACACGCATTGTACTTTATCACAATAACATATTGTATTACCTGGTATTACTTGCAAGTTGCCTTGTCCCATGAAGCCCTCGTATTGAAATAACTGGCGAGTCATTTACACCGAAATAGTTTTCCCTCGATATTGGAGCGTAAAAACCAACTAGAACGCCACTGCAAGTCGGCTCGAGCCAACCCGAATTTGGACGTGCAGATTTTGTGCAGATTTCATCAGACTCACGTCACAGCCACAGCATGATTGACTGTCTCGTCTTGGTCTCGTCCTGCTATCTGGGTCTCAAGTGGTTTCCTGCTCAGGCTGAGTGCAGGCCGGGATTTCTATCGGAATATCAAGCACCAAACCCACAAAACAGATTCGGAACACAACACGAGCTGCTACAAGTCAAGCCTTGTCAGCTTTCTCTAAGTATTTGTCGTAAGTATCCTCCAACGTTGAGCCACCGAGCGGCGAGGTATGGTGCTCTTTTACAGCATGTGGCTATTCGATTGAGGTATTCCATGCAGTTTGGTTCCAGTTTCATCCATTTTCACCTGGATTCGAGTCGCTTTCGCCGATCTGCGCGACGAGCAGACAGCCGTACAGGCTTTTGAACATCACACTGGCATTCCCCTTTGTTTCTACTGCGTGTACACCGCTGAACTCGTTTCGATGTCCAACGTGTGCGCAGAAAATTCGATCAGCAATAACGAAAGCGGATTGCTGGTCATCAAGCCTGAATACGAGGTTAGAGTACAAACACCGCATCCACAAGCCTGTACCGTACGACCTATGTTTGTTTTCTATTCCGATTGCTGCACCCACATTATGATGGATCGCCCTGGATTCATATTTTGACCAAATCTCCCCCCTTCCTCGTCACTCCGCCGTGCTACATCGATCATCTATCTACTCAACGCGCCTTGGAAAAGCCTGGCTAAAGTCTAAAGGAGGATACTGAAGCGCTATGAATACATTGTCTATCTATCTTACAACTCCCAAGTGGGTGTAGTGGATGATCCGAGCAGTGAGTATCGATGGGGTTAGTGAAGCTGAATTTAACAATTCGTCCTGGTTCGATTACGGCTCCCCGTGATTCCGTTACGGTTTTCTTTTTCGTCGTTTTTCCTTCGCACCGTCTCTGTAAATCTTTTTACTCTGGAACCATAAAAACAAACATTATCCGTGAATAGAAGGCACTGATGCATCGCCGAGCACATTACATTTACGCAGAGCGTTTTAGCGGTCGCCGTGCATTCATAGGTAGATTGGAATTCTCGGTGGTATCAACGATGGTTCCAACTATCTCATCTCTCATGCGCTTTCGCCCCCACATGTATATCTACCCTTCCTTCCTCTTTCGACAGCTGGCGTTGAGGTCCGACGCTTTAGGAAATGATACAATCAGCTAGTTGTCAGTGTTTACGGTCCGCAACTCCGTTTTGCATGCTGCCAGTGTTGCCCGGCGGCGGCGGATGGGAGTGCAATTTGACTGGGCTTTCTGTGCGCTTGAACTCTTCTGCTTCACATGACGGCGCATCCTTCATAGCAAGCTTCGCCAAGGACCAAGGTCATCAAGAACCAGCATGCAAAGTCCGAGAGCATGTCAATGCGTAACACTTGTTCCCCCCGCCCTCACCGCTCGCCGTGCTCCCCCCGATACTCTACTGTGATATACGATTCGTGCCGCTAGTTCCACCTCCCCGTTGTCTGTTCCCGCGCACCTCTTTTAACCCCCGGACTAAGTACACAAGGCCACACGCAACCACCCACCGCCTTTAGCGACGCCGCCCCCGCATGCTCTGCATTCTTTGTGCCCCGATTCCCCCGCCGTCCTTGCGCTGGACAAAGATTTTAAACCCATCACACCACCTTTCGGTCTCCGAAGCGGGGCCGCTACCGTGTTCAACCCAGAGAATCAATGCTGGCGCCATGGCGGGGCGCGCGTCATCGGTGGACTGGGCACTTATTTCTCTCATCGTCGCGGTCCTTCTTTTCCGTCGGCGTCGAAGTCGTAATTCCTCCATAGGAGATGGCTTTCCCTCAGCAGCCTTCCCGCGCGCCGCTCCCGTTTGTGGTCGAATCTGTTCCAGAGATGAACAGTTCATCCGCGTATAACGGCGCAATCACCTCAACTCTCCTCTGAACGGCAATTCCCTCTGAGCCAATCATTCATATCTTTCGTCTTCTCCCTCCTCCTCGTCCCCCGGATGCAGCCCCATCCACTCCGCGGTTTCTTGGCTTCTGAACGCCTGCTTCGGTCGCATCACCGGTGCCGCTCCCATCGTCAATTTTGTGTATCCCCGCCCCCCACATATCGACAAGCAATATCGTCACCTTCAGACATATTATTCCACTACCCTCCGTTTCTTGAGTGGTTGCTACCCCTTCCTCGTTCCACACCGTTCGTTCCTCTCAACGTCGGCCTTCCCCTTCGCGTTCAGGAAAGATTGAAAGCAGCATCACTACCTTAGGGAACACGCATCCCTCCTTCCACCTGAGTTTGGCGGCGGCTACACTTCGTCAGCTCATACCACAGACTTCGGTCTACCACCATCATTTCCCATAACTCTTCACCAAAATCTTCCGTAACAACACCCTTCACCGCCATACTTTACCATTGGATCATCGCGGTAATGCGCAAGTGCGCTTGTCCGCTACGTCTACACCGGCGCAACGGACATCTTGGCAGCCACCTCCTTACCTCGACATCCGCCATCGCTGTAAACCATCCTCTGCACCTCACCCTCAGCTCCAGCATCGGGCATCGGCGCTGTCATCTCCACCCACCAGCAATTACCCATTCACCGCCGTTGTTGCGTTCTTCGCCAGTTCCCTTCACTTCGTAGATCATGATCATGTATGTCAACTTGTTATCACCTTCGTCGTGTATTAAATACAGGTCTGCCCACGTAGAGCTCCACGAGGCCACTTCCTCCGCTGTGCTGTAGCACCAGGTATTTTGTCAAACGGAGGATGGTACAGAAAATGATACCTGTGATTGTAAACCGGGCATGAACAGCGCTAGGAACTCGAGCGTTATTCAGCACAGTTTGTGTACTCAAGAGAAAATGTTGGAAACATGCGAAGGTTTTGGTATAGTCTAAGTGTCGGGAATGTTGCAAGACTGATTTCAAATTCCGAAGGACAGCGGCGTGATCTTCTTGAGGAAATGAAGCACGGTAAGCAAAATTATCGTCGGTTAGATTCATTCGTCTAACCGTTGGCTGGCCTTTTACGTCTGTGGCTGCCGCTGTTGTGCGGCAAAACGTCGGTCTGCCGTCACTTCCCCACCCTCTTCGGTAAAACTCTTCGCAGTGACAGAATCACATTATCACTCAAAAACCTCACTCTCATCTCCTTGCCAGCCATTGTCTCTTCATATCTTCCCGCTGTCTGTATAGCCTGGCTCTGACAAGCGACGCCGGCACTTTGAATGTGAATCCAGTGTCCCACTCATCTCTCCAATCTCCCGTCGTCACTCGTGACGCTACCAATGGCGGCATGCAGCGTGGGCTAGCGATGATCGGATGCGAGCGGCGGCGGCGGGCGGTGAGGCGAGTGGAGCTCGTAGAGGACGGAAAGATGAAAAAAAGGTGTCCAGATGAACCTCAAGAATTTTGATGGTACTCGCACGAGATTGGAAGCTTATTTTCGAGGTGAATCGTAAACCACAACTGTCGAAGGCGCAGCGAAGAAACTCGAGAGATAGCAGGTGAAGGAGGATAGAGTTGAAATTCGTTGAGGGCATAGCACTGGAGTGTTTATTCGCAGTTCGAGGGGGAATACTAGTCTCGTAACAAGACCTTATATACTCTTTTGAAGATAGTCGTCGCTTCAAACGTATATAAAGGGGAATACCAATTTGCTGTGGTCACAGGACGGTGTTGAATGAAATGTCGAGAAGAACGGCCAAAAGGTGCAGGGCTGAATGGTCCAGGTGGAATAGCATTCAAGGCATGCCTTAGCGACCTTTGATATACTGCATTCGATGCAATAGAGGTGGATGTGTAGGGGGGCAGAATGGCGACGAAGGCGCCAATGCTGGGGTGGCGGCTCAGGGCTGCGTCCGGCAAACCGATCTGGAGCGTGGAGATCCATGTAATTGGCGGTGCGAGGTGTGCTGGGCGCATTGATTCTCTGGTGTTGAACACGGTAGCTGCCCCGCTTCGGAGACCGAAAGGTGGTGATGGGTTTTAAAATCTTTGTCCAGCGCAAGGACGGCGGGGGAATCGGGGCACAAAGAATGCAGAGCATGCGGGGGGCGGCGTCGCTAAAGGCGGTGGTGTTGCGTGTGGCCTTGTGTACTTAGTCCGGGGGTTAAAAGAGGTGCGGGGAACAGACAACGGGGGAGGTGGAACTAGCGGCACGAATCGTATATCACAGTAGAAGTATCGGGGGGAGCACGGCGAGCGGGGAGGGCGGGGGAACAAGTGTTACGCATTGACATGCTCTCGGACTTTGCATGCTGGTTCTTGATGACCTTGGTCCTTGGCGAAGCTTGCTATGAAGGATGCGCCGTCATGTGAAGCAGAAGAGTTCAAGCGCACAGAAAGCCCAGTCAAATTGCACTCCCATCCGCCGCCGCCGGGGCAACACTGGCAGCATGCAAAACGGAGTTGCGGACCGTAAACACTGACAACTAGCTGATTGTATCATTTCCTAAAGCGTCGACTCAACGCCAGCTGTCGAAAGAGGAAGGGAAGGTAGATATACATGTGGGGCGAAAGCGCATGAGAGATGAGATAGGTGGAACCATCGTTGATACCACCGAGAATTCCAATCTACCTATGAATGCACGGCGACCGCTAAACGCTCTGCGTAAATGTAATGTGCTCGGCGATGCATCAGTGCCTTCTATTCACGGATAATGTTTGTTTTATGGTTCCAGAGTAAAAAGATTTACAGAGGACGGTGCGAAGGAAAAACGACGAAAAAGAAACCGTAACGGAATCACGGGGCAGCCGTAATCGAACCAGGACGAATTGTTAAATTCAGCTCACTAACGAACCCCCTCGATACTCACTGCTCGGATCATCCACTACACCACTTGGGAGTTGTAAAGATAGATAGACAATGTATTCATAGCGCTTCAGTATCCTCCTTTAGACTTTAGCCAGGCTTTTCCAAGGCGCGTTGAGTAGATAGATGATCGATGTAGCACGGCGGAGTGACGAGGAAGGGGGAGATTTGGTCAAAATATGAATCCAGGCGATCCATCATAATGTGGGTGCAGCAATCGGAATAGAAAACAAACATAGGTCGACGGTACAGGCTTGTGGATGCGGTGTTGTACTCTACCTCGTATTCAGGCTTGATGACCAGCAATCCGCTTTCGTTATTGCTGATCGAATTTTCTGCGCACACGTTGGGACATCGAACGAGTTCAGCGGTGTACACTGCAGTGTAGGAAACAAAGGGAATGCCAGTGTGATGTTCAAAAGCCTGTACGGTGTCTGCTCGTCGCGCAGATCGGCGAAAGCGACTCGAATCCAGGTGAAAATGGATGAAACTGGAACCAAACTGCATGGAATACCTCAATCGAATAGCCACATGCTGTAAAAGAGCACCATACCTCGCCGCTCGGTGGCTCAACGTTGGAGGATACTTACGACAAATACTTAGAGAAAGCTGACAAGGCTTGACTTGTAGCAGCTCGTGTTGTGTTCCGAATCTGTTTTGTGGGTTTGGTGCTTGATATTCCGATAGAAATCCCGGCCTGCACTCAGCCTGAGCAGGAAACCACTTGAGACCCAGATAGCAGACGAGACCAAGACGAGACAGTCAATCATGCTGTGGCTGTGACGTGAGTCTGATGAAATCTGCCACAAAATCTGCACGTCCAAATTCGGGTTGGCTCGAGCCGACTTGCAGTGGCGTTCTAGTTGGTTTTTACGCTCCAATATCGAGGGAAACTATTTCGGTGTAAATGACTCGCCAGTTATTTCAATACGAGGGCTTCATGGGACAAGGCAACTTGCAAGTAATACCAGGTAATACAATATGTTATTGTGATAAAGTACAATGCGTGTACACACGTCGTGAGTGAACCTTCAGCCTTTCGTCGCGACAAGAAGAAATTTACAAATCATGCGGGCTTGTTAATCTCCTGCTTGGCATTACCCTTCTCGTTCTGAATGTTTCCCTGGGTCTGTTGGGTCTTGTCGCCAGTGATGGCGCCAACAACGCTGTCCTTCTTGCCCTCAAGACGATCGGCGGTACCCTCGACGTAGCCCTCGGCCTGTGCGGCCTTGTATTCACCTTCGCCACGGGCATGCTCCTCTGGATTGGCAGAAAAAAAAATGGTTAGACACCGGCGATTCCAAAAACAAGAAATCAATGCAAACGTACCCTTGCCTGACTTCTGCCACGACTCGAGCCCGGTGGCGTTTCCGATGGTCTCGACGATCGTGCCCTTGGTGGAGTGGAATTGACCGGTGGTCTTACTGCAAGGAAAGAGTCAGTTACTAGCTAGAAGGAAGATGAAGACTAGGTAAACACGTACTCGTGGCCGTTGTTGCTCGAAGACATGTTTAAGAGTGGTTGGTTGGGGTTGGTTAAAGTGGTGGATGAGTGAAGTGGGGTGGTAAGTTGTTGGATGGACCCCGATGTCTCCCCCCCGCCTTTTATACGCTCAATTCATTGAGATCCGCGCCCCCTGTCCTGTCCACAGCGACGATGACCCGCGATGACCCCCTTGTTTCCGCCATGTGTCAAGCATGCTCGAGGGTGTGTCGCTACTTGTTCGCTGCGTCCTTGGTAGAATGTGTATCGATGGGCTTGAAGTGCGTAATATGGGCAGGTATGGGCCGGCTTGACTCAGAGCATTCGGAGCGATCGGTTTGGGTAAAAATGTGGCTCCCTGTTTCTCTTGAAAGCTGATTTCGATCAAAGGTGGGGTTGGAGAGATGAAAGTTGCGTACATATTTCCTAAAAAGTGTCTGCTTTGACTTCCTTCGCCGCAAAGATGAGTGTTCATACTAGGTAGAGTACAAGCTACATCAAAGGACTGTATAGCACCCGAATCGTCTCGAATCCACATTCAAGCATTGTTCAGTCATCACTGTCCGGAGTTTCAATTTCGTCTGCGAAAAGACGTAGCTCTCCAAAAAACCTGCGAGCCGTAGGGGGGTTTTCTGTCCACTGCCTCCACAGCAGTCAACGCATCCTGATCATGGCCTATATTCTTCCCTTCACAGGTCATAGGATTAGCAGTTCGATCCAGTTTGAATATGCACTCAGGTTCCGTCGTCGTCTCCAGTTTTGCGACTGCGTAGGGCTGCACTCGGCGTGGTGGGCGCAATAAAGCGAAGGGATCCGAGCTAGCAGGACTCGGAGCAGTGTCGGCCAGAGGCGTCGTGCGTAGCTCTCGGTGAAGCTACGTGAAAGATCGGACGGCTACTGCGGGGAGCTATGAGAGGAGAAACATGCGTCGCTTCTGGAGGCGTGGGGCGAGGTGACGGAAATCTAGCAATCCCGTCACGACATGGCAAAGAAGGTTGTTGTACCGTTGCGATAGAGGGTGACTCATAGAGAGTCGGTTTATAGGCCTGTCCGTCGAATCGGTCGCAAGAAGAGGGTACGGGGAACTTGACGCGAGGATCGCCTCCGTTATAATGTGAGGGCGCATAGAAGTGGGGAGAAGACAGTGGTGTGATTATCGTGTCAGAACTACGTGTTTGACTTTGATCCTTCATGCTCTGATAGACCGAAGGCGACAAATCGGCGTTGCGAATAGGTGTTCTGGGAGTCTGGTCCAAAGTCAAGTCTGATTGAGCTTCGCGAGGGGAGAAGGAGGATGTGAAATTAGTAAGCGTTGGTGCACTGAGTTCGGCAGAATATCTTCTTGTAACAGCGGCAGAAAGACAGGAGGAGTGAGCAGGAGATACAGCGGGAGTTGTTACTTCAGCGAAGGAATGTAGATCGGAGCCTGCGGCAATCTCGGGGCTGGAAACGGGTAAGAGTTCTGTTGTTTTGCGCGCATTGCTGTTGACGGAATGGGGTCCAGACTTGAGCTCTGCTCCTGTATCGAAGGGACGATGGCCCGTATCGTCCACCGAACGCGCAAAGATGGGACTGTGAACTTGCTTGTACACCGCCTCCTCTGTATCGGACTCGGACTCGGGCGCATCGTTGAGAGGGTCCGAAATGTTGGCGTCGTCGGCGTTGCCATCGGGTCCTTTTTCCAAGCCAAGAATGAGTCCGATAGTTTCCCAGGGATCTTCGTAATCGTAAATGCTATCGCGAAGGACCAGCGCGCTATTGCCTGTATGTCGTTCTTGCTTGGATATAGGCGTACGTACAGGGACACGGACGAATCCAGAGCAGTGAGCTGAGAGCGAAATGGCTGGGGTATTTCGCAGCGGAGGGAATGATCTTGATCCACGCTGTGTGATACTCGAGAAAGATGTGAGCTCCGAGTTGGGTGAAGTAGATTTGAATGTAGCAAGAACGGGAGATTCGGTGAATGTCTTGTGTTTCGAGGATGACTTGGAGGCAGTCTGATTTTCGCCAGAGGAAACCTGCGGCGAAACCTAGAAGTAAGTAAACTGGCTGCCACAGGAATGAAGACCTGCCGCTTGATAGAGCGCATTCTGATTGTCGAAAAAGCGACTATCACATTCCACAGGGGTATCCGAATACTCGTAGTCAAGTTCCTCAAAAGTTGTATCTTTTTGTACGATATCCGGAGACGAGGTGAATTGGGCCGCTCCGATTCTCTGGATATCATCACAAGCTATGCGTCAAGAAGCAATAATCGACATACCCGCCGTTTGGTGTCTGTCGTTTCGCGATCCAACATCTCAGGATCCGACGAACGAGAACGCTTCGATCCTGTAATTCGCGGAGGCGGAGTCTGGGGCTCAACATTTCGGAAAGCGGAGAGACCAGCAAGATCAGGAATGGCAAGAATCTTATCCCTCGCGGCTTGCATCGAAAGTGCTAACACCAAGACTGTAAAACCAGAAGATCCAAGTGCCCAGCACTTACGTTCTGTCGTATCGAGCTTCTCGAGAACTTTAGAGGTTCGAATGCCAGAGCTTGATTGGTGGCTTGCATTCCGGTCCCGAGTCTTGCGCTGAGGAGATCGAGGGGGTGTAGTTGGCCCATTGGAATCATCCAGCCACGACGAAACATGGTGCCTTGCATGAGATAACTCGATATCACTTGCGTGTGCTTTTGGGCCATGTCCACTCGAGTTTCGACTGCCAGCACGTCCACTGAGTCCCTTTGAGAGAATCTCGAGCCGTTGGCGACTGAAATGGTTCTTCTGCGCTCGACCCGTTGAATCTTTGTTTCGTGCTCTTGCGGCGTTTCTGATTTGGAGACGAGTTAAAGCAGAAGTAGCAAAGTAATGCGTTCTACCTTTTGCCACCCATGTAGTTGGCACCGGGCGCCATCGCAAGGAAGGCGACACGAATCGTGGTTGAGTCGAGAAACTACTTTGAGCTAAAGTAGAAAATGCCGTCATGGAGATCACAGGCACGCGTCGTGAGAGCAACCTTCCCGATTCGTATTACTATCTCTGTTGTCAACTACCAATTCTCAAAAAATTGTGTCTCGATTGTACTATCCGCCTGAACCGTTATTCAAACTCGAATTGCATTCCTCACCGCGCGCCCTGACCGATTGGGGACACGAAAATCAGATACTTTCCGAAAGCCGTGTGACAGTGCAGCAAAGGACACAGCTGAGGCACGCCTTGCTCTGTGGAAGCCCATAGCAAATCGCAGTTGTCCAGTCCTACTCATCTTACACTTACACCAGTCGAACGAGGTCTGTATCATAATGCGGCTGTTCCCGTCGAGTGCCTGCTCCATGCAAGCTTTGCGGGAATTGCGAACGTTTATCATTGATACCGAGTTGCAGCTTCACTCGCCGTCTCGCGGCCGACAGGACTATGAGCACCAAAAAGAGTGACATTGACACTGAATACTCGATGTCTCCGGTCGCGTTGTCCCTCTCCATCGCACTCACCCTCATGCTGGTCTCCGTCCTCTCTCTCAGGCGCCTGTGTTCCCTGTCCCTTCCCCCGGGCTCACCAAATCTACCTCTTCTTGGAAATATGTACAATATGCCAAAGTACTGCCCTTGGGAGGCCTATGCGCAATATAGCAAGGAGCTCAGTCCGTACTCTTGGCTCTCTTGATTCTTTCGAACTGACAAGCGTGCTTCAAGGCTCAGATATTATCCATGTTGGTCTCCCGGGAGCATCAATTGTCGTACTGTGCTCCTTGCAAGCTGCGAGAGATCTGTTGGATAAACGTGCTGCAATTTATTCGGATAGGTCAGTTTCGCTTTCAAGCCGATACACTGGAAAGGGACTAAGGGACTGCTAGGCCGAAATTCACAATGTTCCACGAATTGGTAGGGGGAGACATATCTTTCGGTGAGGATCTTTCCATGTCTGCTTCGCCGAGATTCCGTTGACGGTCTTCAGGTTTCGGACAGTATGGTAAATACTCTTTGCACCGATAACCGCGCTCAAAGGCAATGGAATGACTGGTTTCCAGGCGATCTTTGGCAAGTTAACTGCCATCTTATGTTATCTGTCTAGAGCTCACACCCTGTCACCTTCAAAGGCGCACTCACCGTCGTTTATTCCACAAATCTCTTGGCAGCCCAGCCGCAAACCGTTTCCGATCTCAATCCCTCGCACACGCTCAAGATCTCGTTCGACGCTTGACGGAAAAGCCGGAGGCATATACTGAGCATTTCGACCAGTTAGTTCTACTAAAATCCAAGTCGATTGTCGCTGACTGATTGACCCACACTTCAGTGTCATCTCTGCCAGCATGATATCCATTGCCTATGGTCTAGACGTTGCGCCGACAGGAGACGAATACATCTCGACTGCAGACGCCATCCTTGATATATTTCTAGAGGCCCTCACTCCGGGAAAGTTCTTAGTTGTACATGGTTCCCTTCACAAGTGCTAGATTGCATGGAATTGACCTACACACGACAGGACGCTATTCCACTGTGAAGGCATGTTCCGGCTTGGGTGCCTGGTGCCGGATTCCAACACAAAGCAGTGAAGTGGAAGCGGGAGATTCGAGAATGGCTGGATACGCCTTTCCAAGCAGCTAAACAAATTATGGTGCGCATCACTTGTCATTGTTGTCTCCACGTTCGCAGATGACCCCTTCTGTGTAGAAAGAAGGATCTGCCAGGCCGTCTTTTACGATGGATAACTTGCGTGAGATGGAACACTCGGAAGTTTCATATATCTCTGAAGACGACATTAAATACGTGGCTGGGACTATCTATAGTGCTGGGAAAGATACGGTGAGCTTGTGGCTACCTTCAATTCGATAAGGGTAGGTGGTTGAATTTAACCTGTCCAGACGCGGCTCGCCCTGCGCGTTTTCGTCCGTGGTATCCTGGAAAACCTCGCCGCGCAGAGAAACGCGCAGCAACAGTTCGACAAGGTTCTCGGTTGCAAACCGGGCATCATCTCCCGACCTTCGAAGACGAGCCGGATTTGCCCTGGGTGACTGCGTGCGTGAAAGAAACGCTGAGGTGGTGGCCTGTCCTGCCGCTTGGTGGGTTGACAACGCATCACCACTCTTGTGTTTCCTCGAATTAATGATGGATTTTGAAGGGTTGGCGAGGTGTACAAGCGCGGAAGACGTATATGAAGGGCATCGAATACCTGCTGGGTCGTTTGTTCTACCGAATGTGTGGTGGGAAGATTCCGGGTTGTTTCTTCAGCCTGTACTAACACCTGCTTCCAAGGGCAATACTCCACGATGAGACTGTCTACCCCGATCCTGAGTCTTTCAAACCCGAGCGCTTCCTCCTTCCGGACGGACGCCTGGACCTTGGCGTTCCAGATCCCGATATAGCGATTTTCGGATTTGGGCGGCGGTCAGTCGATCTCAAAGACGGTCGCGCGATGACACTGACATGAATATGACAGAATCTGTGCAGGTCAACAGATGGGGTGGAACACAGTGTGGATCATGGTCGCGTCGATGCTCGCCGCGTTTGATATCACGAAAGCGAGGGACGAAAGCACTGGGGAGGTCATTGAGCCGTCGGCGGGGCACACGTCTGAGATCATGGAGTGAGTTTCTCGCAAGTCCTCAGGTTTTTTATTAGCTTGACGCGTAAACTGCTTGAAGTGCTCCAGTGCCTTTCAAATGTTCTATCAAGCGGCGGTTTGTGAATCGTACTGTTTTGGATGAACTGTAAGGGTGGAACGAATGTGGGGCTGGATGCACCTCTTGGCCGTCTTCTGCAGCAGCTACGTGTGCAAAATACTCGATGGCATCTGCATTTGAAGTATCATTCGTGCACAAGCCTGAAAAAGTCCCAGCTTTCTCCCGTGCTTGAAGAATTTGGCGCGAAGCATGGGCGATTATGACCCAGACCAGAGCGCGACCAATGATATTGATCCCCAGCGAATGGTATCCGCGTGTATGTGCTATTTGTTGGTTCATTTCTTTCGCTCGATTCGACACCATTCGACGGCAGCCAAAGCCGTTGACAAATGAATGACAGTTCAGAGATAGGATGTGAGTCGTGATTGGTGCATAAATGCCGTACCAGTAGGCTCGGCCATAGATACGTCGGACACGGAGTGCGGTCGTTAGGAGGTCAGTACTGAGTACATAACGCGTTGAGCCCTCGGAGAGTCCAAGGAATGCGGGGATTAATAAAGGACTTCGCAGGGCCAGAGGGAGAAATACGAGATAGGGCAAGATAGGGCAATGTATCGTAGTACATGCCAGCAGCTAACGTTGTTCAATGCAGCCTCTGGTCCTCTAAAATCATGACGTCGGTGCCGCAGACAAAAGGAGTAGGAGATGAGGTCGCCAAGGGGACAATAGAGGCCAGGAGCGCACTTGAGGGCGACGAGGAGGCATCCAAGGGCAATGGAAGGGCATGGGGGGATGAGGAAGGGTTTGCAAGGCCGCTACGGCCTGAAATGCTAGAGGGACTTTGCAGGGAGTTGGGATGAAAATTATTGGACCCGGTCCGGCAACTGCCGGCTACGAAATTACTGAATTCGGAATTGGCAAGCGTGTAAAACTCTAGTGTTTCTTGCCTTGTTCTTCTCCGCACGGGCTTCGTCCGCGCCCCAGGCGTTCCTTCCTTTCTGCTACTAGGTCGCAGCGCGGTCTGGTCTACACTCATTCATTCGTCGCTATGAACGAAAGCTTCACCTTCCCTGCTCGTCCTCAACCCCTTCTCCGTCCCCCACCAGCCCAGCCTCCAGCCGAACCCATAAATCGCGAATCTAACGCTCTCCGGGCTTCCGTTCTCGATGCTGCCCTCCAACTGGGTCTCGGTGCTAATGGCACCGTAGCAAACTGGATGTTCAACAACGCGGTTGAAGAGGAAGAGGAGGAAGACGAGGTAAGCTAATATCCTCTTGAGATTAGCAATGTCCATGTTCCGCTGGCGATTATGTCTCTCAAATATCTTTCGAACATGTGGAACACTCGTTATGAATTGAATGCCTCTCATACTGACCATCGTTCGCAGGTCAAAGATCCCTTGTCCCCCTCTTCAGAAGACCATGCAAACTCGTCGTACTCGACGCCTCCCACTTCTATATCTTCCCATTCAGATTCATACCAACTCAGCGGTCCTCCGAAGGTTCATTTTCCCGTTATGCCGGTGACGGCCATCTCAACTCCTCCTCCTTTTCCCGAGCCACCGGTCGCACCTCTTAACGCGAATAAATTGCGGAAACCGAAACGTTCAGACGGCTACGAGAGCGACGGCGGGTACGTCAGCGATAGCGGCAAAAAATCCCGTGTTCGCACCAAATCGAAGACCTCCAAAGACGTACCGCAAATGCCTATCAGTGAGCCCATGGAGCTCATCCCGCTCACCAAAGAGGAGCGAAAGCGTCGGAAGAAAGAGGCCAAGTCCTCCCCCTCCAAAGATGGGGCCGAGACGGATGTTGAAGACGTGTCCAAATCCAAATCTAGGCCGCCCAAGACCAAGAAGAAAGATAAAAAGGACAAGCAAGGGTCTGCTGATGTGGGTGCGGGTGGTGGATACGAGACCGATGACGGTTATGTTTCTTCATCTGGGAAGAAATCAAAGTCTGGCCGGAGATTCTTTTCCCTCCGCAAAAAATCGGCTGATAACTCGAGCGAGGCGGCTGCTCCCCCCGAGCCTGTGCCCGCGCTCCCTCCCATGCCCGATTTTGAATTGCCCATTGCTTCCCGCTTTGGGACCACATTCGAAGGCGGAAGTTCTGCACCTAGTCGTTCAGAAACACCGCTTCTTCCTCCGTCGAGACCTTTCGCTGGGCCGGGACTTGCCAACTCAGGCTCATCTGCGAGCTCCATCTCCTCCAGCGCCAACTCACTTCTCACCCCTGTAGACCAGGAGAGCTTTAGTTCTGGCGGCTCTCGGTCGATAGATGAAGGACGGGATAAAAGCCTGCGCGGGGAACAGTTCAACTCACCTGCTCAATACTCTCCTCCTTCGACGGCAAATTCCCATTCTCCCAGCGGGAAAGGGAAATTCGCAATGTCGTTCCCTCTTTCTCGAACAGGGAGTGCAAACTCAATGGAACCTAATGCTAACAACAATGGAAAACATGTGCCCTCACCTATCTCTACATTGTCGCCCGGCGCCCTAGGCTCTGCGTTGAACTCACGCGCTCCATCACCCATAGCGGGATCTCCGTTCGTTGTGCTTACGCCTATCAACACGAACACTTCGAGTTTCCCTCGGGCTGTCTCCCCCTCCCCCTCAGAAAATTTCGCTCCGTCGTCGGACTATATCGTCCCCTCGCGTTCCGCCTCGCCTCTCCCCCCACGCCATCACCCGGGCGACTCATCCTCAACTTCCTCGTCCTCAACACAACACCCACCCAACGTCCTCGCGTACTACAACACAGGGGACGTTCCGCCGCCGAGTCCGCCCCCAATAAGTCCACTACCCCGTGCTCCGCCTAGCTCTGCTGGGCGCGCGAAGGAACCGATGTTGGGGGTCACGAGAATACGAGGGATGAGCCAAGACCGCGGGGGAGGACGGAGCGTGAGTCCCAGTCCACCAGGTCCACTGTCACCTATGAATGGGGGCGGGGCGCTCTCGCCCATCGGCAGCGGTCAGAGTGCCCAGCTGCGTCCCCTTTCTCCTGGTGGTCTCGCGAGCCCTATTTCGCCCGGTGGCGTACAACGTGGACGGGCGGCACCGTTTCCAATGTCGCCTGTATCAGGGAACCGGCCTCCGGTTGGGTCCAGCAATGGGGGCATGGGGTCGGGGCTGGCGGCGAGGGTGAATGTGGAGAGGTATCGCGATTTGTATGCCATCCAAATTCCGGCGACGCCTGTGCAAGGACCCGGATCGGGGATGAAGAGTTCTGGCGCAAGTGCAAGTGCGGGGGGTGGGAGGAGGAAGGTGTGGTTTGAGGATGAGGATAAGCCGCGGGTCGAGGAGGAGGAAGTTGGGATTCGAGTCGAGGATTGGGATGAAGGGAGTCGGGAGGAGGAAGAGGAGGAGGCCGATGAGATGCGCCATGTCCTTGGTCGGTTCAGGGATCCCCAGGAAAATAAGGCGCGAAGAATGGGCATTGCACTGGAGCGGAATAACTCTGGTGCACTTAGACCTGGCATTGGGCGGCCCATTCGGTCCTCTTCTCCGGCTCCCATTCCCGACGACGTGAGAGAAGCATATTCCGACGATGACGAGGCGTCGCAATATCCTGATGAGGACCGAACAGCGGGACGGTCCACGATGTATCGCGTCGAAAATGGAGGAAGAGATACGATACGGTGGAGTGAGTATGAGGTTGACGCACGGGCAAGCTTTCTTGAGGTGGAGAATAGCGAGAAGGCGAGGGGAACGCTTGTCGACCGTGTCGGCAAGATGTACGATTCAAGTGGGAGGGAGAAGGCGGCGGTGCCGCCTGTACCGAAGATTCCTGCTGGATTGGTCGGCGTGGGGAATAGGTTTTGAAGCACTGCTCGCATCTGGTTTTTTTTCCCTTTGCGTCATTTCATTCGTTTGGGCATTTCTTTTTTTCTTTCGTCAATTCAATGTAGCGTTTATGTCCCCCTCCTACACGATCATTCTCTGTGCATACACACATACCCGCCTTGCTTGTCTCGTTGTTGGCTGGCCTTATAGATGTAACATACCAAATACAAATATTTCGAATATATAGTTTGAACTACAATACCTAAAATCCTATGTCTTCTCTTCTTTGGACGAAGGTGTGCGTTCTCGAAAATTTCCCGAGTCATTGGCGCTTTTTTCGTCGCGGCCGGGGTTGTGGGCGCCAGTTGACTCGAAGGACCCGAAAAGGCAACTGTGACAAAAAGACATTGCCACGACGTCACTTTGCGCCTCTTGTCCCGGACCACAATAACACCGTTGCTCGCTACCACCGCCTTTCTCTTATACCTACCCATCTATCACCCTTAATGTTTTCAAGTCCTACTCCGGCCCCGGGCTCAAGGACTCTCGCTTCCAATGCCCTCCGCGGTGCAGGTCTCATGGAGCGCGACGCCACCATGCGCGACGTTTCCGACAAGCCCACAGGTCGCAAACCCGCAACTAAGCATCGTCCACATAGGGCCAGAGCAATATATGATGTTCCTATGAGTGACAAAGGCTCAGGCAGCAGCACTCGCATGGTAAATATTGATCATTGCCACCACTACTTCGTTTTTCGGGGTCGAGGTTTTCGCCAGCCTTTGATCGCCTCTCCTTCCCTCCCCGATTAGCACGTCCGCTTACCCTCCGCCCGACGTTCTCTGCAGCTCTCTTCCCGCATCGCAGTTGATGGCAATTCGGATCTGCTTTCCATTCGTGGTGCTGGTCGACCCATCAATGGCACCAGACCGCGCCGCAATGCTGTTTCTGGTGGTGTGCAAGTCGGTCTAGTAACTCCTGCTCGTGGCTCCTCTGTGATGAGTCGTATACCGAAGCATCGTGGGGGAGCCGTCGAGCAGTGGACAGAGTTTGTGAACAAGCGATACGATCCCCAGACGAAATGTCTCAATCTCGATGTGAGTGCCCTTTTGCGTTGGCGTTAGTGCCGACGGCTAATGCGTCTTTGTATAGTCGATGGCAGAGGACGAACTTCTGCGGAAACACAGTCTTGTGGCTCCTGGCCAAGCAGGCGGCAGTGCACGCGAAGCCGGCGTTATATTCAAGTTGGCTTCCAAACTACAACCCCCGGTGAGCACATTCAGTTTCATTTGCCGCCAACTGGGTCCTGAACTCTTCAAGGTCGAGACGGTCTCACTGGCCAATAACGGGTTGAACGGCCAACATTTAACATATCTCGACAAATACCTTCCACGTATCGCCAATCTTTCCTTACAAAACAATAATATGCGTATGTGGAAGGACCTCGACCCCATATCTTCTCGTCGAGGGAAACTCCCGAATCTCCGAGAGCTTGTCTTGATAGGCAATCCCTTGCGAGAGTTGCAGAATGCGCACGGCAACTTGGATCGCTACAAACGGTATGTCGACCCGAGCATGTTTAGTGAGAACGCAGTCCGATCTTTTCTTAGGGAAGCTGCCAGGCGGTTCATCACACTTGAGCTCCTTGACCAAGACCCCATCGCCAAAATATCCTTTGACGTCGCGACGTCCGACACCCCTGCAACCAGTGTCAAGCCTCCCGATGCCACCTCCTTCCCATACCCGATGGGGCCCTCCTTCATCGATGGTGTTGATCCAACCCTTGTCAGCACTTTTCTATCTAGATTTTTCCCCGCTTTCGATGAACAACGACCGTCGCTTGTTAACGTCTATACTCCTGCCTCAACGTTCTCTTTCCATGCCAACACCGGTATCCCTCAACGTGCCCGCGTACAAGGCGTGCACACCGGATTGCCTAACCAACGCAAACTCGATTGGCGAGCTTGGATTGATCATGGGTCACGCAACCTGCACCGTCTGTCAGGCGATAAAACAATCGCCGCGCTGCATATCGGCGGGCAGGACATTATACAGGCGCTCATAAAGCTGCCATTGACGAAGCACGACATTGGTTCCGAGGCGAATTTCTGTGTTGATGCCTTTTTGGCGGGGGTGGGGCTTTTGGTGATTGTGCATGGTCAATTTATCGAAGGTGCTTGGTCTTCTTCTCTGTCTCACGCTTGTACTAACAATACTCCAGCCCCTTCGCAGGGCATGCGCTCATTCGACCGTACATTTATGTTGGCGCCAGCACCGGAGAACTCCACGTAAGCGTCGCGCCCCCTTTTCTGTAGTGTGTTTCTGATCCTGGTCCTTTCAGCGCCAAACAGAATGGCTGGGACGTTGTGATCCTCTCTGATCAATGGACGATTCGCGGCCTCTCCAAACCCGAGGCATGGGCGCCCGGCCCCATGCTCGTGCAGGCCACGTTGGACAGCAACCCCTTACCTACGCAAAGACAGTTGCACAATCTGCCGGTCGACCAGCAGGCGCTTCTAAACACAGTGGTACGGTGATTGCTCTCCCTTCCCGGACGCTTCCACTGATTCGATATACAGCCTGAACTTCAGCGACCTATGGTTCTGAATGTATGCGCGCAAACGGGGCTCAACGTGCAGTTCGCGCTAGATTGCTTGAACTCCAACGCATGGGACGTAGGGAACGCGGTGGCGAATTTCAATCGTGTCAAGGTATGTTTTCCTCGGCTTACATGGAGAGGACTGTTTACTGATCCACATTCAGTCGTCCCTGGCACCCGAAGCCTTCTTGCTGCGACAACAGCAACCGCAGCAATAGAGACGACGAGCATCATGACTCGGACGCTTTTCATCCTCATCGCAAGCAAACAATGTATATTTAGTTGATAGTTTATGTCGCGTACCACCACCACACTCATCATCAGCATCCACATTGCAATCGATATATAATTTGTTACGGGCTCAGCGTTGTCGCTGGCGCCCTGTACATACTCGTATTATTCCTGACTGAATCTGAGTTGCAAAGCGCCTTTACGTCACTGTTTGGCAAAACCCAACGAAGGCAATACCCGTTTGGCTCTCTTCCCAATACCACATCCTTATCTTGTGCTCTTCTGTCTTCGACGTTGCTTTAGCGGTTCTTGGTGTTGTATTCGTCTACTTCCTGTATCGTCTGGACACTGTAGCATTCCTTGTCATGTAAGAGCCCCCCTCCTGTTTCCTCTACTGACTTGTCGAGCGCTTGTTGCTTACTACGACTCTTCCTGTCTTCTTCTGCTGCTTGTTCTACTCGTTGTCGTCGGTACTCAACTGTTCATGTCATCTATTCCCTATAGACGTTGAACCAAAACACTTTGCCCTCTGTTGACTGTGCATTTGAGTCCATTCATGAAGACGGAAGACGACTTTGACATTTATGGTGAAATCGACGCACCTATGACCGAGCAAAATGAGGTGCGCGCACGCGTTTTTGGCATCGAGTTCAGCTCGCTGACGTGCCTCAGGGAGAACAAGTGGAGACTTTGACCTCGACGCCGGAAACCTCGCTCGGCGACAAGCGTCCTCGAGACGACGAAGAAGATGAAGAAGGCTCTGAGATGAACGTGAATCAACCTCCTTCCTCGTCGCGTTTAGGCTCTGCCGGAGCTGGGTTCTCTTCTGGTGGGGAGGGAGGTTCATATACGACGATGCTAGGACAGACGCCAAATAATACCAACGGCACGATCACCGTTGGGCAGAACAACGACTCGCTCTACATCGGTGATTTACAATGGGTACGTTGTATATGCTGCTGTGAGGCTCTGGCATTGATTTTGTCTTTTCAGTGGACGACAGACGAAGATCTCCGCCAAGTCGCGTTAAATGTTGGGGTTACAATTGACCACAAGGATATCACGTTTTCTGAACACAAGGTGAATGGCAAAAGCAAGGGGTACGCGTAATTTTCTGTACGTATCTCGGTTGGCTCAATCTCATTTAGTATCGCGTACATCGAATGCGGAGATTATGACAACGCGATGAGGATGAAGACATGGTTCGACAACAACGACTTCCAGAACAGGCGCGCTTCTGCCACTCTCACAAGCTCTACGCAGGGCAACCCGTTCCGCACTCTGCCTAAAGGTGGGAATTCCCTCTTCTTCGTTACGGTTTTCTCACTTTCCATCCAGAACCACCGCCAAAGGAGAACCGTATGCAGCAACATACCCCTCAGCAGATCCAATCCGTAACGATGCCCAATATGCCCATGGCTATGGCAGCTGCGGGCATGATGGGTCGCGGCGGCGGAAATTTCCGCGGTGGGATGCGCGGCGGTATGAACGGTATGATGGGCATGCGCGGAGGAATGCCATCGATGGGTCTCGGTATGGGTATGGGCGGAATGAACATGGGTATGCCCGGAATGAACATGGGGATGGGCAACATGAACATGATGGGCAACAACTTCAGCGACCGGGGAGGACGAGGTGGTATTCCGCAGGGACCTCGCGGTGGGATGATGCGTGGCGGTACGAGTTTCCAATGAACGATAATAGCCCTGTAGCTCACAATTACTTCTCTTTCTTCTGTTTGCCATCTGCAGGGATGGCTGGACGTGGCGGCAATTTTGCGAACGCTGGCGGAGGGCACTTCAATCCTGCGTTCATGCAAGGGCAAGGCGGCGGGGGGCAGTTCTCGCCTCCCGACGGGCCGAGGAAGCGCTACCGTGTCGATGAGAGCGGGTGAGCAGCCACTGTAAACAGTGAATTCGCCGGGATCAATCATACAACTGGAACTTTACTTTAAAGCTAGGATGGATTCGCTCCCATGACTTAAACCTAATATTAAATAGCACATCGTCGTTGTCTCCTTGCTTTCGTGTTCAGCTGCCTTTGTAACAATACACAATGTCGTCATTTCCCAGAATACAAGCATCAGAAAAGCTACTCGGCCCCGTTTGGCTCACAAGCTGTTTTAGCGATATATTTTGCGATCTCCACCTCCACATCATAAGCGAACTGAGAGTCGTTCAACGACTCAGGAAGTTTACCTGGTACGCATCAATGTAACCTCGACCAGAGAAGGTCAGAATGAGTCGCTCACAAATAATCCATAGGATCCAGTCCCGTAACTTTTCCTGCCACCAATTAAGAATCTTTTTAGAGTTGCCCGAACGTTTGGCGATGTCCAATATACGTCCCACTCGCTTCATTCGAACGCCTTCATACGCGTCGCCTGTCCGCCGCAGCGACTCTTCTACGCTGAAACGATGTGATACCCGATAGTGCTTCAAGAGAAGTGCAATCGCTACTGCGTCCTCAACGGCGCATGCCACGCCCTGCCCAGCACTCGGTGGCATCGCATGAGCTGCGTCCCCGAGTAGGAGGATCCGCCCAGAGCCAGAAAGACTGCTCCAGTGTGGCAACCTGGGCGTAATGTACCCCGGCAATATAAGCAACTGTGAAGACTCTGCGCAGCCTAGATTTACGATTTCGCGGAAGACGGTGGATGACGGGGTGTCTGCGGGGGACTTCCAAAGCGAGTGACGCTCTAAGAGCTGATCCAAGATCGCTGCGCGCGGCGTGTCTCGTGAAGGCGGTTCGGCTGTCTCGTATGTCGACCACCACATGAGCTGCGCGTTTTCTGAAGCGGTATCGGCGGAGGCAGGGGAGTAGCCGAAGAAACCTTTTGCGCCGAAGGTCATTGTGACTGGGTCCCTTTGGATCGATTTTCGAAGAGGATCGGAGAGAGATATCATAGGGATGAAGCCGCCAACGCCCGTTAGATTTCTTGCATGGCGTTAGGTATCTTCCACAGTAGTTTTTGAGATACTTACTCGTATGTTGCGGGGTATTTTTGGCCAAAGATGCCCTCACGGACAACACTCCGTACACCATCGGCACCAATGACGAGATCGGCTCTCTCAACGGTGCCATCTTCGAGCACTACATCCACGCCATCGCGGTCTTCTTTCACATAGCGAACTTTGGTGTCCCAGTACACCGCGCCTGGGCGTAATTCTTGAAGCAGGGCATTATGTACGGTTGCGCGGGGCAGCATGAGTTCGCTGAAGCCATATCGTGCTTTGCGGCCGCTGCGCAGTCTGCCTATGAGCTTGCCTTTTGAGTTTCTGAAGGTCATAATCTCCCCGGGAAACCCCCGTTTCTGTATATAGGCTGCAGCATCTTGCGAGATTGACGAGATGGCGCGGAGGCCGTTCGGCGCGAGACCAAGACCTCCTCCGATGGCGGAGGACGTAGAGGTGATAGTTTCGTGCGATTCAAAGACGAGAATTGTAGCGGGAGGTGAAGCGTCGGCGAGGTGCCTCCGTAGAGCGTGATATGCGGCGATTCCGCCAATGCCGCCACCGACGATGATGATTTTCATTATGGCGATGCGCAGCACGAGCGTCGGGAGAGCATGGTAAGGATTTGGCTGGGCGAGAGGTTAAATGTTTGCTGCGGGACCTGCGGCGTGGCTTGAAATGTACTTAAAGGCCGCGTGTGTTCCGCGGCAGGTATCAGATGTTGCGTTTTCCGCAGTCCCTTTAAAGGGCGATCATTCCTTTGTCGGAGGGGTATATAGAGTACGGATAGACAGAGGGGGAGAACACAAGGAGAACCCTAAGTTTATTTGGTGTGTAGACGGATACCCAGGACTATCGAACCGAGAGACATGAGAGAGACCAACTTCAACTTGATAGAACTTGAAGACCCCGGGACCCAGAAAAGATAGTTTCGGCTCAGCTTTATTGACTGCGACGAGTAACGCGAACTGTCGGCGAGTAAGACGCGCTCCACATACTAGTGCGAATCGAATGGAAGGAGAAGAGATCCAGATGAGGTGTTTGTTGAGTTCAACGTGACCGCGCCCTGGCATCGTGGGACAATCGCGAGATTGACATAACCTTTCTCGCTGCTGCGACTTGGAAACTTGCTTCCAACCACGTAGCCTGGTGATATCACTTCTTTGGCACCGTTCAAGACGACAAAGTACACCATTTCGTCGCCGAATAATGCGAATAGTTATCAATCGGATAATCGAATTTTCTCCGCCTGGCGGCCGACGGCAAGGCGGCTGAGGCGAAATGAAGGTTACCTCGACGTCCTTCGTGATGAACAGAAGAGTAGAAACATCTGCGACTTCGGCCCGGCTTTTCTTTGACTCGGTCTCTTCAGTTTCTCTGACCTTGCCATAAAGGCAATAGCCTGAAGCTGCCCCACCGCGGTAGTCCCCCCGAGTCAGATGTGCGATGCTTAGCAAGACTCCCATAAGGTTTCATTGACAAATTTTCTAGAGCCGTTTCTTGTTTTACGACCACCATGTCGCCCAGGGACAACGACGAGACTCAACCGCTCCTTGCTCCTCAGCCCGACTTGAATGACTTTCATGACTTGCCCATTAAACGGACCCCCCTTCCACTCTTCCAGTTCTCGATCGTCCTCTTTCTGCAGCTCGCCGAGCCACTCACTAGCAATGTCATCTATCCATTTGCGCCGCAGGTAAGCGCGTCTCTTTTCAGTCTCTATGTTCCTCCGAATTAATCTCTCAACAGCTGATGCGCGACGTTGGAATAACAAAGGGAGATGAGACCAAAGTAGGATACTACGTTGGGCTCATGGTACGTCCCACTCTATAAACGATCCTCTGGCATTGACTTCTGGATCGCAGCAATCCATATTCTTCCTCACTCAAGCCTTCACCGTGCTCCACTGGTCGAGACTTTCAGATCGCATCGGTCGCAAACCTGTCATCCTCATCGGCCTCTGCGGATTGAGCATCAGCATGTACGCGTTTGGTCTATCTCGTACGTTCTGGGGCCTTGTCGTGAGGTATGCACTTTGCAATTTTGTTTCGGACCCACAATAATCGGCATTGTCATCCTTTAGTCGCAGCTTAAATGGCGCCTTGAGTATGTCAGTCCATTCGGGTTAATGTTTCCACACTGATCCACCGTAGACGGGAACATCGGGGTGATCAAGAGGTAGGAGAGACAAGGTCAACCACCACATTGTTGCTAACCGTCAGTGCAGTATTCTGGCAGAAATCACCGACTCGACAAATATTGCCCAGGTACATATCAATCTACATATGCTGGTATCATCTATTGACGATTTCCTAGGCCTATGCATACATGCCAAGTTAGTTGACATGATCCCTCGTTTCAATGTCTCATTTGTCTCTATAGTTGCTTGGTCCACCGGGAGCACCCTTGGCCCAATCATAGGCGGAAGTCTTGCTCATCCTGCTCGACGTTTCCCTGCGCTATTCGGCGACAACCAATTCCTGCTCAAGTATCCGTATTTCCTGCCTTGCGCCGTACCCGCCACCTTTTCGCTCGTCGCCTGGACGGTGACGTTCCTCTTTCTCAAAGAAACGGCTACTGGTCCGGGAGTGCTCTCACTTCCACGCCTGTTCCGCCGGAAAGATGATGTCGACACTATCAAGCGTAAAGGTTCTCTCGAGGACGCCTCCGGCGAAGTAGTAGCTCCCCGAGAACAGGCTGTTCCTTTGCGTGGCCTTCTCATCCGCCCTGTCATCGTTGCAGCTGCCAACTACGCTTTCCTCTCGCTCGTCGATATCGCGTTGCGAGCCATCCATCCCGTGTTCCTTTCAACTCCCATCGAACTCGGTGGACTTGGGCTCAACACCTCGCGCATTGGGAATCTGCTCTCGGTGTTTGGAGTTCTCAACGGAGTTTCCCAGGTGAATACCGCTCTGATTGATCATTCATTTCGCCTCTTCGCTCAGTGCTAACCAACTTCATTTCGCCTAGGTGTTCTTCTTTGCGCGTATCCATGATTACCTGGGCAGCAAATTAACGTACATCCTCGGCATCGCTTCTGCTCTGCCAGCATTCGCGGCTTTCCCAATCCTCAGCTTCCTTGCGCGCAGCCAGGGAGTTTCCGCCCTAGTCTGGGGCGGCGCTCTTGCACAGATCATCATTTCGATTGGTCTCTCATTTTCATATGGTCTGAAAAATCCTTTGTCTCTTCGCTACTCTCGCTGACCCATGTCTTTTTGACTCTCTTAGGCGCAGTCTTCATCTATATATCTGCAGCAGCGCCCAATCGCGCGTCCCTAGGCGCGACGAACGGACTCTGCCAGCTCTCTGTCAGCATCATGCGAGCCATCGGCCCAGCAGCGGCCAACTCGATGTTCTCGCTGTCGATAGAGAAAGGGTATATGCACGGGTACATGGTGTACTATGTCCTGATTGGCGTGACCTGCGTCGCTCTTTGGATCGGTATGCTGCTCCCTCGTCGTCCCGGCATGTAGTTCCATCGGTGTGCGGCATGAGGTGTATACTCTGCCGCTGGTCTTTCTTGGACTCTTTGAGGTTGGTTGAATGAAGACTACGTCGCCGCGCTGAGGAAGTGCTCCTGAGCCGACTTGTAGACACGTAGATTAACTATCTTTCTAAGTAGATTGTGGTGATCGACTAAGGACAAAATATATTTCGCTTGGGCTCTGCGTTTTTCGACTAGCTTTTCGTCTCTGTATCCTTCCTTCTTCCTGTGGTTACATGGACGACTGGCAACTAGATAGGCCTGACCTGGCCTGGCGTACGAACCAGTATCATTCAAAGTTGTTTTTCTTTCTCTGTGTTCTTTACTCAATTGGATCGCACGAAAGCAGCTTCAAGCTGCAGACCCAAAATTTATGGGTGTGTAGAGTACAGCAAATGCGCATGCAGGAAAAAAGTCGAATGTACGTCGCCTTTGCATCCCTTTCAGTATTCACATCATTCGTCTATTTGTTTCCGTGGAAGCAAAGTACAGGGGTGTTCAGTTGACAAGGCATTCACAATTTTCTCAGATTCAGAGGGTTTATATCAAGCTGCAGACTCGAATTGGTTGAGATGTGTACAATGTAACAAATATGCAAGTTGTGATGAAGGCGAATGGTAATAAGATAATTTGCAGCGCAAAGCATGCCAAAATGCTGTCGTCAACTCCGTCCTATGACTTGACCCCGAACCGAAAAACCTAAACCGATGTGTGTTTATGCCCGTACTGTAGAATGCTTGAGCGGATGAGAATAGAAGAGTGGGAAGGTAGAAGAGACTCACTTTAACTAGGTCAATTCGTTCAGGCAATGGTGCAGCTGCCACTGGACCCGGTGCCATCGTCCTCGTTGACGGTAGGGAGGGAGGTGTCCTCCTTGCAAACGACGCAGCTGCCGCTGGAGCCCGTGCCGCCGTCTTCGTTGGTGGGGGGAAGGACGACGTCCTCAACCTTCTTGGTGATGGCGGTGAAAGAATCCATTGGATGGTGAGAGGAGGAGGATGAGGGTGCACGAGAGGGCAAGTAGGCGAGGAGGAGTGGTAGGCGAGCCTGGGGAGTTGAGTAGATTTTGCGCTGGTTTTATACTGGAGGTTGCATTGTGCGACGAGAAAGTGAGACCAGGCAAGGTGAACCGATCGTTTAATTTGCGTAACAATAAGAAAGGGAAGGAGGGACCCGACGAACAAAAAGATGAGATCGGTTGTCGGATCGACAGGACAACACTTTAAAGCTGAGACTTGATCTGACTCGTGTGTTGGGTAAGACTCGCACAAATTAGTAGGTATTGAATCTGCGACGTACTTAGAGTAAAAGAGTAAAACCTCGGTAATGAGACCCAGTTGAAACAGGACGTCTGTCTTCAAAGCAGACCGTAAATATGAGCATAAGTTCCTCTGTTGCGTCTTCCTAGGGTTCTGGCAAGCAACAGAGTGCTGGAGACATAGACAATAAAGACGGTGATTGGAGTGATCGATCGCAAGAAAACAAGCCAGTTTGATCGACATTGAACAGAGACACAAAATGTGGCAACAAGATACCCATGCGCTTGCTGAGAAGATGAATCAGAGCTCGATCGCCACTGCATGAGTCCGAATCGTCTAAATTTGAAAGCCTCCTACGGCTCGAGTCATCTTGAAGTCTGTAGCTCTGGAGCTATTAGAGAACTGTCTTGCTCTGAACACCGAGAAAATATTTGTGATTTAACAGCACAGTTTTGAATGGTAGAAAAGCCTTGAGCAAGACAGATTTTGCCCTTTTGGCGGGCAGGAACAGAGAGCAAGACCGGTCACTGATAGATCACCGGTGCGATGTTTGATCGGCCGGGCGGCCGGCCGGCTGGTTTGGTCCGATTTTCCGACCAGCTTCTTGTTTCGAATCGTCTTGTTCTTCACTGGCATAGCGCGCAATCTCCCGCAAGCGTACAGCTCGTCGACGCGATCCCGAAATACTCACTGCTACAGTGCTTCTCATCGGTGCTCAAGCCGTCATCTTCAAAGTTTGACTGTCGGAGCTGTCCTTCGTCTCAACTTGGTTCACGATATGTTCGACAAAAGCCCTGGTTTTCTCTTCATTCGGAGCTTGCCCGAGTTTTCTAATGAATATCCCGTACCCCACGTCATCCTGAACGTGGATTGCCATCCATACGAGTCTGACTGGAGAGCGGAGGCAGTAAATCCGAATGACGGTGTTACATGTAACTCAGACTTTGATTCGTGAAATCTGCTATGACGCGGATTGGACGCAAGTCGTATGAGGACGTGAACGGTGAAGCGACTTGGCAGCCCTCGGGCTCTCGGTCCGACTTCCGCCACTCTAATTCACCCACTACATTGTAAATCCTCAGCATCGAGTTCAGGACATGGACCCACATCTGGAACTTCATACGCCCATCCCAGGTTTCCTTCTTGCGGATCAACGCACAGAGAGCTCATTCGAAGAAATCCCAATCATGTCAGTGCAAATCACTGCGCCGGTTCAATGACGCCAATTCCTGAGTGTTCTCGCAGTGACTTCGCAGACGTTGCAAGTACAGATCGTTTGAAGAGGCGGGATCTGGCAGATAAAATCCGTGACGCATGTGTCAATGGCAAGCTGCCCACTGGCCAGCACAGATTCGTCTGATACATTGACAGTCGGCTTTTTTTATGTCAGGAACCATTCAATACCAGACAGTACCATCTCGGCAGCTATCAGCGCCGCTGGTGATTTCTTTGCTCTCCCGACGGATTCCAAGCTCGAGGTGCGTCTTCGTCGATGGAGAGCCCCTGACCGTTCATCTGCCTATCCCAGCTTGATATCCACAAGAGCCCAAACTTCAAAGGGTATACGGCGCTTCTCGGTGCTTGACTTAGCGAAGATCCTAGTCATATACTGACGACAATTCCGATCGCAGGTGAAAACACCAACCCGGACGGCCATGGTGACCTACATGAGGGATTCGACCTCGGCTGGGAAGAGGAAGGCGACGGTCCCATGGCGGGTGTGAACGTTTGGCCGGAGGAGGCGGTTCTCCCTGGTTTTCGAGACAGCGTTTTTCGATACTAGTAATCCATAGGTCCCATTCCCAGCTAGCACTAATTTTCGTCTAGCCAGGCCGCGGTGAAACTCGGCCAGTCCTTATTTCCTCTCTTCGCCCTTGCGCTAGACCTTCCCGAAAACTATTTCGACGACAAGGTGCTTCATCTTCAGCTATTTCATCTTGGTTCTTTTGGCTGATCTAGCGACAGACCACGAAACCAGCGGCTATCATGCGTCTGTTACACTATCCACCACAAGAGCCCGCTCTCGACGATGACGGTCGCGTCATAGGAATTGGTGCTCACACAGAGTAGGTCCAGCATGCATACAAGAAAGCTTCCGCGCTTATCCGCCCTTCTTCAGCTACGAAGTAAGATGCTGGTCCGCGGAGCTCAGTGCTCTTCCCTTCGCTGAGCTTGCGTAGTGCTTCACAATTCTATGGCAAGACGCGGCGGGAGGGCTTCAAGCCCAGAATGCCGATGGAAAATGGATAGACGCGGTTCCCATCCCTGGCACCTTCGTGATCAAGTAACTACCGTCTCTGCTTAAGACGCTCTTTATTCACATGTTTTTTTCAGTATAGGGGATCAATTTGCGCGCTGGACAAGTAAAGACTATTTCTTCACAAGTCCGATGCACCAACGCTGATGCACATTTTGTGAATAGACGATATATTCAAGTCGACTATGCATCGCGTCACCAATCGGTCAGGCCAGGAACGTTATTCAATGCCGTTGTTCTTTGGAACGGATTACGACGTACTGCTTGAGGTAGGGATTCTGAACCTGTGGAGCTGGCAGTTCGATACTAATAGATCCCGCACTTCTGCACTCAAAGCCTCTTCCGACCTGTATTTCCCCCGGCCAAACCCCGAAGTACGAGATCGTTACTGCAGGAGAATATGTCCAGAGCCGGCTTGCGGAGACCTATGCGCATAGCAAAGGCAACTAATGAAGTGCGGAGTAAGTATTTGTGGCTCATATATCGCCGTGCATTTAGTCACGGTGCAACTCAGATTATTGGGTTCAGCTGTTCTGATCAATGCAACAGGACGCGCTGCGATGTAATGCATGCCACTTCGATATCTTGGTTTCGGTGGATTGTCTTCACCATACGTGAATAGACAGGCGATGGGGACTAGACGCTTCCGTGAATAATCCGAGTTTTGTATCTAAAGTCACTCTAAAGTCCTAGGCTTTAATAAAGAGGTCGCATCACTGGCCGGAGCTGAATGTGGACCCGAACAAGAAGCTCGCTCGTTCTTCACTTGACCTCCACTTGTTCGAATTCAGGCGCGCCGACAAGGAGCAAGAGTCGAACGTCGAGGGAACTGGGAGTAAATTAAAAGCGCGCTCTCTCACACGCTGTCCGGAGTGATGATTCTTTGTAAATGGCTTCCGAGCTTCTCGCACTCGTCCCGTAACTTGCAAGTTATCAACGATCATATGAATGCCCAGGTACGCTATCCAGCGGCGACTTAGAGTGGTCATCAAGTAGTTCTGTGACCCCGCCTACTTAGCGGTCACAGCAATCCCGAAGGCTCCGCTTCTGTTACACTGCAGTCTCATCTGTTTAAAACTATGGCACCTAATTCTTTTAATCTTGCTAATGGAACACCCGAAAATCACTGTACCTCAATGCAAAGTCCTCCCTTGTCTTCTCAATGTCTATTCGATGTCCAGGGGCTTGTCGCTGTAATAACTGGCGGAGGGAGCGGTGAGTCGTCACTGTTTCTCCGACATGCGTGTTCTCTGAGACTCTCTTCGTTAGGAATCGGCCGCATGATGGCAGCGGCGTTGGAAAATAATGGCGCAACGGTATATATCGTGGGCCGCAGGATGGAAGTCTTGGAGACAACTGCTCAGGAAATTAGTGTGAGTCCTCTTCAATGGCCATTTTTCTCAGTTCTGATCTCGTGTCTTCGCATGCAGAAGAACGGCGGCATAATTCCGTTAGAGGGCGACATAACAGACCGCACCTCTCTCCTTGCAATGGTTGAGACAGTCAAAAATCGACATGGTTACATCGACTTACTCGTCAATAACGCTGGTCAAATATTTTCCACTTCGATTCACATATTTTTGGTTTACAATCCTAGGTATTGCAAGGAATTTGTTTAATCATCCTCTCCCCAGCCCCGGAGACTCGTCCCCAGCATCTGACCCACCCCCACATAAAGTTGGGGACATCGCACCATCTGTACCCAGTATCAAAGCCTTCCAGGCCGCTTTGTGGGGGGAAGATACTTCGCCACAGGTGAGCAGGACGCAATGCTCGAGAACTATCCTCATGTGTGCCAGGACTTCGCTGAAACATTTGCGACAAATGTCACTGCTGTGTATTACACGACCGTCGCATTTCTCGATCTGTTACATTCGGGAAATATCCGAAAAAGGGATGAATCTTGGATTGCTGTGGACCCCCTACGCCCTCCGCTTCATTCGTCGCAAGTTATATCAGTTTCGTCGTCTGGTGGCTTTCGGCTGGACTCGAGAGTCTTTTCCCCCTCATACACACTTGCCAAAGCGGCATGCACCCATTTGGGCAAGCTGTTGGCTAACTTGTACGTTGTGTGAATTACCGGAGCTGTGCAATACTCACCGCTTCGCAGACTATCACCTTGGGGTATACGCAGCAATGTTCTGGTGCGTCACATTGGCTTCAACTGGTCCTCTGACCTTTTCTCATTGACTTGCAAAGGCTCCTGGCGTGTTCCCCAGCGGTCCGTTCTCTTGCATGTCCACAGATGAGACCATGCTGACACGTACAAGAAATGACTGACAGCGTATTTCCGCAACTAGCCTTAAATGGGGCGGCTCTCGTTAGCAGCGTGCCTCTCAAGCGCGCGGGGACGGAAGAGGTATGTCATGCCGAGACGGACACGGTCAAATTGGTCTCTCAACTCCCGCAGGACATGGCAGGAGCTATCCTTTATCTAGCCAGTCGAGCAGGGAGCTACGTGAACTGTGCGGTCTGGCTAGTCGATGGCGGACGAGTAGGCAGTCTTCCTAGCAGCCACTGACGGAACACTGTGCCATAACGGCGCGTATCTATTGTTACAATATTTAACACGGATAGGAATGCTTGTATCTTCAACGATTCTGTAGGAGCAGATAACGTTAAACTGTATAGTATTGGTGTTGAATGAATGTCGTATACGAGTCGCACACTCGGAGTCGGTTCCCCCCCGTTCGGCACTCATCACACCAGAAAAAAAATCGGGGGACCGTAGTTTTCCAGGTGGGGACGGCGAAGTGCCTGGGGGATTCAGTGCTCACTGTGCGCGACGTGAGCTAAAGCTGGGTTCATATATGAATGTCAAGAATGAGACGGACCACATATTAAATTCCCGGGAAAAGAACTCCGTATTGACGCTCTCTATCACGACTGTGCGTTCCTCCATCACCTCTTCACGAATCGCTTCGGCTTCTGTTCTTGATCTGACTCCGGGTACCAATGTTGCAATATAGTCAAGCAACTCAAGGGGTAGAAGGGACAACCTCGAAGATGGGCCCTGAGAGCGAAGAATATCCGAAACTACCTGGCGCTGTTGTGGCGGCACGTTGGAAGCGGACGGGATCTTGATAGTTGGATCTATGAGAAAGAATGCTAGAATCTTGCGAACACCCGGCTTTGTCTTGTCGACAAGCTGGAACGGAGATACCTATATAGATGCACATTAAGCCGTTGTAGCTTCAGAGAAGAGATTGAACTCGAACGAACACAGTGTTGGTAGAGATTGGGGAAGGCTATACAGCGCCCCGCCTTGGTTTCTACAGACCCAATGTCTTGTACACAGGGTGCCTCTCGATTCATGCCATACAACACTCGCATGCAGGTACTGTCGTCTTGTTCATGGTACTCCGGAGGTCGTGTCGCCATTCGGAATCTCAAGTCACAGGGCTCAATGTTGTCCGATTCGTAATAATATATGAAGGTGGAAACTATCGATTCGGTCGCCATCCCTGCAGAAGATAGAGTTGAGCTCGAATGATCCATGTTACAGAATATCGCACCTTCTACGTGCCAGGTACCCCCCGGGTATTCAGGCTTGTCTGGTGTTAGAACGATGTTGGCCAACTTGACAATGACTTGGATGTCGGAGCCAGCGAGCTTCACAGATAGATCATTTTCCAGTGCACCTTCATATCGCGATGCTTCCGGAAGAATCAGAGGACCCTGATTCAATCGCCGCAACAACCAAGCATCGTAATCTTGCTCTTGTTCCCTTTCTTCTTCTTCGGTTTCAGTAGAAGGACGACCACCTTCCCAGATGCAGGAAATCCCAGTATCAAACGTGTCTGTTTCCACTTCGCTCGGATTTTCGCGCTTGCTCGTCACCCTCGCAGAAACCGGATCGTCTTTGAGGGAGGACAGTACGCGATCCCACAATGGTATGGCAAATGCCATGACGCGCTCAATAACAGGAATTAGTGTATCGTGGTGTTTGGGGTGAATATTATTGATGTACGGCGAAATGAGTCTCAGTGTACCGTCTTCGTGGATTCTAAAATCCGAAGGAAGCCATTGAAAGCGCAGGGAAACGAACATGGAGTCGACACCTAAATCGTCGGCTTCAGGGTTATCGAACGTCTTCACAGAGCCGTCATCGCCCCTTCCCCAAGTCTCTTCGAATACAAGGGGACAGATGGACGGATGTACGAGGTCGAGAACCTGACCATCGGAGCCGGGATGCCAGTCCTTTTCCTCGTCTGGGATATCTTCCAGTGGCCGTACAGCAAGTTTCAGAGCCGCGCCGACGTCTTCTGGGATAAGCGTGTCGGAAAGAAAAATCCTTTCATATGGGCCACACTGCCAGCGAGAGATGTGAAATGACGAGGAGTTCGATGTTGACCTGTACTTACCTCAATGCCAGTATCTGGGTCACGGAGGGCCGCGTAGCCGTCACGCATTTCGTCCATCACATAATTGACCTGAATGTATGTTTGGGGTGGTTGACCAGTGCGACCTTGTCAAAGGAAGTATCACGAACCATATTATCCGTTAATTTCTCCCATCTTGGTAGATTCACCTGCTGTTCCTTGACTTCCTGTGTCCATTTCGTGCGGATTTTCTCGTCCTGTATCTTCTCCCACCAGCGAGGCTTGCGTCGCAGCTGAGCAGAGAGCCGACACATCCTCAGTTCTGCGAGGGTTTTTGGAGGCCAGGTACCGGGATCACCATCGTCGGGATCCCAGTCCTGTGGGTCTTCATGAAAAGGATGATAATATCTCTCCAGGGACATAGAGGTAGGAGGCAAGGGTCGTCCCTGAGTCCTGCCGCAGGTCGTATTTGTACCTCGAGTGGAGGACAGGAGGCTAACGCGACCACGTGTGGTATTGATGGCGTCCCGAATTGTCAAATTGTGAAGCGCGTACGGAATTCGACATGGGATCGTGATATCGAGAACAGCGTAGCCTAGATCATTATTCTGCCTTGGATTTTCCATAGCTTGCATCCATCATTCTCAGCATATCGCTCCCTAGTCTCAGCATGATCAACGCGGGAAAAACCATCCACAGGCTGTTGAAGTTGTAGTCGGTGAATTGCATCAACGGTGAAGGAAGGATCGCGCACATATTAGGAAAAATCCAAAACGCAAACAGATTGACGAAGGTGTTGTGACCAACTGCACACCCATTACAAAAGTATTGATTCAGGCTGTACAGCAGAGTTTTGGCGAGCGTTGCTGTTGCTCCGGTATATCCAATTATAACGGCTGATCGAGTCTCATGAACGTGTGTGCCAACGAGGTAAGCAATCTGAAGGAATGTCGAGTCAGCTTTGTGTCGGGCAAGCCAGAAAGCATCACTATACGTTTGCGAACGTCTCAAGGAGGTTCAGAATGGCTGGCGAAGTATGAGTTCAATCTTATGTTTGAGGCAACAGCAACGGTGTTTGCCTGCTGCCCCGGCGAAACCTTCGCCATCCTCCCATGCCTTGGTTCCATAAACCTTGAATGTTCAGACTCAGCGGCGGGATGAGAGAGAAGCGATAAAGCGTACGTGGTCCACCTTCCCGTACGACTCGTACGGCTTCCAGAACCAGTACAGATCACCGCCTGCCATCGAACGCGGTCTATAAGAGAGGTTAATGTCGGGCCGTCACTGGGGAGAGACCGGACCTCATCAAACAGTAGCTGAGAACAATGTCAGCGACTTCAATCAACTCGGACAGAAGGAGATGGTACTACCCGGCATCCCAGATCATGAGGGGCGCAGTGAGAAGAAACCTGGAAGCTGTGTGTTAGAGGACATAGTAGATGTTCCCAAAACACCACCATAGAGAAATCCAAGCGTAGGTTTTTTGCGCCATGGGAGATAAGAACGGGAGGAGCGTAGGATCGTTAAAGCCTGCAAGCTCTTTTTGAGCATCCGATTGCTGACCGGAAAGCGAATTTGGATGCTACGTGCGAAAAGAAGGCTTCTTATGGCCGGCCCAGCCTATACCAGAAATCGACATGTAACTAAGCAAGGGCTGGTGGCGCAGTGACACGCACTCCTGGAAACGAGAACGTAGGACGACTCAGCTGCGCGACAATTTTCAAGTATTGCCAGTCGTAGCTGCGGTTTCTTTTAACAGCCTGATTGAGCCTGATTTTCGAGAAAAGCGAGAAGAAACAAATCTGACATTGGATGGAATTAATATTCGGTCTGAGAGAAAGAAGTTCAAAGAACATGCGGTACAAAATGTCCGAGTCCTTCATCTAAATCCTTCACCATACTGTGAGACAGTGTCTCATCTGTTGCACAACAAGTAGGTTCGTAAGGAACACGCAACGCTTTGGAAAGGGCGGGACGAGTGCGCAGTTGTGCAAAGGGTCGTCTAGTTCGCTTCAGCTTCTTCGGTGGCCACGCTGACGCCGTGAGCGAGCGAATATTACACTTCTCCCAATAAGTGACGCCTACGCAGCCGGCGTTTTCGGGCAGACAATGGTCACTGGGTTTCCTCCATCTTGCCTTTATCCCAGGGAAGTAGAAATTAAGCTTCAGTGCGGGACAGTTTTGGTGCCAGATAAACATGCGGGAATGAAGATGAACGCCAGATAACCATTTCGAAACTGCACGTTGTGGTGCCTAGTATGCCGTCCTATTCCAGGGACAAACGAAATCGAAAGCCTGATAACGATAGAGTACATATCGAATTGACAGAGTCGAACGCCCGCTCAGACACAGAGTATGGTACCCTAGGCTTGCCACCAACAGATAAGAAAGGGATCCGAATATTGGCCATTGTTTGAGGGAGGAGGGCCCAGGACCAACCCAGGACTTCATGCAGCCAGTACAGTTGCCAATCGATCGACGTTGCGTATGCAAAATGAGACTGAGCGCTATTGTATGGAGGCACAGAAGATCCAGTGTCGTTCGGGTGCGAGGAAATTTGAAGGTTGTAGGACGTGCGACAGAACTGGCCGAGATCGAAGACCGCAGCACAGTATTGACCCCAGAAATGCCGGTGTCATGAGAAACGTTAATAGTCAGTGCAGCCTTGATTTTATGCCAGTGATTGGGCGTACCTTCAATCAACCCACCCAATTCGTAGGAGGCCATATCGCCCCACTCGCTGTAATTAATTTATTCCTATTCTACAAACACTCTATGTATACAGTTTACACCGAGAGAAATGATAAGGTAACTTTTTAGGCTACGAGGTACAGCATGAAGCAGATGAAGAATGGTAATGACGAAAACGGCGTGCGGTAGGATGCAGAGAGTATGTATATATGTTGCGCGTGTGATGTATGAGGTGTAGATAAAACAGATGTGTAAATGAGACCACCGAGATACAGTATGCATGATGGATCGAATAATCCGACGCAAAAGAGCGCGCTCAGCGACTGCCAGCCAATGCGGCGGCCTTTCTGCGACGCTTCTCCTCATCGTGTCTCCGCTCCGCTGCCTCCGCCTCGCGCTCCTCCTTGCGAGCTATACGGGCACTGACGTGTTCCTCGTCCCAGAGGGCGCCGGCGTCAGCCTCCATGAGATCATCATCCTCCGAGTCTGAGAACACATCCCGTGCAGTATACTGGGATTTGTTCTTGCCGAATAGACCCCAGATCTCCTCGCTGAGAGATGACGCTGCGGGACGGGGGGAATGAGAGCGGGATGATGTGAATTTGCCCTTGGAGGAGGACGCAGATTTGGAGGAGCTGGCGGCAATATGGGGACGCTTGGACGGCGGAGGGGAATTGGAGCGAGACATGGAAGGCGAACGCGGCCGCTTCTTCATGGTGCTCGTGGGTGCAGACGAAGGCATCTTGTACTTCGGCTTGGGCATCGGCGCAGAAGGCTGTGGTCGTTTAGGCGCTGACCCAGGGAGAGCCTGAGAAGAGACTCGAGAGGATGAAGAGCTGGCGGAGGAAGAGGGAATAGGTGTGGACGCTTTCTTGGGCTCGTCCGACTGCGAACGAGCTGGGGCCTTCTTTGTGCGCGTAGAAGTTGTGAACCAATCATCGAAGGTACGTGCCCTGTCGCCGTCGAGAACCTCCTTGTTCTCGCGTCGGTCCCGAACAATCTCGTCGATGGTACGGGTGTCTCGCTTGACGACGTTGAGACGAGTGAGCGTGTTGGGGATGGCCGCAAGACGCTCCTTGACGCTGCCAGAGCCGCTGGCTGCGACGCTGGATGGAGCGTCAACTATGTTGACAGCTCCTCCCGGGAAACCACGGGATTTCCGGTGGGTAGCGTTACCTACAGGGCGACGAGGAGCGTTGAATGCCCGCTTCAGTTCTGCCTGCAACTTGCGCTCCCGCTTCTCTTCTCGTGTGAGGATACTCCCCGCGTCAATCTCGTCGTCTTCATCAGGCATTCGCCTCCGTCGGACCTCGTCCCGAACACCGGAATTCGACGTTGGCCACCTACCGGCAGCAGCAGCAGCCTTCGCTTTCTTTGGCCCGTACCGCAATGCGTCGCGTTGCTCCGCTTCACGCCGGAGAAGATCCGCTTCCTTGGCCTTGAGCACCTCCTCCTTCTTGGCCTCCGCCTCCGCCTTCTTCTTCTGCTCTTCAAAGTACCGTAGACGCATCTTGGTATCGAGCTCCCGTTGCTTCCGTTCCTGTTCCTCCTGCTGTTTTCGGCGCTGCTGCTCCTTAGCCTTCTTCTGCGCCAATGCGGCCTGTACTGTGCTCTCGACACTCTTGGTGTGGCTCTCGCCGAGGGCTAGAAGAGCCTTGTACCCAGTGGCCATAGTAGAGACGATGGGGACCGTAGAGGTTAGTAGGTTGTGGGTGTAGGACGAAAGCTGGGTTGGTGGCTGTGCCGAAATGGCTGGAGGACAATGGCTTTCCTTATGGGGTATCTAGCGAGATCCAGCAGCGAAATTGGCCAAACTCTCTCAAAGACAGAAGATATAGGACTGCAAAGGCAGTTACGGAAAATCCAGCCAGTGGGGGAAGAAGTCTCCAAGCTAAATTATCCGCATGTTGTTCGTGTAGACCGGAGAAAGGTAGGGTACGCCGCTGTCCCGAAAAACACATATGTACAAGCATGTACAGTACAAGATTATTATTCGCGTTCACCTCAGTCCAAAGCAATCTAACAGGATATCAGAATCAGGCAGGGAAGAGGTGAAAGGTACAGACCTACAGTAGATATCTAGAGATTGACCAGACGCTTCAGCTCTCCCGACTTGAATGCGGCCTGGGTCTTGTCGTTACCTGTACGGCGGAGTGGGAAAAAATACTCGACAGACAGGAAACAAGACGCACCACCAACTTGCTGCTTGTCTGGGGCATCGTCAGCCTCTCTAGGATGCAGCACAGTTTGCGAATGACGACGTACTAACGAAGATGTTGGGCACTGAAGTCTGCCCAGTCTTGTTTGCTAAATATTGCTGGATCTGGTCTCCATCCTCGCGCTCGTCAAGCCTGCGCCAAAATCCAATCAGAGGGTACTCAGAACATCCTCCGATGCACGCACTCGATAACGAGAGGTTTTTCCTCAGGGAATTCCGCCGCAAACAGAGCTTTAGCTTTCTTGCAGTAGGGGCACCAGGACTTGGAAAAGATAGCAATTTTATTGTTATCGATCGCGTTCTTTGTAAAGCGCCTTGGATGAGCGGAATGACTGGAAGAATTGGCTCATACGGACCTCGACGATTTCCTGGACAGACATGGGTGCTTTGGAAGTTGATGCTGAAAACAGGTTGACTGAGATGAAGGCACCGCTGCAAAGGCGCGGAGGGTTATATAGACGGGTTGTGCGGGAAGTGAGTAAGCCGAAGCGTACGCATGCTAAGCCCAGCATGACGAAAGCTGACGCGACCTCGTGACGGTGGAAACCAAGTCCCTGAGTGCTTCTGTTCCAGAACTTCAACGCCTCAACTTGAACTTGAAGTCTCAGACGCGCTCGTCGTTCATGGTTGTGTCGTTTGACGAGGCATTTTTGCCCCATCAATGATGGCATTGTTTGGCGGATGGTGCGTACGGTTGACCACTTCCTCAACCTCTTAAATTCTGGAACTGTGCTCCCAAAACTCTAGCTGTCTGATTTTTCGGATCCCCGACACGAAGGAGGCCCCATTAAGCTAGGGACTTTATCTTCACATCCAGGTCCCGGCAATTCGACGCCAGCGGCGCTAGATCTTGCTGTATCAAGAAATGTCTGGCTTCAGTCTGACCTCTCGAGGTGGCGCGGTGTCTACAAGTTCACCTGAGTCTAGCGAGCTTCTAGTTTCTTATATCGGGTTTCACCATATTCACCGTTCGGCCATCCACTTGACATAGGTTTCTCGTTCTTTACCAACAGTCCGAGTATCCTCTAAATCGGCTCGTCAAGACACCGACGACTCATGGAATTTGGCTCATAAGTCATCAAGCTAGCTCAGGAAGCCCTCCCCTCATCATGTCTTCGTTGACCCTCGTTCGATACTGTCTTCGCACCGGCATTTATTTCACAACCTTGTCTCTGTGGGGCATCCTGTCCACGCCCTTGTCGTGTGCCCTCGCACTTCTCGGGCGGCGTTTCGAAGCTGGTCCCCTCGTCACCCGCTCCTTCTCCCGCTTCATCGGTACTATCCTCGGTTTACATGTCGAATTCGAAGACGCAGAATACCTCAATACCCAACCCGCCGTGTTCATGCTGAACCACCAAAGCGCCCTCGATATATGGCTCCTAGGATGGTCAGCTTCTACTCGCAGCCCAGGCTCTTTTACTCTGACTCACACCATGTCATTTCTCCAGCTTCTTCCCCAAGCGTGTCTCAGTGATGGCGAAAAAGTCGCTTGGCTGGTCTCCTATAGGCGCCGTCCTCTATTTTTCCGGGTGCATTCTCGTCGAACGAGGTAACGGCGGACGTGCCGCCGCCTCCATCCGCAAAGCAGGTGCAACCCTGCGTAAAGCAGACGTTTCTCTCGTCGTATTCCCCGAAGGAACCCGCAACACCGCCCGAGATCCCAGTCTACTACCTTTCAAGAAAGGCGGTTTCCATATGGCTGTGCAGAGCGGGATCCCAATTGTACCTATTGTATGCGAGAATTATTCGCACATGTATAGACGCGGGTGGTTTGAGCCCGTCCAACTGAGAGCTCGAGGTAAGGAGGAATGCGACAATTATTCGGAGCTGCCGCTGACGCCTACCTGACCACAGTTCTGCCTCCAGTCCCCACCCGAGGGTTAGGGGAGGAGGATGTATCAACATTAGCACTCACCGTGCGGGAGCAGATGCTGGAAACTGTTCGCAGTATGTCGCACTCCGCCCCTGGTGCCCTTGAAACTTCAATAGACCATATCTCATTCTCATCTGGAATACCCCAATCTAGGCTGTAATCAATGTAACCTTAAATATGTATCCCCTTTTCCCCCTCCTTGTGCCGAGGCAAACCTTCGAGCCCTGGAGGCTTCGACGACCCTAAAGAGTCGGAAGGTGTTAAAATACTTACTCACCACAATATCCCCAGCTCTTCACTTCTTGAGTTGAAGCTTCGTCGGAAGCCGATATGCGAACTGTACCGCGCCCAGAGCGGCGAAAACCAGCACAATATACACAAAGAAGCCCCCAGCGATTTGATGTTCCACGGAAAGCGCGAACAGCGAGGACGCGAACGACGGCCCAATGCTACGCAACAAGGTCGCTATCATTTGGGATAGTCCATTGACACTGCCCAGGCTAGACCGACTCGGTGCAGAGTCCATCACGAATAGGTTGGTGCAGGCGTAGGCGAGGTAGATAACAAACGTGGTGCTGAGTTGAAACGCGAGCGCAAGGAGCACCACGCCGTTGACCCGCCCTGCACGATGCGCCAGGGAGCTCACGAGCGGGTACATGGCAAACTCGACGGCCAAGCAGTAGAACCCTGCGATGAAAATGCGGCGAGGTCCGAAGTATCGGATTATCCGGCCACCAAAGAGGCCCTGGACGATGGCGTTACAGATTCCGACTATACTGAGGATGAGGCCGATATCCTGCGGTCTGCAAGACGTTAGAGGGTGCCAGCCGAAGCAGTAGAAAAATTCAAAGCCCACCTCAGACCAAGACCGCCGAGCTTGATGGGTGTCGCGAAGAAGAGAGGGACAAGGGCGTCGTTGGCCATGTTGGAAAAATGCAATGCGCCATGAGTGGTGAGCGCGAGAAGCACGGGAGGAGTGAGCAGATCGCGCAGGGGCGGAGGGGGCGCATGAGTTTCTTCTTCGTGAGGCGGCTCGTCAGGAAGTAATGGGTCGGTCTCCTGAGCCCTGCCCTTCTTATGTTTCCGTGCAATTGCTGAGGGTAGAGTCTGCGAAATTGAAGTTGTTGACGTTATATTGCGGCGTCAGAAGATGGACATGCCTCTTTCAATCCAACGGATGCGATTGCAAAGGAGGCGAGAGCAATGCAACCCGCGACAGCACACGGAAGGAAGTAGGGATTGCTCCTGAAAACTTCGATCTTTCCGAATGTGTTCGGCCATTTGGTTGCAGGATTAGACAATACCCCGCCTACGAGATCGGTGCGAGATTAAAAGCAGAAATCAGGAGAGAAAAAAGTCCACCTATGAGTGGTCTGCATTTGGGATATGGTCAATTCTGGTATAGAAGGAGCGCAAATGTGACGAACGCGATAGTGCCCGCGATACTCCAAACCAAAGGTCCCATGGAGAATATATCGGCAATGTTGGTCGCATCCGCTATTTCATTTATGACGGTTTTCGTGACGCCTAAGGGGTGGGACTCAGAGAAGGGACGACGAGACGAGAGCAAGACGGTTACCAATATTCCCGTTGCAAACTCCTTGGATGCAGCGAAAGAAAAGTAGCAGCCAAAAGGTCTGCGGCACGTCGTTAGATCTTTGATGGTCATCCACATCCTCGACTCTACCTTGGAGAGCCCAAAACCGAACATCGCCAGTCCCAGGCCTTGTTGACTCCGTCAATTCACGGAGTTGTGAATAGCTATCGCAATTCCCATACCTAGAGGAGCCACCAAAAGCACCGGGCGTCTCCCATAGATATCAGACAATCGTCCAAACATGTACACGGTGAGACTCTCTGCAAGAAAGAATACGGATTCCTGGACCCAGGATCAGACGTAGGGTCGAGAATTCCGTAGATTTCAAGACACACAAGCAGTCCAGCGTAGAAGCCGATCTTAGTTTCATCGCCGCCTGTGATTCCCAGGTCCCTTACAAACTGGACGACGAAAGGATAGATAACCAAGGCTGGGCGCTCGTTTCAGAGTCGAAATCGGTTTGCAAAGCGACAACCCACCAGTAATTGGTTCAGAAAATTGGATGAGAAGGATGATCGAGACTTGAAACTTGGGGATGGGTGTGCGTCTTTGAGAAACTTCGTCGTGTTCAACGTCGGCCATGATGATGGTGGCTCGAGAGAGGTCCTGGGACATCCACAAAGGATCACGTCCGGAAAAACGGTCCCAATCAATGGCCATGGCAAACTTAGTGACTCAGACAAACTGTCGGAAGCGGCGGTTGCTGCAGTTTTGCGTCTACAACTTGCGGTGCGCGTCCTGCACGAACTATGCTGGACACCATACTGTTGCCCCGTACTCGACGCGTACGAGCATTGCTCCGCACAGAAACACGCTCTCCATTGCCAGATCGTTTGCATCACTCGCCATCCATGTATTGTTCTTTTGCGGAGCCTCGCCCGCATACTCGGGAATATATAACGCACCTTTTAGAATAGCTACTTGCAGAGGCTGGAGCACGCTAATTGGAAGCAGAAATCATCAACCCTTGCCTTTGCATTTGGGTTGGAGTTGAGAGCACGAACGGCCGTAAAATGTGAGGGCTTCAAGACCGCGATATTCATGCAACGAGTGGTATTTGGTCGCTCGAGCTACTAGCTCAACGAGAAGCAAAGTTTCGTCACAAGCAGTTTCAAGCCTCGGGAAGCAGGCGATGGTCATTGGAGGGCGGTCCCAACTTGGGAAACGCGTGAGAAAAATGTACGGCTCAATCGGACCGGCTTACACTGCCACCACTCACTCTTTTTTTCCGATTGTAACTCGAAGCTTGTGTCGCCTTTCGTGAACCCCACGCACTTGTTCTTGCAGCTTGCTCTGTCTCTTTCAAGCTACTACCAAGTATATTTTCTGTCCACACAGCCAGACTCTCCGCTAGTATCGTGGAACGTTCTCTCTGAGTCTCTGCATCAACAGCCCACTTGCGACACTCGCAGCCGAACTCGAATTAATCTCTCAGGCAACACACTAACGATCGCTTCGATACGCATGGGGCTCTCGTCGTCATTGCAAACTCTATGTCTCTCTTCAATGACTTTGAAGACCTCTCGTTTTTTTCTCGCGATCGATCACTGTGATCAGTTGTTTTATTGTCTTCGTCTACGCTGGTCCGAGTGGTCGCTGTGGACTCCAGTATTAGTATGACGAAGAGCAAGACCTTTGTGCGATACACTCTTATCCAGCCATAAACATCCCTCTTCAAGGGGCTGGCTGTAACTCGACGCTTGCTCCCGTCTCAAGAATTTGTGCTATTTATTTACCAGTCAATTTTCAGAAAGACAGTGAACGCAACGGAGAAGAAGTATTCAAGTTTTTTTTTGTCGTCTCGATCCGATTACCGATCTTGTCTTTTTGTTCGTCGGGTCCCTCCTTCCTATTCTTATTGTTGCACAAATTAAACGATCGGTTGACCTTCATAGGTCTGACTCTCTCGCCACACAATGCAAACTTTCAGTATAAAACCCGGGCAGAATCTACCCAACTCCCCAGGCTCGCCTACCACTCCTCCTTCTCGCCTACTTGCCCTCTCGCGCACCCTCATCCTCCTCCTCTCATCATCCAATGGATTCTTTCACCGCCATCACCAAGAAGGTTGAGGACGTCGTCCTTCCCCCCACCAACGAGGACGACGGCACGGGCTCCAGCGGCAGCTGCGTCGTCTGCAAGGAGGACACCTCCCTTCCGACCGTCAATGAGGACGATGGCACCGGGTCCAGCGGCAGCTGCACCATTGCCTGAATGCGTTGACCTTCGTCGTTCGCATCATTACAGTGAGCTCTTTCTACTTGCCACTCTGCTCTTCTCATCCGCTAACGCACTCTTCAGTACGACATAAACACACATCGCTTTCGGTTTTCGGTTCGGGGTCGGGTCGTAGGACGGAGTTGACGACAGCATTTTGGCATGCTTTGCGCTGCAAATTATCTTATTACCATTCGCCTTCATCTCTACTTGTTTCCGCATTTGCTATACTGTACACATCTCAACCAATTCGAGTCTGCAGCTTGATCTAAACTGTCTGAATCCGAGCAAATTTTGAATGCCTTGTCAGCTTACCTTTGTACTCTGCTTCCGCGGAAGCAAATTCTGCAATGAGTGAGCGGGGTGACCTGTCTTTCTCTTGCTCAAGGCGCTGGTGGCGGATCTGCCCACGTTTGAGCAGTTATCGAATTCTAACCTGCACATACAGTAGATGAAACCGAAAGATTTTGAGCGTAAAGAATACAAGACCATTCATGTAAAGTACTGAAAGGAACGCAAGCAATTTTACTTCTGACTTCTTACACCATCTCGTCTTAATTCTTCTGCAGCACGAACACCTCCCCAGTAGCATCACTCGATACGTACAGCCTCTTAGCCGCCGACCATGCCAGGCCAACGGGGCGGAAGCATCCATTGGTGCAAGCCGCAGCGTCCGTGTTCCACAGCAAATCGGTGTATCCCGTCTGGGTGGTAATGTCGGCCGTGGGCTGCCACGCGCCTTTCGACACGCTGCCGGGGACGACGACAACTTTGTAGCCAGTCGGGGGTTGACGGTTCCATGAGCCGTGGAAGGAGACGTATGCGTTCGTGTCGATAGGCGAAAACTTGATGTCAAGAGGGGCGGAGTGGGGCTGTGAGGGGAAAGCAGCGTAAATTGATGGATGTATAGATTGAGTGCTGGATGAAGCTCACCTGGAAGATGACCTTGGGCTTGATGGCGTTCGCGTTGCACCAGTCACTGTTGATGGTGCTGTTGGGGGTCTGAACGAACCAGTCTCCGATAGAGACGGGGGCAGACGCGGGGAAAAGAGAAGAGTTCCACTGGTTAAAAGATTTAGCGTTCTGGAGAATAGATGGAGAGCAATACACCTACCACCGAGAAGCAGTAAGGGTAGCCGTAGAATTTGTTCGCCGCTTTCGCAGCATCTCCAACTGAAACAGGATTGAGTCATCTATGAGGCGAACAATTTTGAGTCTGCTTACAGTTGTGCAGCTTTTCACCAGGATTGTCCTGGTGCACATCGTATGTGACGCCTTGGCTGGTGGTGATGAGGTCATCCGCAGAGTTCTCGACACCCCAGATCTGCCCCGACGCGTCCTCCGCAATACCTACTTCGTTGCGCGCGCCGTACGCCAGAGTGGCGCCCTCAGTGTATGGGACTCCGTCAGCGCCAATCTTGGTCCAGTCGAAGACGCGGACTTGCGCACGGCCGCTAGGAAGGTCTGCACCAAGGTCGACGTTTTCACCAGAGCCGCGTGACACGACTAGAAGATTCGGGTGTTTTTTGGAGACGAACAGGGTACGGCTAGTGTGGTCATCGTTGATCATGTTCTAGAAACTCGAATGAGTACAACACAACGCTATACTGCGACGAAAATGGGCTCACTGTGACAATGGTCTTCTGGTTGCTGAGCGTAAACGCAGCAGCATTGTAGTTCCATCTCCATGTGGTGTTGGAGGACTAGACAAAGCTTGTGAAAGCAAACCCAGGATTACTGATTATTGAACGTACCGATGCAAAGAGTATGGATCCATCATTGCTGAGGGCGACAGCGTGGTTGAGCAGCGTGTTGTTGAGCAAAGTTCGCTTCGAGGCGGCACTACCGTCCGGGTTGAGAGTGAAAGCGACAATACCGACGCCGCTTTGAACAACGAGGAGGTGTCCACGCTTGTCGAAAGCTATCCCACGGGGGTTGGTAAGGTTTGAGGCGAAGCCATGGGCAGTCCAGCCTGATGGCGTATTGAGCGGATACTGGGGTGTAGTCCACGCTCCGTGTGCTGGGAGGTAAAGTCACTTAGTACCAAGAAAAAAATGCTAAGCAAGAGAGCTGCGCAAACCTGAAGCTGCGAGGGCTGAAACAGCGAGAGAAAGTGAGAGCTTCATCGTAGTGGGGGAGAAGAAGGGGGATGACGAAGAGTGGAACTTGAAGCCGAGAAATGTTTTGCTTTATGAGACTCGGAGAACCGCAATTTAGATCCCGATTGGTATTCTTTTGCGTAACGCCAAGCCTTTAGCACGCTATGTTCTCGCCGCTCGGAGGTATCGTCGTCGCAAACGTGGATAGCGACAACCTGATCGGCCCGCACTTCAGTACAGTAATTTTTTTTGACCGAGTCGCCAACTCTGAGTCCCCAGTCGCCTAAGAGTAGAGACTACAACGAAAGGGACTATGACGGGGAGGGCTTGGTTCGGATAAATTGTGGCCAGTGGAGTATTTGGTTCGTAGCTTCGTACATGCTGAGATCAACCACGAGAACGAGCATGTCGACGTCCGGCTCAAACCTTTCGCTGACTCCATTGTCACACGCTTCCGAACCATCCGCCAAACGCGTGACGTCACGCGTCTCATTGGTTGCTTTGACGCGTCAAGGAACGTAAAAGCGGCCCAAGGCTTCCAGGGTTTTCCCAGGTCGGGTCCGTTTGCCGTCATCGCGAAATGCAGCTTGTCGCGTTACGCAGTGAGATTGGGCTAATCCGGCCCTAGAAGAAGCAATGATCACCAGTATTCGACTCGGACGTTCAACTAGACAACCGTTCAGCTAGTTGAACTACTGCAATTCCCGTGTGCAGCCTCACTCCATATTCGGGACTGAAGCATAAATCGGGGACTCAGCTTACCGCCAAAAGAAGGGCGTCTGCTGTATACTGCATGCGTGAGTCGATCCGCATGATCTGCGGTGCAGACCAAGGGGGTGTCGGGATTAAAATTTCGTACCATGGGTTGGAGGGGGGGGGGGGGGGTCTCCACAAGGTCCTTAAAAAATTTCTTGTGTCTAGTACTCATAAGCTTCCTAAGGCTCATAAACCAGTTGTAAATTGGTTTAAACTTGTCCGAGGGTAAATTTCCGTCTCATGAACCCATCTGACTGTCAAAGCAGCAATAATGTTCCGGATTTGGACAGTTTTCGCAAGCTAAATAAGCGGCGCAAAATTTCGACGATTATTTTTCTGTTGTCAGGCCACGAAATTAAGTTCTAAAATTTCTTCTAGCAAATAAACTCTCAAACACACGAAACAGATATAAAAAATGGTGAGTTTCGGAAATCACCGAGGTGGGTGTGTTGACCGGCAACACGGCAGCCTGACAATGGTGGGAATATACTACCCTATATAGGAGGGGAGGGGGGGTCTGGCCGAGGGCTTAAAAAATAAGTCGACCCGATATCCGAGTTTCGAATCCCGACACCCCCTTGGTGCAGACGTTATTATTGACGTCGATCATCTGAGAGAATGCGCAGTCACAGCGTTGGACCGCGAATAAAAGGCCCCTTAAAGTATCATTTTTATGTGTGACACTTACTATATATGGTGCGTCACGCACCATATATGGTAATGTGTGACCATAACAAGGAGCCGAATTGATCCTTTAAGCGGCTTTTTATGTGCGGTCCGGCGCTGTGAGTTGTCGTCCCAGACGACTCCTCAGATTGGGGTCCCGGTCGATGTGCGCGCCGCTATTCACCGAGTTGGGACTGATACCTGTTGCGCGTCAGAAATGCCGTTTCGTGCGTGCAGTTCGTGTCTGCGGCGAATGCGCGCGACAGCAGCATTGAAAATGTTGATATTCAACCAGGCGATAACCAAGTACGCGCGCATCAAATTTTGGTCTTGTTTGACTCTGTCCCGATTTGGCGGCGGCCGCCTGGAAGCAACCACGATGGAAAATGTTCAATCCTTTACTGCTCAGCATGTGAGCTATGCGTTTTTACGGCCTCTGGCCAGTGGCATATTCGCTCTCGCCAATCATTTGAACATTTGATGGTTGAACGCACTCTGAAACGCTCAGCACAGCAGCCTTGACACTGGCGGCGCCTAAATTACTAGTATGTCAGTTTTCTTCAACCTTTCACCTTCACCTTGCCTTCACCATGTACACCTTGCTCAAGATTTATGGGCATATCTGGTTGCCCGCCACATTCTTTTCACTGGCACTGTTATTCTATGGCGCTATTTGCCTCTTGGTTGAAACGACCGTCCTCCCCCCACTGGTTCAATTGCTTGTGTTCGTGATGCGTAAGTCTTTACAAATGACAGATAAGCACTTTCCGTTTTAAGATTTGAGCCCAGTGGTCCTCTTTGTCACCCTGCGAGGAGCACAGATACCAATTGCTTTCTTTGGGCAGTATTTTACCGAAGAAGCATACAATCCGTTGCAAAATATGCTCCTAGTAAGCCGCTACTGTGTATTCGTTTTCTCTGCATCCGAACCAGCTATCTGCAACGCAGGTTGTTACCCTTTGGGGTCTTTCCATGTTGTGAGTACCTACTCTTTACACAAACGACGAACTTACCATTCGCGGCATAGTTTGCTGCCCTCCTTCCGAGACAATGCGTCGTTATCGCTGGACGTAAGTCCTTGACTGCTAAAACCTTGCAGACTTCTGTTCTTGACACTCGTGTCAGGTGTGCATTTGTTACAATGCCGCATTGTGTATATTCGAGCGATGTTTCCTGGGCGACAAATTTCGGCAGTTCATGCTCGATAAAATGAGTACGTGCTTGAATTTATCGAGAATATATTTTGAATACAAGCTAGTCGTCGACTGCATGCGAGTTCTTGTATCAGGAGACTCCATATCGTTTGATGAATCCAACTCGGCGAATCGTGGACTGCGGGTTCGAATGTTTTCCCAGATGAAACAGATTTTTCGGCGGAAATCTACAGGACCGATTGCGTTACCTGCTGACGATGCACCACTGGAACTGGGCTCGGGCTCTGAGGCCGTGCTCGACACTCGAGACCTTCGAAATTCGACGGCGGCTTCCCCGCGCATCAGTTCGTCGGTGTTGACCGAAAATATACTTCACTGGTCGCGACTATACAAGAGTCGGCGGCACACGTTATGGATGACCACAGTCAGCTCAGACGCAAGACATGATATCGTTCAAAAAGCTATGCGCATCTTCTCGTCTACCGAGCTGAGCGATAAGCCATACAATGTGTTCTCCGTCGACCTCACCGATAGCAAGTCGGTATACTGGCCGATAATTCACGGGTTTGCTTCTGCATCCGCGGAATACAGAAAAGAGATCGGTCAGGATCCACCGCCCATCGTTGCCCGGAATTTCTCTGGATTTCATTTCAACATTCCTCGGGCAAAAGAGTCAACGAGAACTTGGTCATATTATGACGACGACGAGGTGGGTTTTCACCTATACATACTTATCTAACAACTGTTACTAATGTTTTCCTTCGGCTATCCGACAGGAATTCGTCCAAAACCTCCTCGTACAGCCAATAAAAAGTATATACAAACAGCAGCGCAAGAAGAATGAAGGCTCGAGCTCAGACATCGAAAGCGCCGAGCCTGTGGAGATCACTCGTACCGTTCTACTACTGCATGGTGTTCGCAGTACGGAGCAAGCCCAAGACATCTGGAGTATAGCCGATATTCTGGGGGACAAACTCGGAACTCGCTACCCGGGACTCGGTCTTGTGATCGTCAGCACACCTCGCTTTCTTCGACACGTCGCCGAGGTGCATAGATCGGTGTTGGAATGCATATGTACTATGTTCATGTCCGACACCGAAAGCGTCCTTTATTCTGGAATAACGCCACCTTGTCCGGTGCTTCATGAGGTATGAATGATTGAGCGACGATGAACTTTGAAACATTGATATCACGCTTCAATCATCCACAGAATATTTTTCAGCTTTTAGTGGATTGTGTGCACCGTGTCGGAGGACCAGAAGCTGAGAAGTTTGTTCATTCATTGTCTTGCGAAAACATACTAACCGTGTTTCGCTCTAGAGTGTGGCCCAAAGTGCTCGAAATTTCTCAAAGTTCGCAAGAACTCGACGCGGAGGCCAGTCTTTCAACCGCGGGAATTTTCTCGCAATTATACAAAGCGTCGAAGGACAGAGAGCGTATTCTGGAGGTATGGATAAAATATGCCATCCTGTCGTTCTAAATGCCAACGCGTCGCAGTGCTTGCCAGAGATGTCCGCACAAACCCGTGCACAGATTCCGAGGAAAATAAAACAAGATAACATCGAGATCGCCGGTGTTCTCCTACCACTATTTGATCTCAATTCCTACAAGAAGGATATTGCCGAGGTTCCTCGAGAGCATGCGTCGGCGGCCCTGGAGATGACACATTCAGTGAGCTGAATAGTCTGACCCCCACCATTCATTGCAATTCACCGTGATATTGCAGATCCTCGAGACTGGCTTACCGGACAACGACATGATCTCCGACGAGCCACAATTTTTGCAACGAGCTCAGCGCCTAATGAACTTTCTTGCAGCGCATCTAGGAATGCTGCCAGTTGAGCTATCCTTTCCTAAGGTCACTCTATTGAGTGATTACCCAGTGGCACATGGGGGTTTCGCCAATATCTATCACGGAAAGTATACGGATTCTGATGGCCAAGCAAAGGAGGTTGCTTTGAAGGTACTCAAGATATTTGAAGACCAGTCTGAGGAACGGCGGCGTATTCTAAATGCGAAATTTTTCCGAGAGGCGCTGGCGTGGCATTATCTCAACCACCGCAATATTGTTCGGTTCCTTGGTGTCGAGTCTACTATCTTTCCCAGTCCCTTCAGAGCCATGGTTTCGCCATGGATGCCCCAAGGAAGTGTACTGAAGTACATGGCGAAGCACAGCCCTTCTTCCCCGTATGCAATCGAACTGGTAAGCTATTTTTTTGCGTCAAAATTACCAATATTGAACATAAATATGGCAAACATAGCTTCACGACACGATTAAAGGGCTCAGATACCTTCACCGCCAGCGCATTGTACACGGAGATTTATGTGGAGTGAGTCAGGACTGGCATCCGTGAGCACGGTTGATTGATCATGATTTCGACGCAGCGGAACATCCTCATAGATAAGAATGGACGCGCACGATTGACCGATTTCGGGCTGTCTGCCTTTGCTGAATCGGACACAACGAGAAAAACATCGGCTCAAAGCGGCTCGACACGGTGGATGTCCCCGGAATTAATTATCCCTCCTTCGGACGGCCATTTCAGACGTACATTCGCCTCTGACATCTGGGCGTTTGGCTGTGTATGCTGCGAAGTATATTTTCCTGGCGTTTTCGGTCCCAGTCATTTTTGCTGATGCCTGTCTGCGATTAGATCTGGTCGGAGGGTGTCGAACCCTTCAGTCAGTTTGCGCAAGAAACAGTGCTCATCATTGCCTTCTCTGAGAGTGGTGGTAATATGCCTCAGAGAAGGCCGTACCAAACCCGACCATCGGACAAAGGGGGCGTTTTGATGCCTGAACGGCTTTGGGAGTTCGTTCAGATGTGCTGGGAAGCAGAACCGTCAGTGCGCCCCACCGCCGAAGTAATCGCCAACGTCCTGTCGGAGCTGAAACACGCAAGTGAAGCAGAGCATGCAGGCGACCAAGTGCCAGAGATGGGGATTGCAAGTGGGTCGGGAACAACACGCACCTCCTCCATTGCTTCAGCAGAGGAATTTGAGGCAGAACAACATTCTTCTCCATCGCTGAAAATGGACAAGGGTAAGCAGGTTCGGTTTGAAGAAGAGTACGCGGTGGTGCGCTTTGGACCCTTGAACATGGATACCGACGCAGAAGAGGCTTTCTTCACAGTTTTCGAGTCTCTTGCAGAGATCGTACCCAGAGGAGCTTTGGCCGAACCCAGGTTGATTTATGCCTTCGATTCAAACAATCTCCAGTTGCATTTCCGTTCTCCGATGGAGGCAAACAATTTCTGCATGACTTGGACCGTGCACCGTTTCGAGCCTTACCTTCAATGCGGAGCCGCGATAGTAGATCCGTAGATGGTTCATTCATAGCGTAGCCTGATTCAACATTTTGGAAACACAACCAAATACAGATCGAAAATATCATATATCATCGACTTCTTCCCACACGTTTTCGGGTAGTTGTCGTCCGAGTTGTAGGGCAAACACGGAAAGTACGAAAAAGAAAGCGTAGACCGCGTAGCCGCCCAATATATCATGCTGAACCGAAAACGAAAAAAGGGAAGCGGATAATGCCGGCCCAATAGCCCGGGAAAGGGAAGCGAACCCTTGAGCACTCCCATTGACGGTTCCCCGGCTGCTTGTAGGAGTGGAAGCAGTGACGAACATGAATATAGCCCCTTGTATCCGGTCAACAGCAGTTTCAACTCGATATTTCAACTTACCGAAAGAACTGTCCATGCAGGCTCCAAGGGCGAGGACACATCCTACGAGGATCCATACGATGAAAGAAAGGCCGGATTGCTTAGCAATGACACTGATAATTGGGAATAGGACAAAGATAGGCAGGCACGCCGAGATTCCGCCGAGAAAAACACGTTTGGCGCCATACCGTCGCATGAGTAGCGAGAAGAACGAGACCTGAAAGATTCCAGTTATGACGCCGTACACAGCTAGGATTGAACCTATCCTGTTTGGAGGTAGACCGAGACCTCCAATTTCGATCGGCATAGCCAGGAAAAGCGGGAGGAGGGCAGCCAATACTATGTTCAAGAATGCCACGGCGACGTAGTTCGATATGGAGATAACAATAGGGAACCCAAACAGGTCCTTCATTGGCAATGGACCATTCACGGATTTCGGGCAAGTGCACGCAACATTTTCAGGATCAGGACGGCTCAGCGAATTCCTGGCTTTGACCGGGCATGACTAGTGCTGCGTCAACAACTTGGTTCAAAATATGAAACAATATCGAAGACCCACCTCTTTGAAAAGCAAAAGAACCACCACAAATGAAAAGAATACAAACCCGCTGACAACCAAAGAAGGCAGAAAATAAGGGAACTCTGCCCAAAATGAGCCAGGGAATATATCAGGAAAACGTTTTTGTGGGGTTGAGAGGGATCCGCCTATAGAGCCCTAGCCCTAAAATATAGAATAAAGTACTTGACGCTAGCCATGTTTACAATAGAGTAAAGGCTTGTATGTAGCTATCTGGTTGGCTAGGTCCATGCAACGGTTTGAAGCGGGTCGTTTCCCTTTGACGATGTTTGCGCTTTGATTGTATTTGGGTTTTGGTTCATTATTTGGGTGTTGATGGGCACACTCACCGTCACAATATTTATTCTTTGATGTGGGCTCGGTATTTACAGTTTGATGTACATCGCAACCGCGTCACATTCGTGGTATCCGCATCCGGTCTCCACAGCTCCCCTACATCCTCCGACCGGGTCCCTGCTCTTTCCGATAATGTAAGCAACTCGGGTCGGGCCGTCGGCACCTCCCAGGATGACCATTTCATGCACGGCTCTGCAGGCATTCAGGATCCGGCGTTGGTAGGCATAATTTCAGACTGCACATTTATTGCATACCAGCACTTATGGCTCTTCTCCCTATGTTCGGCTGCGCAAATCAGGTTTTACCCTCTTCGATTGGGCTGCAGGCACGAATGCCGTCACGGCTGCCGAACTAGCCGCGCCTCACATTTTGTGGCCGCTCTCTGGCTGCCGCAGGTTTCGATGCAGAAATACCCTCCGCTACTGTCTCATCTCTCCTCGACAACTCTACCTAGCTCCGACGCCTGGCTGATTTACAGCTCCTTCATTCCTCCTTGCATTTGTTCGTGTTATTTTTCGGTACCTTCGTCCCCGAACTATGCCGATCCTGGAATAATCGCGATTCCTCGTCCACAATCAGGGAAACAGGCGCCTCGACGATGATCTATGCTTTGAACGGTCTCTCCCGGCCCTCATAAATGCTCTGATACCCCGCAAGGTCCGTCCAGAAACCCACCTCAATCTTTATTGCCTCGCCTTTTGCTCGCCTTGCGATTACCCGCCTCGCTCCGTTGTTGCGCTCTATATAGCCGTATAATAGACACTCAGAGTATAAAGCTACACTCAATACATTATTGCAGTCGGGCTACCCAAATTGGTGGAATGAAAGATGTTGCGATTTTTATTTTTATTCATTGTTGCGGTTGTCCAATAATCCAGAGCACCGTTCTTTGACCCAGCCGTACCCCTGGACCTCCTCAGGAATGTACAATTTCTTCTACTTGGTTTCGTGTTCCTCTGTTCAAAGTCTTCCGTTGTGGTGGAGTTGCGGGTTCGACTCCTGGTCTTTGTTTTTCTATTCAGTACTTCTCTTTTATTGAATTCACCGCCCTTCACCAAACAAATGACTGTCTGCAAACAGAAAGCAGAAAAAAAAAAAAACATTTTATTTTTTAATTACGACGCCTACAGAATCAAAACTTCCCCTTGAACATCTCGTAGTAGGTGGCCATGCCTTCAAAAATCCATACCACATCTCCAACCGCCGCCTCCCACGTCATTCGCGACACCGAATCATCGACGACCGCCCGACCCCAGAAACAAAGTGATGCTACGATGCTCAAGACGCCATTCACACCCCACTGATACAACGGCCCCCATTCCCTACCGCCACCACCATATCCGCTCACCACCGACCAAGCGCCGTCCGTGTCTTTCGTCCTCCATTCCGGCTGGAGGGAATCCCACCATTTCTGCCACGCTTTTGCATATTCCGCGGGATTCCGTACGACGGGCTCGTAACCGCGACGTCCACGGGTGATCCAGGTGCTGACTTCTGCAGGACGCAACTTCGACGATAGATTGGTGGGACCATGCTCGTATCTCGATGCTTTTTCCATCCGCGCCCAGGCGATGATGAGGGCCTGGTAATTGAAGCCCAGCTCTACCCTCGTCATCGCTGCGTACGCGTCCGAGAACCATTTAGCTGCAGCAGCGGGACAGGGCGGTAAGGTCGTGGGCAGCGGCTGAGAAGCTGGTGGGGCGGCCGGTGCGGATGTCACCGCGAGTTGGGCTGCACGAGAGAGGGGGGGGAACGCACCACCAGCCTCCTCACCACGCAATGTGCCGTGCATGTTGGAGGCGTCGGCGAGCACAGCACCTCCGTCGCTTCCCGTAGCGGCTGCGGAACGCGGGGAGGGCGCGGGGCTGCCGCCAGGGGCATTCTCTAGGTCGGCGCGCGAATCGCGGGAGATGCTGGCCGCGCCTTGCCGCCGCGATCTGCGACGATCTCCCCCTCCATCAGACCTTGATTTCTTCGTCGCTCTTTCCTTCCTCTGCCTCTTCCCCGCTCCCTCATCCACGACTTCTGGCTCCCCCGCCGGGGCATTCTTCGCCAGCGCACGCAGCTCCTGCGTCAACGGTTCCAATCCACGATTCACCTCGGCCATTATGTCGGCCAGCGCCGGGTCCTCGGGAACTTTACCCGCCACGAGCGCCTCCAGCAAAGCTTTATTCCTCACAATATTCGCCTGACGCTCTTCCTCCGACAAGAACCATCCGTTCCCGTCTGGAGCGGCCGGAGACTGAGCGCGATCACTTGCTAGGGTGGAGGAGGCGGCTGGTGGCGGTGATTCGCGAGCGGAAGGATTCGGGGGTTGGGATGGAGATGGTGGGAGATTCGCAGGTGTCGGGGGACGAGTCACGCTGGAGGAGGTAGGCTCTGCCGTGCCCGCGGTACGAGAACTTGCCGCTGCCTTCGAAGCTCGTTTCTGTTTACCGGCAGACTTGACCTTCTTGCGAGGACGAGTGTCGATATCTGACTCATCCAAGTCCGAATCCGTGTCGGAATCAGAATCCGAGCTAGAGTCGCTGTCAGAGTCGCCAGCGCCAGCCCCAGATCCAATAGTGTAGGGGGCCTTGTCTAGATCGGCGCTGGGGACGAGCGCTGCTCGGGCGCAGTCTTCAGGAGCTAGGATAGTTTTAGAAAAGAATATATGGTGTACGCTCGTAGATTACTCACTGTATGCCGTCCCCAGATATTCGACAAGGAATTGGATGACATTGCTAGCGAAGCGCGGCTTGTCCCACTGTGGCCAGTGATCCGCTACGGCACTGCGATTCTGCCCATGCGAAAGGCTGCAAGTTCTGATCAGCACCTATCCTCACTTTGGAAACAATACTGGACTCACTGAATAGTACGCAGCTCGCCCCCAAACTCCGGAATAGGTCCCCCCACTATCAACGTCGCGTGCAGTCCCGTATGCGCAGATATACCGCGAAGAATGGGGCCGGCAAATTCGCCCAATCCATCAATGCATCTATATCCGAGTTAGGCGATACTACTACATTCAAGAGAAGACTCACTTCTGGCGATCCACTGGAATTTGAGATGGCGAGTCTTTCAGCACCTGAACGTACGCCGCCTTCGCCGCCGCCGCCTCCGATTTGGCGCGCTCACCATAGGCAACTTGTTCTGTCCTCGGCAGCTCCGCAAAAACCTCGCGCGCAATTTTGGCGCGAAATCCACCTTTGGGCTCCTTCGTAGTACGTTCCCCTGCCTCCTCGCGCGAGCCAGCAAGAACCTTCTCCCACTCTGCGGCGACACGGGGAGCGACGCGCTCCTGATACGCTTCGTGCATGAACTGTTGGTAGGCTTGACGAGCTTTAGGTGGAGCCGTTACACCGGAGAGTTTGGCGAGTAGAACGGCATAGGGGTCCTTTGTAGGGTCTTGACCACTCGTATGCTGATGCTTGCGGAGTTTCCGCACGCGATACAAGAACCAGCGGCGGATGCGCTGTCGGTGACGATGAGCGGGAGTGTGACAAGGTCACATTTGTGACTCACCGCATTGAGGACTTCGACTCGAGCCGCCCTCGCTTTCTCCTCGTCCTCCAGCAACTCTTCTTCAGGGCCCGGAATACTGGGGTTGACTTCTCGAAGCACCGGTTCCTCGTGATCTTCCGTCCGCCAGTCGATCTTCGCATGAAATTCCTTGCATACTTTCTTCAAATATTTCCTCTCTTCTCGCCAGCCCTTGTCCAAAGCCTGCAGGTAAGTTGGAATATGCGGAGCGAGAATCGACTCTCGCGCGCCCCTCCGCCCACAGCCTCAAATTTTTTCTGTCTCCCTTGGCGACCCTTCTCCGCTCGCGCTTCTTACGCTTTGCCATGAATATCGGACCTGTTATTCCAGCATAAATAAAAGGGCTACTGCAAGATTTTCTAGGTTTTACCTGAGGGGCTTAATTGACTGTAGGCTTTAGCTGTGACGGTCGCTGATGTCGAGGCGGGTAAGAGGTAATTTTGATTTGTTTTATTTACATCGGTTGTGCCGCCCACTCGTCCCATCGCGCATCCGAGAGAGAATAAACAAGTGCAATCGACCCTCCAGATCATCAAGCAGTGCGGAGTTTGAAATCGACCCTTATAAAAGGCCTCAAGCTTGGTTTTGATCCCCCAACACCTCTTGCTTTCGTACTATCATGACCTCCTTCAACCCCCCGGCTCCTGGGACAGAATTGCCTGTCCCAGGAGGTGCAAACACCTCCAGCAATGACGGTCAGTGCTCTTTCCCTCACTCTCTCTTACCCATCGCTGACCATCGCTCATAGCTACGGCGGCTGCGCTGCACACGATGCTGAGTGCCATGGCCATTCTCACTCAGCGTACGCGATCTCTCTTTTTTCCTTTATCTAATCCCATCTGACCTCTCTGACGACAGCTCACCCTCCTGACGCGGCCGTCCCCGTCGCGTCGCGCGTCTCTCTCGGTCCCACCGTCGTCGTCCCCACCGCCGCCACCGTCCCAGCCGCGCCAGCCTCCCCTCCCGCCGCATCCGCGTCGCCTCCCCCTGCGCCTGCGTCGCCCCCTCCCGCGCCTGCCGCCCCTCCCGCCGTCGCAGCCCCTGCCCATCCCCTTCCCGGTCTGCGCACTTCCGGCCCTTGGATCGCGGGCAGCATGTTTTTGGTCGTGCCTACTCAGCATCTTCAAGCCATCGTGGAGCCGACCTACGCCACCCCCGAGGAAGCGCCCCGCTGGTACTCGATCACTAAAGGGAAGTATGTCGGCGTCACCACCAACAATGCTCTTGCCGTCGCTGCGGTCAGTGGGGTCTCGGGCTTTAACATGAAGAAGCACCGCACCCAGCTTCTCGCCCTCGCCGAGTTCAACCTGATGCACGACTACCACATGGTCACCATCTTGGTGTGATTGTGAGTTTTCTTTTTTTCTCCCCTACTTCGTTTCCCTCCCAGCTGATTCACACGACTTCATGCACCCAGATCTGGTTTATCGGCGTGTTTTGTATTGCTCCATTCGTGTCGCGTCTGTTACGGAATCTCTCGCGTAGTTTTGTTCAGAATACTTGCCTGTTTTAGTCGCGTCTCTTTTTGTGAGAATCTTCAACAATTGTTTCCTCCTTTTGGGAGCCCTTCTTTGTCTGGCATGAACTGTCAATGAATTTACGTTCCGAAGCACAATTCCGTAAGTTCCCGATTTAGACATTGCAGATCTCGCCGAGCACTTTGACTCCAAACACCGCAGGACCCGCCGATTCTGCGCGATCCAGCCCTTTTCTGCGGTCGCGAGGCTGAAAGCATCAGATTTTCTGATGGATCACGGCCGCTATGTCACCAACTCATAACCCTGGCTCAGGCTCCAACTTCTTCCCCCGTTTCTTTCCAATCTCCCACTTTCATGCCCAATCCCTCCACCGCTGCGGGCGACGACTCCGACGAATACAACGATGAAGAATTCAACAAACTACTCGCAAACCTGGATCTGAATGCCCTCTCGGCACCGCCTCATCCACGAACTCCGTCGCCCCGACCCTCTCCTCTCCCAGCGACATCCTCTCGCACTTTCCCAGCCGCACACTCTCGCCGACGCGCCCCTGGAGCCCCGTCCAATCATCCCACTACGCCAACCGGCCCTCCCCGCCATTCCCCCGCTGTCTATTACTACGAAACCCCGACTAAATCTGCACAAACCACTGAATGGTAAGTAGCTTACATCCCATTCCTCCTCGTCTCATCTTTACCTCATCTTCTGGTAGGGCGGAGGCCTCAGACGAAAGCCAAGGCGTGAGCGGAGCGTCGGTTCATGTCTCTCACAAGCCAAGGAAAAACAGAGGGGGCAGCAAGAATTTCTTCGTGGTCTTCAGTGGCCTTCAATGTGGAGTTTTCTCTTCATGGTCAGTTTTTTTTTGCCTTGCCGCGATTTCCGACGTTCTAATGTGCTATTCCCAGGAAAACGACGTTGCCGCTTGTACACCGCGTCCCCAACGCGATCTATCGCGGCTACGGCACACGCGCCGAGGCGGAGGCGGCATTTGAATATGCTCGCAAACGAAACTGGGTGCGCATCTCATCGCCCGACCAGCCCGCCTCACTCCCTGCACCTCCAATTCCCGGACACGATGGGGGAATAAATCCCTTACACGGTACAGACAGCTTCGATAATCGCTGGTTTGTGGTCTACGCCGGCCTTGTGCCCGGCGTATACCGTTCTCAGTACGTCGTTTACTCGTCGCGTTCACTGACCTTCAATCTGATCCATTTTTTCGTAGCCTCGAGGCGCAATTAAACACCATAGGCGTTCCCAAGGCCGCCCATGAGTCCATCAACGGGAAAGCCGCCGCATACGCCAAGTTCGCGACAGCTGTGCGGGAGGGTAGAGTCCGAGTCATTAAAATGACCTACGTCGAGCGCCAGAACGTGGTCACTCAGGATCCTTTCATCTGATTTATGTAGTGAATTGTTTTTGTAATATGCTTGCCTCAAATATTATCTGTTCGCTGTCTCGTACCACCGCGCCCGATAAACCGCCATCACCGTCTTTGGTGCGGCTCTCCCGCCTTGTTCCTCTACCTGTTAGGGTTAGGGCTGGCTCCGCCCTTGTAGGGTTAGGGTTGGCTCCGCCTTGCCTCAGGCCTTGCCTCAGGCCCTCTGAGCGGCGTGTGAATCGCCGCCGTATTTGGTAATTGCGAACTTGTTTCTTGCCTCCCAAGCTCACCAACGCATTCCACGACCCTACCGTCATCCAGTACAATAGAGAAAAGTGCAGCCTTAAACAGTACAGTGGAAAGGTCAGGCCAACCAAAATTCTACGCATTTGCTTGTCCTAGTCGAGCAAAATATCATCAGAAACTTTGATGGAGCTGCGAACTTGTTTCTTTTGTTGCCGACATGGCCGACATTCGAATTCCCGCCGCTCCCTGAGGGTTTTCACCCGTTGAATGGAGAGTGAACGGTTGTACTGGTGATTATCTTAACTATCTGAGCGAACCAAGGTCTCACGATTTTTCAGCGATTTATAAAAAATTGATTTTGATGTTTCAACTCTCGAACAGGCAAAACAACAAAATGGAACATTCGTCCTAAGTTCACGTAGAGTACCTCGTCTGTCTTCCGAGGCTGGCGATGTCCTCAAAAATTTTGACATGCTTTTCAGGTCGCAACACCTTCTATAGACCTTTCCATACACCCCTCGACTCGCGCGCTCTTTCGTTGGTCGCGCAAACGGCGCTCATCATCGCACACGGTCTCCAACTCACTCCCCATGATTAGAAACCAAGTCTCAAAGATAATGGGTATCTATAGTCTCATTCATTTCCTCCTACACGCGCGTACTTCTAAAATAAATTTTAAATATTCTCTTCATCTCAGAGCATTGTGAAGACCTCCGCGTCGACATTGACGGCGCGTTCGCTAAGCGAGGTACGGTGATCCCTCGGCCCATCTTTTGTTGTTGTTTATTTCTACCTCTTCCGCTTACCATCATGGGTGCCTGCTCGCCATTTGGTGTTCCACCTTTGAAATCCATACTCATACAAGACGAACCGACACCACATCAAGTCTCGTACGTGCATCCGGGGCCACCGCTCCCTCCCCGCTCATTCTGCGACGCAGAAATCAACGACGTCACGACCGCAATGCCCGCGCCCGAGCACGCATGGCGCAGTACGTGCTTCCATTCAAACTCCGCTGACCTGACATTTTCATCTCTGTATTTCAGGAAACGGGCGCTGTTGAAGTCACGTCCTCCAGCAGTGCAAGAGGCGTACGCCGAGAGGGAGCGGGAATATCAGGTCCGTTATCGCGAGAAGTGCGTAACTCACATGGTGCTTCGGGCATCGCTAACCGTGTCCGCAGGCATCGGACGAAGATACGTGACCGGCAAAACGAGCGACGCCGTAGGTACGTCCCTCGCGCGCCTTCCACCGATTCCCAATTGACATGTATACCCAGCGAGTATAAGGACAGGCATGGGCAGCAAGTTTACACCGACTGGCTCAAGCTACAGCTCGGTCGGCGACGGCGGACTCACCCCAATCCCGTTGCGACGGATCCTGATGACGAGCGTGATGTCGTTGTCAGCGACATAGGCTCCCCTTGATTTTCTCCCACCTCTTCCTCGTCGTCCTCGCTTTACACTAGTCGCATTGCTTTCCTTGTTCCCTCTTACCCTGCTGTGAATGTATTTCTTTTGGCTTTACACCTGTCGCCTGCACTTGTGAATTAGCTTGAACTCCGCAAGACTGAACCACCAACATCTTAATACAATACCTCTTTCGCCGACGGCGGTTCCCTCATGACTCAAGACTAACGAGGAGGATAATGAGGGACGGCACTTTTGAAATTGGGGAATACTGGACCGTACAGCAATAATCATCAAGTCAACGATACGAAGAATGAAGCCAACAATACGAGAGAAAAGCGTCAGCAAAGAAAATTAGAGAAGGAAGATCTCATCAAGCTTGCTAAACATCTTGACGCTGCCCTCAGCGCGCTGGCGGCGAATCTCTTCCCAGCAAGCCTTTTCCTCCTCAGACGCCATCTCATCAAACTCTCTGTCCGTCCTCCCCCCCTTCTCGACCCAACGCAGAACCCCCGCATTGCAGTACTGGCGGATGAGGAAGCGTTCCTCGTTGCGGCCGACGGCGGCGAACGTATACTCCTTGGCGCCGGCGGGGAAGATCACCGTACGACCGGCGGGAAACTCGAGCATCTTGTCGTCGTCCCCGAAGACAATCTGACCGCCGGTCTTCGAGTTGTACTTGCCGAAAGCGGTGACGGCCATAAAAGTGGTGTGGGCCATGTCTCGATTGATCCGCGACATGATGGGCGCATCGCAGAACACGAGTTCCGTTGTGGTGAAGACCGATCCGATAAACGGCATCGCACGGCCACGCCTGACCAAATCGTCGGCTTTGGTGGACACGTCGGCAAACGAGCGAGCTGCGCTTTGCCGATACATGTCTGGAGTCGGGTAAGTGAAGGAGTAGAACAAGTGATGAGAAGCTTACAATTATGGTACTGAGATAGCTTGGAAAACGCGGGATCCTTGCGGATCTCATCAAGCAGTGCTTCGTTCTTGGGATTGTTCTCGACAGGGAACGGGGCCTGAAAAAAAAAAGGTGAGGCAAATATGGAGAAGGAAGGGGATAACACACGCCGTAAGGATGTCCGTAGGTGAGGCCGAAAGACACTCGGGACTCAGTGTCGCCACAGAACTCAAAGTTGCCGTTGTGGTGAAAGCGGCGGAGTGCGACGGTGATGTGCTGGACCAAAGAGGACCAGCGGGCAGCTTGTCCCTTCGGCGCCCCCGCCGAAACAGCCATGACGACGTTGTTCTTGTCGACGAGGGGGCGGGGAATGCTACGAATAAAGTGAGTGATCAACAAAACAAGACGAAATTTGAATTCACTCGTCGGTGACGGTCTCCTCTTGAAAACCCGCCATTCTGAAAGCTTCAGCGTCGACGACTCCCCAGCCAGAGAGATCCTCGCGTCTTCCACGCCGGTGGCGTCGCGATTTTCGAGGAGGGGAGTAGAAGTCCTCACGACGGCGCTTAGCAGCCTCCGCAGCCTTGATTCCCAGTTTCTTGACCTCGAGCTTTAGTTTGGCGTTGTGAAGGCGCCAGTCGCGAGCCAGACTCATTGCCAAGCGCTCCTGGTAGTAATCCGACGGAGGTGGGCCGACGAGCTCGGTGACAGTGGGACTAGGAGAGCGGCCAAGTTGGGGGCTGGCGGCGCGGTCGTCAGAGGCGAGGAACAAGTCGTCATTGACGGGAGCCTGAGAGTTGCCCAAGTTGTCGTCGTCGTCGTCGCAGTGGTGAGCGTGGTTGACGCAGCTCGGATCTGAGCAGACCGTAGTCGGGTCCCGCTGAGAGATAGTAAGAAGATGTTTCGAGCTCGAAATATAAACAAAACATTTACCTCTCCGCGATAGCGCGTGTCGTAGTCCTCGCGGCGTCGAATGACGGCGTCTTGCTCGGCGAGCTCATCGGCGAAGGAGTACGGGAACTTGCTGCGCATCGGCGGTCCGGCGGGATTGCGCAAGAAGGTTGCACCAGTGGAAGAGCGCCCTCGGCGGGGTTGCTGAACAGCAGGAAACCAGAGATTGACGAACGAGTGGTCCATTGGGGGCAGTAGAGATTACTTTGCGGGGGAGACGAGGAGAGAAAGACGTTAGACGGTCGCCTTATGTTGTCGGGAGCTTCCTGACCCGCACATGGAATCAGTACGTTACTTTGTGAAGAATCAAGATCCAAGATTTTGTGAATTAGTCCGTATCCACAAATCAAACGAGAAACCGCCTCGAAGGGGAAGACCCACAAACATGTACCTCCGATTCTTCCATTCAATCCAATTGGGGAAGAAAACCGCTTCGTTGGTGAGCCGGGATCTTTCGTACACGACCGGCGAGAAGGCGCCACATCTGGAAACAGCGATCGAGCTGTTAAGCGGGCGAGTCGAAAAATAAATTGCGTGTGCTGCAGGTCTAGCAACGGGCGTCCAGGTATTTATTTCGCTGACGAGGAGCGATCTGTGCACAGTTAGCTGTAATTATGGTTTTGTTTTTTGTCTCTCAAGTCACAACTCACAAATGAGCTCCATTTCGTAAGTACAGGTATTGGCAGACCGAGACATCGGCGGTCGGGATCTTCAGACCGAGTCTGGGCACGCGGGAGAATACCTCTGAGTTTCTGGAGTGGCTCATGAGCAATTTGGTATTGAAATGATTAAGGAACCGCTTCAAGCAGCCAATGGCGAGAGAATGGATTGGTAATTTTTGACCGTCGCCTCGCGACAATCCGGAAGGCTTTTCGACGAGTTCAATAATAGCCCGGTCGTTGACCCGAATTTGTAGACAAGCCACTCGCTTACCCGCTGAACGAAGCCCGTTGTTTTCGTGTGAAGACTTTAGATTGTCTAGATCCTGAGAGTACTTCGCAGACTGTATACCATTTGCAATTTGTCAGTCCGAACACGAATGCCATCCCTGAGCCAACGAGGTCTGAGTGTCGAAATTGAAGGAGCCGAGTCTTCAGGTTTGCCTATTTGGGATGGGATTGGTGTCCTGAGAACGGATCACGCATTATGTCGTTACCGGGTGAACCAAGTTTCGACTTGTCATTCGGTGAAAAAAGTTCCATGTCGTAGTTCCGTGAGCCCAGTTCTAGGTGATTGAATTGGAGTGTCATTCGGTGAAAAAAGTTTTCCTCTGAGCCAAGTTTAGCCTCGTGAACCCAGTTTAAACAAGAAGCGAGAGAATCGTGACGCGATGTCACCCGATGTCACTGCTGCGCGAAGTTGGGAGACTGGAATTGTGCCGCGCCAGACGATGTGCGGAGAACCAGGTGGATACATTCAGCAACTACGGGGGCGGGCAATTTCCTGGTCTTGCGGAAAGCTCGGAAGGATGCGACGATCATAGGTCTCATGATATCAAGATGGCAGTGTGACCGGGAGAACACCCGAGATCTTCATGAAACAAGTTCTAGAGGAACAGTCAAGACACGCGAGGAGGGGCTTGTCATTGATGTGTGCCTGTGGACTGGGTCCACGGACTCATTTTGATTTTGCTTCCATGGAGGTTGCATTATGACTGTGGCGCAATCCTAGGATATGGGTAATTAGAGAGGAATGAGCGGGGGGCGGGGCACCGACGGTAATAGGAGAGGCGGCGCGCTCCCGACGCGCGTTCCTCGGCTATTTCGCTTAGACACGTAATGATTTTGAACGGGTGTCGGCATGAGATCTTGGAAGGTAGTATGTAAGTGTAACGGTAAGCGAAGAACCAAGTTTAGGCTCCGACCTTCTCCGAATAAAAATGGCAACGAGAGAGATCCACAATTCCATCATATCTTCAAACCCTTTCCGCCAGATGAAGGACTTTGGCAAGAGAGACAAGAAAAAGGGTGCCCAAAAGGCCGGTGGTACGAGTTCTGGCATTCTGCGTGAAATTGCAGCTCAGGGATGTTCAGAGGAGGGCCCGCCGTCGTCGAAACCATTACGCGACGTGATTGCCCAGACCATCGCCGACTTGGAACCGATCTCCTCCTCCGGAGTCTTGAAATTGTCCGAAATCACGAAAGAGGACCGCGAGGAACATGAGAGAGCCAAGTACGCGAGAATCAGGCGTCAGCGAATTGATGAGCAGGCCCGACGGTTCCGCCAGAAGATGGGAAAACGGCCGGCGGCGAGCATCAAAGAGCTCCCGCTGAGACGTCGCCCGATCCGTCGCGTCCAGCGTCCCCCCAGAGAGAACCCTTTCAAAAACGGGTATGCCAGTATATTCGCGAACATGGACCTGCAGGAGATGGCGCCGGGGCCTAGCGGGACGTGAGGAGAGGCGACGTGGAGCGGTCTCGAGCGGCGAAAATAGCACCGGACTCAGATCATGTATTCCGATTCTTCGGGGAACAGCGACCATTGGTTTACTAGCGAGAGTTGGCGCGCGTGTCGGGAAATTAGCGCGTGGGGGGTCTGCAGATCAACGGAGACCGCGTATGAATTTCCAAATGCGCGTATATTGGAATTTTGTACGAGAGAAAGAGGACTGGGTACGAGGGAGAGAGAAAATCGGGCAAAGCGAAGCAAGCACATGGACGATACGCCTACCGTTCCATTTTGGGCGTCAAGTTTTCCCATCTGTGCGCTGGAGTGAGGTAACTGCGGCCGCTGAACAACCCTGCAGCCTCAAGCGACTGTCTTTAAAAGATTCAGCGCATTTCAGTTTAGACACGGAAAATTTCACACCTCTCTCGTTCACCATCCTGGCTACCTCAACGCGCTTTCTTCGCAGTGCGAAGGAGAACCTCCCTCCCGATCTTTCTTCCCCGCTGTTCCCACAACCCATCCCCCTGCTTCCTGGTACGGCTTCTACAAAACGAAGTTGTTAGTTTACTGACTGATGCGACAGCATATGACATCACCACGCGTCCGCGGCGCGCTCTAGAGGGAATCGTGCGTCGCGCAGAGCAACGCGCCACGCGCCGTGTCGAGGTTCAGACGAATACCAGAACACTGCCCGTCGGCACTTGTCTCTACGGTTGGCGGGAGCCGCGAGATACGCCATTGACTCATACCGACCTTTGGAAGGGGGGGATTGGGCCCGTCGAGCAGCTGCCGTCGAAGAACCACCATATGTGCGGTATTTGTCGCTCGGTCAAGGACCATCCGGTTTCGTATGTACCTCTTCTTTGATCGTCGAGTCGCGATTTTGGCTAACTCACGCATTTAGATACGACACATGCGGCCATAGTCATTGCTACGTGTGCATTAGGCTCTGGTTGGAGCGGAATTGGAACTGTCCCCATTGCAAGACTCCGATGTATCGTGCACCGTTTCGTCAATGGGCTGAGGAGGATTGGATTGCTGACGAGTATCCTGAGTGGGAGCAGAGTGTCGTAGACTATAGTTTTAGCGGTCTGATTTTCCCTAGCGAGCCGCGCGTTCTTGTACCTGCGACTCCGTAGTTGACTGTAGATATCGTCGGCGAGGGATATAAAAGTGAAGGCTGCGATTGGCGGCCCGGTGGCCCGCATCAGGCGGGCCACTAGTTTCTCACACAATATGCCGTAACAATTAATCCTTTCTGCACCCACTCTGGCAGTGACTCTGCGTCGTCTGTTCGCTGGTCGGACAGCAGACGGCAGTGCTTCATCAATATAATGCGTCATCTTGCCTTTGCATACCTCTGCTCCTCTGCTTCTCTTTATCTTTTCACTTTGTTTTCGACGGCGACCTCATGAGCAAACCTCGCGGACGGCCAAAGCGCGACGTCGAGGACGACGTCTTCCAAGGGGGCGACGAGGACGGTTTCTCGGTCTCGGCAGACAAAATTATCTACGTTGCGTCGAACGGAATCGCTCGGGAGGAAGAGTTCCTCAATATTTCACACAAAAAACGGCGTCTCGATCCGACCAAACTCAATGATCAACTGGCGGCCTGGATTCCTGTACCCGACGACGGCTTCGACGAGGAAGATGCTCGGGCACCGCCCCCTGCTCTGACGGAGGATGTGAGAGAGACATTGCTCGGGAAAAGGAAGGAATATTCAAGCACGGTACGTTTGATGACCATTTCAATCAGCGCATTTTTATCAAGGTTTCTCATTAGAGAGAGCCCATGGCTCAGTGGCGACCGTTGATGAGCGAGTTTTTGGACGAGCTACTGCGCCATGAAGGGCTGGGGGACGATACCGGCAGCCCTCGATGCGCGCTTTGCAAGACACCATCCCCAACGCGATTTTTCAAATGCGTCGAGTGCGGCGAGCATCTCCAGTGCCAAGACTGCTGCGTCGCACACCATCAGCGTACCCCGCTACATGTCTTACAGGTGGCGCGGTTGTTATTACTTCACGGGAAACGCTGCTGACACCGATACGTTCGTAAGGAGTGGAACGGGAGCCATTGGGTTCGATGTACCCTTGCCGAGATTGGCCTCGTCTTCCAGCTTGGGCATGGAGGATTTCCGTGCCCGTTCCCCGACGTCACCCGCAAGATGGTCGTTATTGAGGCGCCGACGCTTCACGAGATTCGCTTCACGTACTGCAAGTGCTCCAAGTCCGATGATGCGGACAATCTGGCCCAACTCATGCGCAACGGATGGTACCCCGCCACGGTGACGGATCCAGGAACCTGCGCTACCTTCAAGACTTTGGAGTCGTATCGCCTTTACAACGTGGTCGGCAATGTGAATGTGCGCGACTTTGTAACCTCGCTGGAGCGTATGACGGACCCCAGCGCCGCTTCGGGGATGATTTGGATACCAGTACGTCATTCACGGTTTTCTTCGTAACGGACGATGGTGACATGAATACAGGATCGTTATAAGCAATTCGGGCGGATGACCCGCCAATGGGCTTTCTTGAAGCGCCTGATGCGGGCGGGGCGGGGTCATGATAAGTTGGGGGTCGGCGCGACAGCATTGGGGGAGTGCGCGGTCCGATGTTGGGCGTGCCCGCACGAGGGACGGAATTTACCGGAAGGTTGGCGGGAGGTCGATCCAAAATACCAGTATGTATCGTTGTTTGCAGTTTCTGGCGGCAACCTAACTAACTTCATCCAAGATTTTTGTATATGTTATGCTTGGCAGTCGATGCAAATTTTCGTCTCAAGAACCGACTCCGGAGCAATGAAATCGAGGACCCGTCTCTGGGTCCAGGGTGGGGATATTGGGTCGAGCCGACGAAGTACAAGGACCATTTGAAGAACTATGTGAACGAAAAGGAGGTGCGTACCGTCATTTCCTTCTAGGTCGAAATGGGTGATTGATCATTGTTTCTGAATAGATCAGTACGTGTATCGCCTTTGCCGCGCTGCTTCAAAAGGATACGCGGCTGACCACGGGCTTGCGTGTCTCCGGGGTGGGCGGCTGCGTGTGCGCACGTCATGAATGTATGAGACCGAATGGTTTGGGGGATCTCCAGAAAGGGGAGAGGTGCGCATTTGTCTGCGAGTTGCGACGCCGATGCTGATGGATTACAGGTACTCTAACATGGATTTTATCGTTCTGTCGGCCGTGATGGGCTTCGCCCTGCTCTTGCTCATGATCTCATACGATATAGCTTGTCAGTGGAAGCTTAACTTCAAGGACCGACTTTCAAATCTACCGGCTGACATGCGCCACACCCTCGATGGCGTCAAGGTGCAATACGCTCTTCCCGTATGGCACGCATCATCGCATAATGAAGACTGTCAAAACGAAAACAGCTTGAGTTTCCGGGTAGGCGTGGGGAAGACGGACGGAGAAGGAGTGGAAAGGACTTGGTCGGTTTTGAATCCGGCGGCGTTCTCCACCAAGGATGCCGGTGGAGGTGTGCGTGCGGATGTTCTTGAGGGGAAGATCGATAATCACAATTTTTTGAAGAATCTGGGGCAAGGTACGTGGGTGTGTTTGGGCTTCGGTCAGGTTGCTAAGACATGGATCGCAGGCGAAGCTCTTCAAAAGCGGCTCGTCATCGCGATAGCAGAACGAGATAAGCAAGTGGCGGCGTTCAAGGATGTGAGTCGGACGATAGAGGGTGAGGTGAAGAAGCAGTGGCGAGGGATGGTGGCGGATTGGCTTGAGGACAACTCCAAGCCGAATCCTTACACAACCTCGAGGAAGGGTGCGTGTATTGCGCGTTGTGTGGTCTGCGTTCTCACATTAAGCCTAACAGACGTTCCCACCGAGGCTGCGGTGCGCCTGCAAGTGCGGAAAGATGAAGAGATGCTAAGCGCCGCGGGCAAGGCCCCGCTGCACGGCCGTAGCGCCACCGCATTCCTCGTGGCCGGTCTACAAATCGAGGACTCCCAGTACGTCTTAACAATGTATTGATGTTATCGCAACGGCAGCGGCTGATTAGTCGTCAGACAACGAATATTAACACAGCTCAAAGGGACGGCGCTCGTCAGTGCCGATCGTGAAAACAATATACAAGAATGGCGACACGCGCTACTGGTGAAAATTGGGAAGTTCCGGGCGCTACAGAAAATTTATATGCCAACGTCTACTCAAGTCCTTGACGAGTTCGAGGCGGGTCGCGATACTGAGTTGCCAGCTCCGCCCGCGGAGAGGGTGAAGCTCTTCATGCCGAGCGAGATGGAGGGAGATGGGTTGCGGGGTTGTGTGTTGGGGCTCTTGGGGATGGAGGAGAAGTTGCGCGTCGCGCAGTGTCAAAATTCCTTGGCGTCGCTGCGTGCTCGTCTCCATGCCAAGCGTCATCTGATATCGTTTCGGGATTCTTTCGTTGTGGGTCAGGTGCAGAGCACTAAGGCGCGAACGTTGATAGCGCAGGTTGGGGAGCGTGTCGAGTCGCATGCGGAGCGTTATCGGCGGGGCCGCAAAGCGTTGGCGGGATTAGGTGTTTTGGGATCGTATGCTGACTTACGAGAGCTCAAGCCGGAGGACGTCCAATTAGATGGCGATGCGGGAGAGTCCGACTCCGCGGCCCGTAAGAAGTTGGCGATGATCGGGTCGGGGCGTGGCGCCCGCGCTCCACGTCAAGCGCCAGGAACATCCAAGCGCATCATGTCATGGATATGGACGGCGCCGGGAGCGTTGGATGAATCAACGATGCATGAATGTAAGTGGTTTATATTCTTATGTTGTTGGCATTGCATTCACCTCACAACAGCCATCCGCGTTGAATGGTGTCGGGCGTACGCGAGGAAAACGCGCTGGTCTGAGGAAGTCATGTTGCTCCGAGAGGAGATGCGGAGAGTATTGCGGTATTTGGCGTGGCAGGCGGCGTGGTGGCGGGAGCGGTGCGAGGGCAGAGAGGTGACGGCAGAGCTGGCAGGCGGGATACGGGCTTACGCAATGAAGCAGGCGGGTTGGTGCGATAGAATCGCCGATTTCTTCCGAGAGAAGTGGAATGTGCCGGCTGCCACCGTTGCACAGCGTTTGGTTGCCGAAGAGGGCATTGCTCTGGATCAGTTGTTTGGGACGGAATAGGACACTTCAATCAAATAGCGATGGCTCTCTGTCACAAATCAAGATTCAGTCATTATTTTGTAGGAATAACAGACATAAATCATCATAAACCTCCCTCGAACAAACAAAGAAAGAGCGCGGAACGCTCCGAGCAGTGATTGATAGCATGCATGGCATAAATTACAAGGCGCAGAAGCGTAAAGAAGATAGTTGTAGCCAGCCATAGCTAGAGTCAAGACATTACACTACGGTAATTATGGCTGGGTCTAAGGCAGTAGCCTAAATCCTAGCACCATGGGTGGCCTATAAACGGCCCGAGTGAGGCCCCAGTCGCCCATATCACTGTCCAAGTAAATAATTGTTCACATTGAAAGAATCATGCAGAAGTCAAACTCACAGGGGAAGTACGCAAAACCTTTGGCGCGATTTGAGGAGTCGGTGACATCCATTAGAGAACTTTTCATAACCCCTCGACAAAGGAATTGAATAAGGACACTGTACAAGCCTTAGAGCTGTGTCTTACAGACCTGTATTGCCATTCAACAATCCTGTCAAGCAACGACTTGAGGAAGAAAATAAGCACACGAGAACCCCTTGCTAAGCTACTACCTCCATCAGGAAAAAAACAGTTGAATACAACGCACGACGTACCCTATGTAGCACTGGTAGAGCTGTAGTCATCCCCCAAGTTTATAGGTTACTGTAGTCACCTCGGTCAACTACAAGTTACTACAGTAGTCGCTGTAGTTGTCGCTTGCGACAATATATTTCCATTTCCCTGTAGCCTCGTAGGCAACGTAGCCCAAAGTAGTCGACAATAGCTCAGTGTATTTTCATACCGAGAAAGAGAATAGATAATTGTGGAACAAATAGAACTAGATAACAAAGATGCATTGATACAAAGGGTCTAATTATCCTCATCCGAGCCAGCACCGTACTCACCCTCGGTGTCGGTAGCGTCCTCATCAAACTCCTCAATTGCTGCCTCGAGATCGCTCATGCGAATATCAGGCTTGGGGAAGACCAGCGGCTCCGCGCCGGAGTGAAAGCTGTTGACAATGTCAATAGATTCAAATAACGATCAGAATATACGATGCTCACCGGCCAGTGTTGTAGAGCCGGGCTTGGATACTGGGCAAGATGGCGTACTTTGCGGTGTGGCTGTCGAATTTGTTGAGGGCTTTGAGGTGCTTCTCGTAAACATCACGGTATTCGTTGGCGGTGAAAGGGGTGTCGGCGCGAATGCCGGTATTCCACTCGTCGATGGAGTTGTGGAGCTGAGTTACATTAGCAGAGCACAAATGCGAAGAGAAGGAACATACCGCAGTAAGAATCAAGGCCATAGCGGGCTTGGGGAAAGGATTGAAGTATTCCGGGAAGGTAGGGCCTTCGTCACGGCGGTTGGCGAAAAACACAGCGTTCGTGAGCTTCTGGATGGCTGTGCTCTTGTACATGCCCTTGCGGGCCTTTGGATCCTGAGGTTTTATGAAGAGGAGGCAATAGAAGAGAGGAGGAGACGCACCAAAAAAGTGAATGTGAGATCAGTTGTAAGCTCTTCCGCCCAATCCCGGTTATGCTTGATGGTGCTCTTGTTTTGCCCGCTTTTGAAACGAGCCCCAGCCAGGTTCGTATGATAGTAGGATTGGGATCGGCGTGCCAAGTTCGTAGGATGTGATGGGAAAACTGTCAAGTTCATAGGATTGCCTTATATTACAGCATCTTTTGCCATATTGAGCCCCAATAGCACATGTAACAAATGCAAAGGTCAGCTTCAAGCCATCAGAGAGTTAGAGCACCAAAACTCCGGCACTCGACGGTGCCGGCACGGAACAGAGACTGCCGAAGGCCAAAACAACCTCATGCCGAGGAGTTAGGGCAAGCGGAGCGCGCCCCTAACTCCGGAAATCAACAGTGTAATACCGCCCCGACAGGTTAGGGTTAGGGTGAAAGACATAGTGATCCGCGCGAACGAGGCTTTAGAGTGCCGATCTGAGCGGCACGGTTCGGGGGACCCCCCGAGCGCAGCGAGGGAGGGGAGGGCCGCGAATGATCGGTCCCCTTCGCGCAAACTACGGAACAAGTAATGCCGCAGTGCCGAATCTGGCTGCACAGTTCAATTTCCCACTGATCAATGTACTTGGTATTCTAAATTAGTCAATCCTACGAAAATTGCAGTTTTCTCATCAAATCCTACGAACTTGGCACGCTGCTCTCAATCCTACTATCATACGAACTTGATATATACTCTTTTGAAACCGAACTGAAGCTCGACAATCGGCCGGGCTTTGGTCTTCACCTCGCCACGCAGATGGGTGCCGCGCTTTGTGATCTAGACACAAGTCAGTGAACGCCCAAACATGAAGACATTCTTACCAATTTGGTGAGTGTTGGGGTCAACTCCATATTGATGTTAACCTTGCGGCAGGCCAGTGCCCAAGCTTCACAGACCCAACTCACTTCCAAAGTGTGATCGGGAAATGCGTGGCGTCCGGCACAAAAACACCGATAGACTTTGATCGCCACAGCGAGCGCTTCCTGCGTGATGTCGTCAAAGTCGTGGGCCTTGGGACGCGAGGTAGTGGATGTCCGCTGCGCCTGCACGACACGCAGGTCGTCCGAGGGCGATCGAGCTCGTTTGTCACCGGCGGCGGGGGATGTGGAACGCTGTAGGTAGGAGTGAGCGGGAGCGGGAGCAGCGCGTAGATAATGGCGCACATTGTCATCCGTTGACGGCGACCGTCGTCGCTCGCGTTGACGGCGCGGAGGCGGAGAGGGTGACCGGCGACGGCGCGGAGCAGGAGAGTCGGAGTGGCGCTGGCGTGGCGCAGGAGAGGGGGAGCGGTGCCGGCGTGGAGCGGGGGGAACGACGGCGCACAGGGCTTTGGGTGTCATCCCGACGGTGGTGGCGGACAGGCGACTCCGAGTCGTCATCCGACGAGAATAGATGCAGCGAGACGTTGTTGGGAACACGCCTGCCGTTGATGTCAAATGCCTGGTCATTTAGTTAGCGAGAGGTGCGACGAAGTGTGAGAAAGATACCTGGGGAGAAGGAGAGCGCTCTGAATGCGCTGGACTCATGCCTCGAAAGGTGACGCGGCTGCGGTCGTCTTCCCGAGTGTCACGGCGGCCACGATTGCCGTCAGTATGGGTGTGATGGTTCACGGCAGGGGAAGGGCGTGGCGCGTCGGGAATTTTGCTGCTGCGCTGCACGAGATTCTTCGTCGCAGCGGGTTTGGACGGCACCACACGGGATGCAAACTATCAAAACATGAGGCTTGGAAACAGCGGGTGGTAAAGAACATACCGTGTCATCTTGACGAGGCTCGGGAGAATCCTCCTCGTCGTCCTCGACACCGGCGGCGGCGGCCTCACGGCGGCGAGCAGCCTTGGCAGCCTTGGCCTGCTTTTCAGCCCTGCGATCCTCTGCCTCTTGAGCTTCGTCATCTACAAAGTATTGGACATAAAGACAAGCTTTCAGAATCAGTATGAAGTACTTACCAAGTTGCTTCTGCCTTGCTGAGGGACGACGAGCGCGAGCAGAAGGATTGTTCTGGGTATCTGCGCTGCGGTGAGCAAGAATCTAGGCAGAGACATCGGTGTGCAGAACGTACTGTTTCCGTTGGTTGCGCCATTGGCTGGCTGTCCATAGCCAGACTTGTCTGTAGTGCGTGTATTGGATCCTACACAGGAAGAATGAGCTGCATGAAGTCAAGACGAAGAAACAGAAGAACTTACGATTCTCCTTGTCAGCGCTGCCGGCGGAGGCGGTGGCGGCGGGCTGGGTCGGAGTCGCATTGGCACGGCGGGTGGTAGATTGCTGTGAGGCGGGCATGGTTAAGAGGTTTTGAGTGGGATTGGTAGAGGCTAGAGAAGCGAGTGCTGTAAGTGTTGTGGCGGGGCTCTAAAAGAGTGACCTACCAGAGCATTGTCGAGCTGTTTATATAGGTACGCGTGGCGTTGTCGTTGTTGTGGCCGATTCAACAAACGCGCGACGCGCTGAGGTCTGTAAACAAAGCGCGTTTGGGCGGGGGTGGTCGTGGTAGTGAATAGAGAAGGGAGATGGTTGGTTTTCAGTCACGAGGGTCGATGACGAATGCGTCGCGAGGCACGACACAGCGCAATTGCGTATGCGCCACCTGAAACACGAGCTGTTGCCATTATGATCGGTCAGAAAAGAAACAATGAAATTCAAAGACAAGTGACTTACCCCCCCACTTTCGTCACCGTACCATGTCCGAAAATCGCTGCAGCTATTGCGGAAAGGGCCCTCTGAGCGTTTCCGGCGTCAAGCGTCATGTTGCCAATAGCGGAGCCTGCCGGGCCCAATGGGCATCCAAAGTCGGGGCAATTACTCTGGGTATCAATGAGCCCGACACTACTGCGCTGGAGCGACTTCAATTTTACGTACCTGAGCCTGAGCCCCCGCTTGATTTCGATGCCGACGAAGACGACACAATGGGAGATGTTGGGGATGACTTTGTCCCTCCCCCTCCTTCACCTCCACGGGTACCACCTGAGCCGACACCTCGCCACCGGCGCCCCACGGTCGAAGAGATTCCCGATGAAGAGGACCCCCTGGCCTTCACCCGCGCTTTCGAGCGCTTCCCTGACAGTCGTGCTGGCGAGGGGATCACAAAAACGAAAACAAAATTCGAAAAAACTTACGACGAATCGAAAAACACTCCAGGGTCAAAGTTCGCGCCGTTCGCTGGCGAGGACGAGTGGGACTTGGCTAGCTGGCTTTCGAAGAACGTCAGTCAAACCGCGACAGACGAGTATCTAAAGCTCGGCGTGGTGAGTCTAAGCTATCCAATTATCTGATATCCGACCACTCACCGGGTGCATCACAGGCCAAAAAATCGAAACTGTCCTTCCACAACAACCGGTCATTCCTTCAGAAGCTCGACGCGCTGCCTACGGGGCCGGACTGGACATGCGAGATGATTACAGTGGCGGGGAATCGTCTTGACGAGAACGGCGACTTGATGACCGAGGAGCTGGAGCTATGGCGGCGGGATCCTGTTGAATGCATTAGGGAGCTGATGGGGAATCCGATCTTTAAGAAACATATGGCATACGCACCTGAGAGGGTTTATACAAACACGAAGGGAACAAACCGGGTTTGGGACGAGATGTGGACTGCAGACTGGTGGTGGACTCTGCAGGTGCGCTGAATTAATTCCCATGAGACGACGAGTTAACTATCTTTCAGAAACTTTTACCTCGAGGCGCATGTATTAGCGGCGTCATTTTGTCGTCTGATAAAACCAGGTTATCCCAATTTCAGGGCGATAAGACAGCGTGGCCCGTGTATCTGACCATCGGTAACATTTCTAAAGACATCCGACGTCAGCCTAGCCAGCAAGCGACGGTACTGATTGGATACTTACCGGTGTCCAAGCTTACCTGCTTCACGGAACAGACACGTTCCCTGGCGGGCTATCGCCTCTTCCATCACGCGATGTCCCTCGTTCTGAACCCCCTCATTGCGGCGGGTAACAACGGTGTTGAGATGGTCTGCGCTGATGGCTATACCCGCCGTGTCTATCCCATCCTTGCCGCATACGTCGCCGACTACCCCGAGCAGTGCCTGGTGGCGTGCTGCAAGGAGAACCGATGCCCCGTCTGTCGTGTCAGCCCGAACGATCGAGGAGCACTTGTGGCGTCTCTGCTACGCGATGAGAGGAAGACCTTGACAATGCTGGAGAATCATCGTCTTCGAAAGGAGTCAGATCAATTCGAGGACGATGGAATTCGACCTGTCTACACACCATTCTGGGCCGCACTCCCTTATACCAACATCTTCGAAGCCTTCACGCCCGATCTCTTGCACCAACTTCACAAGGGTGTCTTCAAAGATCATCTCGTCAGCTGGTGCGAGACAATTGTTGGCGAGCAGGAGCTTGATGCGCGATTCCGGGCGATGAACATATACCCTGGTCTTCGACACTTCAAGAAGGGAATCTCATCGATCTCGCAGTGGACGGGGACGGAGCACAAAGAGATGCAGAGGGTGATTGTTGGCGTGCTGGCAGGAGCAGTGCCGGCAAAGGTTCTCACCGTCGTCAAAGCGTTGATCGATTTCATTTATTACGCTCAACTCCAACTGCACACTACCCAGACACTCGATGCAATGCAGCGCTGCCTCAACACCTTCCACTCCCACAAAGATATTTTCATCCAGCTCAAGATTCGCGAACACTTTAACATTCCCAAAATCCATTCCCTACAACACTACGTTGACCTCATCAAAGCTTTCGGCAGCGCCGACGGCTACAACACCGAGTCGCCTGAGCGACTTCATATTGACTTTGCAAAGAAGGCTTACCGTGCGTCCAATCGTCGGGATTACCTCGAGCAAATGGCGCTGTGGCTCCAACGTCAGGAGGCGGTAGCGATTCGGCAGTCCTATCTAGGATGGATCGACGAGCAGCTCCGAGTCTCTGCAATGGCTGCAGACTCGGACAGCGCCTCGGACGACGACTCTGACAACGACTCTGACAACAACGACAACGAGAACACCGAGCCCGTTCCGATATCGACGACAGTCACATATTCAGTTGCCAAACGTCCCACAGTCATGAGGGTCGACGTCCCCACCTTACACGACCAATACGGCGCCGTCGATTTTATCCCGGCTCTCATCGAATTCATGAAGAAGAATTTCAAATCCCCATCTTTTTTCCCCCGTCCCATCGACCGGTTCGACATTTACAGCAAACTGAATCTATATCTACCTCCTAATAATTTCCTTTCGCCAAAGCCGCTGAAAACCAGGGTCCGCGCGGTGCGCGGTGTTACTCGTGTTGGGCGCAAGCCAAGCTCCCCTGCCATCTTCGACACCGTTCTCGTCAAACTTCCATCTGAGTCTAGTTTGGTGTCCGGTATTGAGGGTGCGTGCATCCTCGCTCATCCTCTATTCAAACTCATGCTTTCTCCAGGTCTGCGCCCAGCTCGGGTACGGGTGATCTTCAATCTCCCTCAGCAATTTGGTACCCTTGGTCACCCGCTCATCTACGTTGAGTGGTTCACGCCCCCTCGTTTGGACTCAGCCACTGGCATGTACACCACCCGACCTTCAACTCGATTTTCCCGCCGTAACTTCGCCGTAATATCCGTCGAAGACATCGTCTCGACTTGTCATTTAATGGGCAAATGCGGACGACTTATTGACCGCAAATGGACATGCTTTAATGTCTTAGATTTGGCTCCCGCGTTTTATATTAATCCTCATATACATGTAGATACCTTTACCAGGCATAATATTACTTGATTTTCGCGACCAGCATTTTCGTCTTGCCGTTTCCTATTCTGGATTCCGCAGCAAAACTGTCCACGGTGGACAGTTTTCGTCGCGTCATGTCACAGACCTCGTGCCGTGACAATCAATGATTCTACTTACCCACTTATTACTCGGATTTGGACCACCGAAGGGTCCGTTGAAAGAAATAGCACAACATACCCTATGGATTCCACAGCGCAGACAACATCGAAGTAGTAGAGCAATAGTTTTTTGGCTGGTGGAGCTATAGCCTAATACGGTAGCTATCCGCATCAATGATGCGCTACGGAGCGGATCACTGATGCTACAGCGACGACAGCGACTACATACACAAGCAGGTCGCTACTGAGTGCAATCTCGCACTCCCTACCTTTGGCTGGGTGCAACTATTATTTCAATTTTTCCTGATGTCACCTCACAACCAACGCCCAAAATGTGCGTGAAAGCCCGAAGCAAACCATAGACACGGCTGAACCTATCAAACCGACGAGTAAGACAGGCTTGCGGCCATTTCTGTCGGAAAATCTGCTCCATTGGAAGACAGTAATGGCCTCTGTTATAAAGAACAAACTCTCCTGTCAATTCGAATCCATCAATGGGCCGTGAATAAAGGGTTGAAATCTCGAAACCACTCAACGATCTTGATATTTGTTTTGAAGAACACGATCCTGGTCAGTTGATTGGAAGTCTATACGACGGCTGCATGCTCACGAGACCCCTTCGTATTAATTCAATGAGTCTCACCCGCGCAAAATTCAACTCATTGCGACTCACGCATAGTAGCCAACTTTTTTCTGATCTCCACCCGTGATATCGAGCTCGCTGACAAGCTAAGCCGATAGTGATACATAGATATAATAGACGGTCTGTCAGTGAGCTGGAGCTTACAGTGAGCCGTGTCTCGCGGCGCGTACCTGGTTTATATACGGATATATAGATTGGCTCGTCAAGGGCTCGCAGACTTGAACGAGCATAATGATTGCTAGTTGAAGCTTCGGTAGGGGAGTAGGCGTTCTTGTCGTTGGCGAAGACTTAGGCCTGAGGAGGGATATTGTTTCATTCGGTTCGTCTGTCATTGCAGAATAGAGGGCGAGGAGTGGGACCCTTGGAGTCGAAAGCTTGTATTTTATAGAATCCGGCAGGAGTTTCCGGGTCCCGCGATAACCTTAGGCTATATTTGAGTTCAATGATACGGAAATGAGTTCGTCCAGGGGCTTCTTTGAAGAAGGGAAACCCTAGTACGCGTTTCTTTTCGAATGATTCGCTGACAATCAAGATTTGAGCATGCCGATAGACTTGAGAAGTTTATGCCGCTTCTATTGTGGCGAAAATCTTTTGCTATGTACCCGTGGAAACACCTGTAAACCCCATGAACTGGAAGCCCCTGAAATGCCTGCCTGCCGTGTCTACGATTCAATCCTCGATATCATCCCATACCTCTTCCGGAAGACATTTACCAAGCACCAGAGCCAGGCCGGAAAGCAGGAAGAAGACGAGATAAACCATGTAGCCGCCGATCAAGTTATGCTGCACAGAAAGCGAAAACAAAGACGTCGACATCGCAGGGCCTATGGCGCGCGCAAGCGCAACAGATGTTTGCGAAATACCATTGACAGTTCCACGACTTGACTTGGGTGCCGAGGCCGTGAGGAACATGAAGATGGCACCTGAAGAATAAACGGATAATCAGTCGGTAGAATTTGTAAAAACAAAGATAAGCCAGAAGACGGATTGTTATTACGTACCGAACGAGGTATCTTGTAAAGCACCGAGAGCAAGTATGCAGCCCACTAGACTGTATACAACGGAATTAACACCGTAGTTCCGTGCAATAAGGCTGATAACGGGGAAAAGGCCGAAAACAGGTAGGCATGTCAGCATGCCATTCAAGTAAACGCGCTTCTCCCCCCAACGATGTACCATCCGCGCAAAGAAGAGAATCTGAAAGAGTCCAGTGGCGAGCCCATATGCCGACAGAATCAGACCGATCCTCGGAGGGGGGAGGCCAAGGCCCCCAATTTCGACTGGCATTGCTAGAAACAAGGGCAAGAGAGCGCCCAAAGTTGTATTCAAGAACCTGTAGTGACTCAGTGAAGGCCGAGCATGAGCGGAACCATTCATGTACCCGAGAGACACGTAATTTGAGATGGAGATTAGGACCGGAAAGGTTAGCAGTTCATGAAGTGGTCGGGGGCCCCTGCGCTTCTGTGGGACGTCGGGATGCGTTGCCTCCTCGCCTTCGGCCAAGACGCGACGCTTACTTCTACCGGGTGTAGTCTGTTAGAGGATCAGCTAAGTAGCTCATTTCTTCACAAACCACGCGAGCTTTCCTCTTTGAATAAGACCAACACCAGGAAGCAGGACAGAAACACCAAGCTTCCCGTAACCAGGCAAGGAAGGAAGTACGGAAAATCTCGCCAGAATTTCCCAGAGAATAGTAGCGGAAAACGTTCGTGTGGCCGCTGAAGATTCCCTCCAATCAAAGGCCCGACCGAAGCCTACAAATGCACGGCATTGGAAAGGTCATATCACTGGAGCGCAATGACGACTTACTCCAATGGCCCACACAACTTTTCCGATTGGATTAGGATCTGCGACTTGGAGGGAAGTAACACGACTTACTAGGCAGGAATGCAAATCCCTCAGCCCGATTCGTTTTATCAGTCAGATCTCCAACTGCTGACTAGAATTTCCTCTTCAAAACGACGGCTTCTTTCTCTGTTTTTGTGGATCAAATACCTTCATGACACCTATCAAAAGCACATGAGTGGATACTGATGCTGAAGCTCCGATACGCGGCTACGAATAGTATTGTACTGACCAATGTTTCCGTTTAGTAGCCCGCACAGACACCGACTAGTTGTTATCAATGGGGTGAGTGGACGCGAAGAATTGGGAAAATCACCTGACAACCAATCCCCAAAACGTGCGCGATAGACCAAAGAGAAATATGCTTGTTCCTGATCCAAATAGGCCGATGAGGAGAATGGGTTTGCGCTAGATCTCGTCAGTGAAAGTGGGTTAACTCGTGATCAGCGATTCAGCGCACGTACACCGACGTGGTCGGAAAGCCTGCTCCATTGAAGCACAGTCATCGATTCCGTTAGAAAGAACAGCGACTCCTAAGGATCGAGTTAGTCGGGGGCCTCATCGCTTGGGAATCACTGAACGATCTAGGCTCAAGTTAAAAGTGTAGACGGTCAAGTTTAGCGACTGTGCTCACCAAACCACTAAACAGTTGTTAGCACGTCGAACGGCGCATAGGATAAATCTTTTCACGCACGCATAGTAGCCCACTTTCTTTTCGTCTCCTCCGGTTATGTCAAGCTCACTTACGAGCTATGTGTTATGAGCTCGTCGTCTTCCACCCTCCCGTGACGATACTCACTTGGTTGATATAAGGATATATCGATTGACTCGCGATAGGCTCAGAGATCTGAATGAGCATGATCACAGAGAGCTGAAGTTTTGGCAACGGCGTCCTCGTCCTCTTGAGTTTCGGCCGGGAGAGCAAGGCGGTTCCTTCATTGGCATTACCGGTCATCACTACGCCGTCTAGAGGTTCAAAGGGAGGAGAGATAGTTGTGGTGGGTCAACAAAATCGAGGGAACTGGAGTCTTCGAGTTGGGAACTTTATGGGTCGAGCGATAACGCTACGGGAAGCTCGCAAGCGAGAGAAGAGCTGGAGACGCTATGGAACGTTCTTCCATCTTTCAATCTCCTCGATGCTGGCCAATGGCCAATGAACCGCCTATGGACGATGGGCGCCGGCAAAAAAATACGATCCGAAGTGTCTCACGTGTCGAGGGACCCACGAACCGTGGTCAACGATAATCTCTTATCGAGACCAACAAATCGGATGACAGACAGTGCAAAAGGTGCGCTCCATGAGATGCTCGGTCTCGCCCAAATCAAAGCAGCAATCGCGGGAGTGAATCGCGGTCGAAACGGTTTGAATCACTTGAGCGTCGCCACCGTCGGGGTACATAGTGCAGAAAGATATGTCGGCTAGTAGACACATTAACGTTCGAAGACAGCTAGAGAAACGGCTAGGAATCAGCAGGTTGACCGAGCTGTCCGAGCATGCACCTCACCTGCCAGTGGTGCTCGTGGTTCTCGTTGGACTTGGACGGCCTGAATCCGAACTGTGCCTGAGGCCTTGGAGTAAATGCGGCATCGCAAGCTCCAATATCGAGGCCAGCTCAGCTCCTCAGTGGCCGGTCATCGACTCTTTGCCATAGTTGGGTCGTTTTGTTCTTCGCCGTCAAGTAACTTGAGCGGTCGACCGACTGGATCCCCTGGATCTTCGATTCGGCCGTATAAGGAGGAGAATCTTCTCAATGCCTTCAGCATGATTAGGCTCCGAGTCTCGCAGAGCAAAAATATGCTCGTACTCCAGAGACGGCACCACAGAGGTCGTGTGCGCACTCGACAAGTTCGAGGTAGCAGTGGTAGCAGCAGATCAACAGCAGATCCGTCGCGCACGTGAATTTCACGTTATCGTTTTGCACAAAAAAAAACTTTTCCTCTCGCGCCACTTCCGCTACTTCCCCGCAATATATGGCTACACTCGCCGAATCCGCAGATGTCTCAGGCTCGAACGCCGAACCCGAGCTCGAGATCATCGATCTGACTGGGGAGACCACATCAGGAAAAATTGAAATAATAGTTGCACCCAGCCAAAGGTAGGGAGTGCGAGATTGCACTCAGTAGCGACCTGCTTGTGTATGTAGTCGCTGTCGTCGCTGTAGCATCAGTGATCCGCTCCGTAGCGCATCATTGATGCGGATAGCTACCGTATTAGGCTATAGCTCCACCAGCCAAAAAACTATTGCTCTACTACTTCGATGTTGTCTGCGCTGTGGAATCCATAGGGTATGTTGTGCTATTTCTTTCAACGGACCCTTCGGTGGTCCAAATCCGAGTAATAAGTGGGTAAGTAGAATCATTGATTGTCACGGCACGAGGTCTGTGACATGACGCGACGAAAACTGTCCACCGTGGACAGTTTTGCTGCGGAATCCAGAATAGGAAACGGCAAGACGAAAATGCTGGTCGCGAAAATCAAGTAATATTATGCCTGGTAAAGGTATCTACATGTATATGAGGATTAATATAAAACGCGGGAGCCAAATCTAAGACATTAAAGCATGTCCATTTGCGGTCAATAAGTCGTCCGCATTTGCCCATTAAATGACAAGTCGAGACGATGTCTTCGACGGATATTACGGTGAAGTTACGGCGGGAAAATCGAGTTGAAGGTCGGGTGGTGTACATGCCAGTGGCTGAGTCCAAACGAGGGGGGCGTGAACCACTCAACGTAGATGAGCGGGTGACCAAGGGTACCAAATTGCTGAGGGAGATTGAAGATCACCCGTACCCGAGCTGGGCGCAGACCTGGAGAAAGCATGAGTTTGAATAGAGGATGAGCGAGGATGCACGCACCCTCAATACCGGACACCAAACTAGACTCAGATGGAAGTTTGACGAGAACGGTGTCGAAGATGGCAGGGGAGCTTGGCTTGCGCCCAACACGAGTAACACCGCGCACCGCGCGGACCCTGGTTTTCAGCGGCTTTGGCGAAAGGAAATTATTAGGAGGTAGATATAGATTCAGTTTGCTGTAAATGTCGAACCGGTCGATGGGACGGGGGAAAAAAGATGGGGATTTGAAATTCTTCTTCATGAATTCGATGAGAGCCGGGATAAAATCGACGGCGCCGTATTGGTCGTGTAAGGTGGGGACGTCGACCCTCATGACTGTGGGACGTTTGGCAACTGAATATGTGACTGTCGTCGATATCGGAACGGGCTCGGTGTTCTCGTTGTCGTTGTTGTCAGAGTCGTTGTCAGAGTCGTCGTCCGAGGCGCTGTCCGAGTCTGCAGCCATTGCAGAGACTCGGAGCTGCTCGTCGATCCATCCTAGATAGGACTGCCGAATCGCTACCGCCTCCTGACGTTGGAGCCACAGCGCCATTTGCTCGAGGTAATCCCGACGATTGGACGCACGGTAAGCCTTCTTTGCAAAGTCAATATGAAGTCGCTCAGGCGACTCGGTGTTGTAGCCGTCGGCGCTGCCGAAAGCTTTGATGAGGTCAACGTAGTGTTGTAGGGAATGGATTTTGGGAATGTTAAAGTGTTCGCGAATCTTGAGCTGGATGAAAATATCTTTGTGGGAGTGGAAGGTGTTGAGGCAGCGCTGCATTGCATCGAGTGTCTGGGTAGTGTGCAGTTGGAGTTGAGCGTAATAAATGAAATCGATCAACGCTTTGACGACGGTGAGAACCTTTGCCGGCACTGCTCCTGCCAGCACGCCAACAATCACCCTCTGCATCTCTTTGTGCTCCGTCCCCGTCCACTGCGAGATCGATGAGATTCCCTTCTTGAAGTGTCGAAGACCAGGGTATATGTTCATCGCCCGGAATCGCGCATCAAGCTCCTGCTCGCCAACAATTGTCTCGCACCAGCTGACGAGATGATCTTTGAAGACACCCTTGTGAAGTTGGTGCAAGAGATCGGGCGTGAAGGCTTCGAAGATGTTGGTATAAGGGAGTGCGGCCCAGAATGGTGTGTAGACAGGTCGAATTCCATCGTCCTCGAATTGATCTGACTCCTTTCGAAGACGATGATTCTCCAGCATTGTCAAGGTCTTCCTCTCATCGCGTAGCAGAGACGCCACAAGTGCTCCTCGATCGTTCGGGCTGACACGACAGACGGGGCATCGGTTCTCCTTGCAGCACGCCACCAGGCACTGCTCGGGGTAGTCGGCGACGTATGCGGCAAGGATGGGATAGACACGGCGGGTATAGCCATCAGCGCAGACCATCTCAACACCGTTGTTACCCGCCGCAATGAGGGGGTTCAGAACGAGGGACATCGCGTGATGGAAGAGGCGATAGCCCGCCAGGGAACGTGTCTGTTCCGTGAAGCAGGTAAGCTTGGACACCGGTAAGTATCCAATCAGTACCGTCGCTTGCTGGCTAGGCTGACGTCGGATGTCTTTAGAAATGTTACCGATGGTCAGATACACGGGCCACGCTGTCTTATCGCCCTGAAATTGGGATAACCTGGTTTTATCAGACGACAAAATGACGCCGCTAATACATGCGCCTCGAGGTAAAAGTTTCTGAAAGATAGTTAACTCGTCGTCTCATGGGAATTAATTCAGCGCACCTGCAGAGTCCACCACCAGTCTGCAGTCCACATCTCGTCCCAAACCCGGTTTGTTCCCTTCGTGTTTGTATAAACCCTCTCAGGTGCGTATGCCATATGTTTCTTAAAGATCGGATTCCCCATCAGCTCCCTAATGCATTCAACAGGATCCCGCCGCCATAGCTCCAGCTCCTCGGTCATCAAGTCGCCGTTCTCGTCAAGACGATTCCCCGCCACTGTAATCATCTCGCATGTCCAGTCCGGCCCCGTAGGCAGCGCGTCGAGCTTCTGAAGGAATGACCGGTTGTTGTGGAAGGACAGTTTCGATTTTTTGGCCTGTGATGCACCCGGTGAGTGGTCGGATATCAGATAATTGGATAGCTTAGACTCACCACGCCGAGCTTTAGATACTCGTCTGTCGCGGTTTGACTGACGTTCTTCGAAAGCCAGCTAGCCAAGTCCCACTCGTCCTCGCCAGCGAACGGCGCGAACTTTGACCCTGGAGTGTTTTTCGATTCGTCGTAAGTTTTTTCGAATTTTGTTTTCGTTTTTGTGATCCCCTCGCCAGCACGACTGTCAGGGAAGCGCTCGAAAGCGCGGGTGAAGGCCAGGGGGTCCTCTTCATCGGGAATCTCTTCGACCGTGGGGCGCCGGTGGCGAGGTGTCGGCTCAGGTGGTACCCGTGGAGGTGAAGGAGGGGGAGGGACAAAGTCATCCCCAACATCTCCCATTGTGTCGTCTTCGTCGGCATCGAAATCAAGCGGGGGCTCAGGCTCAGGTACGTAAAATTGAAGTCGCTCCAGCGCAGTAGTGTCGGGCTCATTGATACCCAGAGTAATTGCCCCGACTTTGGATGCCCATTGGGCCCGGCAGGCTCCGCTATTGGCAACATGACGCTTGACGCCGGAAACGCTCAGAGGGCCCTTTCCGCAATAGCTGCAGCGATTTTCGGACATGGTACGGTGACGAAAGTGGGGGGGTAAGTCACTTGTCTTTGAATTTCATTGTTTCTTTTCTGACCGATCATAATGGCAACAGCTCGTGTTTCAGGTGGCGCATACGCAATTGCGCTGTGTCGTGCCTCGCGACGCATTCGTCATCGACCCTCGTGACTGAAAACCAACCATCTCCCTTCTCTATTCACTACCACGACCACCCCCGCCCAAACGCGCTTTGTTTACAGACCTCAGCGCGTCGCGCGTTTGTTGAATCGGCCACAACAACGACAACGCCACGCGTACCTATATAAACAGCTCGACAATGCTCTGGTAGGTCACTCTTTTAGAGCCCCGCCACAACACTTACAGCACTCGCTTCTCTAGCCTCTACCAATCCCACTCAAAACCTCTTAACCATGCCCGCCTCACAGCAATCTACCACCCGCCGTGCCAATGCGACTCCGACCCAGCCCGCCGCCACCGCCTCCGCCGGCAGCGCTGACAAGGAGAATCGTAAGTTCTTCTGTTTCTTCGTCTTGACTTCATGCAGCTCATTCTTCCTGTGTAGGATCCAATACACGCACTACAGACAAGTCTGGCTATGGACAGCCAGCCAATGGCGCAACCAACGGAAACAGTACGTTCTGCACACCGATGTCTCTGCCTAGATTCTTGCTCACCGCAGCGCAGATACCCAGAACAATCCTTCTGCTCGCGCTCGTCGTCCCTCAGCAAGGCAGAAGCAACTTGGTAAGTACTTCATACTGATTCTGAAAGCTTGTCTTTATGTCCAATACTTTGTAGATGACGAAGCTCAAGAGGCAGAGGATCGCAGGGCTGAAAAGCAGGCCAAGGCTGCCAAGGCTGCTCGCCGCCGTGAGGCCGCCGCCGCCGGTGTCGAGGACGACGAGGAGGATTCTCCCGAGCCTCGTCAAGATGACACGGTATGTTCTTTACCACCCGCTGTTTCCAAGCCTCATGTTTTGATAGTTTGCATCCCGTGTGGTGCCGTCCAAACCCGCTGCGACGAAGAATCTCGTGCAGCGCAGCAGCAAAATTCCCGACGCGCCACGCCCTTCCCCTGCCGTGAACCATCACACCCATACTGACGGCAATCGTGGCCGCCGTGACACTCGGGAAGACGACCGCAGCCGCGTCACCTTTCGAGGCATGAGTCCAGCGCATTCAGAGCGCTCTCCTTCTCCCCAGGTATCTTTCTCACACTTCGTCGCACCTCTCGCTAACTAAATGACCAGGCATTTGACATCAACGGCAGGCGTGTTCCCAACAACGTCTCGCTGCATCTATTCTCGTCGGATGACGACTCGGAGTCGCCTGTCCGCCACCACCGTCGGGATGACACCCAAAGCCCTGTGCGCCGTCGTTCCCCCCGCTCCACGCCGGCACCGCTCCCCCTCTCCTGCGCCACGCCAGCGCCACTCCGACTCTCCTGCTCCGCGCCGTCGCCGGTCACCCTCTCCGCCTCCGCGCCGTCAACGCGAGCGACGACGGTCGCCGTCAACGGATGACAATGTGCGCCATTATCTACGCGCTGCTCCCGCTCCCGCTCACTCCTACCTACAGCGTTCCACATCCCCCGCCGCCGGTGACAAACGAGCTCGATCGCCCTCGGACGACCTGCGTGTCGTGCAGGCGCAGCGGACATCCACTACCTCGCGTCCCAAGGCCCACGACTTTGACGACATCACGCAGGAAGCGCTCGCTGTGGCGATCAAAGTCTATCGGTGTTTTTGTGCCGGACGCCACGCATTTCCCGATCACACTTTGGAAGTGAGTTGGGTCTGTGAAGCTTGGGCACTGGCCTGCCGCAAGGTTAACATCAATATGGAGTTGACCCCAACACTCACCAAATTGGTAAGAATGTCTTCATGTTTGGGCGTTCACTGACTTGTGTCTAGATCACAAAGCGCGGCACCCATCTGCGTGGCGAGGTGAAGACCAAAGCCCGGCCGATTGTCGAGCTTCAGTTCGGTTTCAAAAGCGGGCAAAACAAGAGCACCATCAAGCATAACCGGGATTGGGCGGAAGAGCTTACAACTGATCTCACATTCACTTTTTTGGTGCGTCTCCTCCTCTCTTCTATTGCCTCCTCTTCATAAAACCTCAGGATCCAAAGGCCCGCAAGGGCATGTACAAGAGCACAGCCATCCAGAAGCTCACGAACGCTGTGTTTTTCGCCAACCGCCGTGACGAAGGCCCTACCTTCCCGGAATACTTCAATCCTTTCCCCAAGCCCGCTATGGCCTTGATTCTTACTGCGGTATGTTCCTTCTCTTCGCATTTGTGCTCTGCTAATGTAACTCAGCTCCACAACTCCATCGACGAGTGGAATACCGGCATTCGCGCCGACACCCCTTTCACCGCCAACGAATACCGTGATGTTTACGAGAAGCACCTCAAAGCCCTCAACAAATTTGACAGCCACACCGCAAAGTACGCCATCTTGCCCAGTATCCAAGCCCGGCTCTACAACACTGGCCGGTGAGCATCGTATATTCTGATCGTTATTTGAATCTATTGACATTGTCAACAGCTTTCACTCCGGCGCGGAGCCGCTGGTCTTCCCCAAGCCTGATATTCGCATGAGCGATCTCGAGGCAGCAATTGAGGAGTTTGATGAGGACGCTACCGACACCGAGGGTGAGTACGGTGCTGGCTCGGATGAGGATAATTAGACCCTTTGTATCAATGCATCTTTGTTATCTAGTTCTATTTGTTCCACAATTATCTATTCTCTTTCTCGGTATGAAAATACACTGAGCTATTGTCGACTACTTTGGGCTACGTTGCCTACGAGGCTACAGGGAAATGGAAATATATTGTCGCAAGCGACAACTACAGCGACTACTGTAGTAACTTGTAGTTGACCGAGGTGACTACAGTAACCTATAAACTTGGGGGATGACTACAGCTCTACCAGTGCTACATAGGGTACGTCGTGCGTTGTATTCAACTGTTTTTTTCCTGATGCCACCGCCTCGGAAGGCGAAGAAGAAGGGAGTTCGAGAAACGAAGACTCCGATTCCGACTCCGACGAAGCTTCTCGAGCTCAGCTACGCGAAGCAATCCTCCGCGTCCCCTCGCCGCTCTTACGACGCGTTTTAATTGAAGTAGCAGACGCCGTCCCCGCGGTGCAACATGCCCTCACGAAAGAGCTTGTCACTGTCAGCCGCACGACACGCGTCGTTGTCCCGCGTTGGGAACAATGCGAGAACTGCGACGCAACGTACGACGTGAATGAGGAAGGAGATACGTGTACCTTCCATCCAGGTGCGTTGGTTTCATGATAACTTTTATCGTCTTCGTGATTCTGAAGCTCCATTTTATGGCATAGGTGAAATGGAGGTAAACGACGAAATGTTTGTCGACTGGGATGAGAGATGTCATGGCCCTATCGACTCGGACGAAAATCGAAGACAATTCCCAGACCACTTCCTGTGGAGTTGCTGCGAGGCCGACGGGATGTCGGGCGGTTGTGCCACTGGAAAACATATTCCCGTGCAGCACAAACGACGACGAATTTAACAAGCATGAATGCACCTAGTTTCGTCTGCTATCCTGTGGTCGCCTCTGTCGACTCCAATTATCATTTTTCCCGAGAAGCCTATCTCAAGCTGCCACGGGCTCTCGAGTGCCTTTTGTACACTTCTTTTAAGCAAGTCTTCTTTCTGTTCAGTTTCCTCTGTCCATTCTCATCGCTCGTAGGCAATGTGTATACATATTATCGCAACAACCATTCAACCTTTCTGTTCAGTTTTCTCTGCCCATTCTCATCTCTCGCAGGCCATATGTATGCCTGTCGCAACAATCTTTCACCTTACAATGAAATTCTCAAGGTTTTCTCTATGATTCTCGAGCAACTCACATCGTTCCTCTTTGCACTGAACGACTCTCAAAAGAGCCTTCTGACGATACAATGCATGATTCTTTCACAAGCGCCTGACCGCGTTATCGCGCCCATGGGTCGCATTTACTATTTGTGCCGGTATGACGGTCCTATGCTTGTATTTGCGGACGAACGACAGCTACAGCTGCAGACTAGCAGTTGTCTGCGATGCCAAAAGGTCTACCTACGAACTACATCTACAAGTGTAAACGATACTCCCACAATCCCAACGATTCCCAGTCCGCCCAATTACACCCAATAATGATACAATAAATGTCTTGTCTCTCTGGATCGAGATAAATACAAGTACAAGTCATCCAGACTTGAGTCATTCATTCACCTCATCGCTCCTCATACCTCGGCGGCGGGTCGTTAGTGTCAGACAACACACTCGCAGCCGTCCCCCGCTCCTGCTCCCGCATCGGAATCACCTCAACTGGTCCAGACGCCGCCCCCGCCCCCTCGCGCTCCCGTTGTCGCAAAATCTCCACCTCGGCGCGTAACCTCAACACATAATCCCTCAACGCGGGGTCCACACTTGAGCCAGAGCCAGAGCCAGAGCCAGAACTAGACGGTCCGCTGCTGCTCAGCGGCATCACAGACGACAGCGGTACGCTCGACGACGCCGATGGCGCGGAATTAGACGATGACGAGGGGACGTTGAATGCCAGCGCGCGTTTATCAGTACTACCCAGCGGCGCCGACGACGACGAGCCCGGATCCAGTTCCTCTCTCTCCCCTGTGGCCCGGCCGCCGCCCTCAGCGCGCTTGCGCACGGAGCGCGGGCGGCGGAACCGTGTTATGGGCGTTATAATGTCGGTGATGTTATATGGGAGCGGGAGCCGGGGCAGGCGACGGCGGGAGGAGCGTCTTCGGCGGTAACGCCACAACAGGAAGAGAAGTAGAAGAAGTACAAGGAGGAGTGCGCCGACGATGCCGCCGATGAGGGCTCCTGTGTGGGATTTCGAGTGCGGTGGCCCGGGGCCAAGCGCGGCGGGAGACGAGGGTGAGCCAGAACCCGAGGCGAGGTATGATGAAATGAGAGTTGGATTTCTTGAACCCGTTATTGTCGCTCCGCCCGACCCGATAATGATACCTGAGCTGCCCGGCGCCTGCTGAGAGCTGCCGGACTGCGTTGACGCCGAGCTTGTTTGCGGGCTGCCCCCTGCCGTCGAGGGCGGTCCGGTTGTTGGTGCCGATATGGTTGTCGGCGTCGTTCCTCCGGTGCCACCGCCAGCGGAAGTCCCATCATCAGACCTATATCGACAAAATTCTGTCACTTGGAATGCTATTGTATATGAATTGGCGGAAAGAACATACGTGACGATCGCGTAGTCGAACAACATCACCACGGCCCCGTCCACGTCGAAGCCGCCGTTGAGAAGGACCTTCGCCGTGTGAGGACCGTTAGAAAGTGAAGTGGTGCTGAAGACTTCATGCAAGCAAGCAAAATTAGAAGCGAGGACATCAGACTATGGGTATGGAGCGCACTGGAGGTATTATAGAGAAAGGCGTCGCCGGTGGTCCCCGCTTCGTGCACGTAGTCTCGATTTTGGGCAACCGTATCGATGAAGAAGGAGTAGTTCGATTTGGTTCCGGTGAAGGGAGGTATACTGGTATTGTCTGCTTTGTTGTTTGCGATGATGGCACGAAGGTCGATGCCGGTGCCTTCAATGAGGACGGACTCAACATGATGACATTCGTTACATATAGACCATTCAGACTCACCGGTGAAGCTGATCTCCAGAAACATTGGCGTGTCCCCATCGTGGTCCGGCGTCGTGTCGTCTGAAAGGGAGGGCAAGGTCAGTCGAGGATGCGATGATGCAACGAGCCTAGCGTAGCGCACCTGTGGCATCATGATAAGTACCACCCTGCGCTCGCGTCGCGTCCGGGATGATTCTTCCATGCACGCCGTTCGAGCACTGCTGCCAATGCGCTGCAGGGGTGTAAGTGACACTACTGTCCGCATCGTCAACGATCTTCGTGACGGATTTCGCAAAAACTCGTCGTCGCAGGCAGAAAAGGCCGACCAAGAGGGCCTTGAGCATCGAAAGGAACGAAGTAGCCTAGAGAGCACAGAGTGCGTCAAGGCGGCAATAGGCAAGAATTCATCCCGTTGATTCGAGTAATCATCAGGATGTTATAAGGAAAACTGTGTTGATGCCACGACCCGAGCCGCCCGATGGATTCTGCGAACTTTCAAAGGTTGAAGACGTATTGCGCGTACCAGTCGAGGTGCCCTGGTATTCTCAACCCAAGAAACAACATTTTGCATGCGTCGCTCATTCCGAGCACGATATACACAATGTGCTCCCAAGTCGGCCAACAGTCAAGAAGAGTCTATAAACAGAGCCGGCTGAATAGGATGAGGGAATTAATCAAGAGAGCGATGCTGCGATGTCGATGGGTTCCCTGACGACTGATAAGAGCCATTCGAGTTCCTCTTCAGAAGGGAGGAAATAGCAGGAAGGCAAACGGGGGTCTCTGGGGCTTATGGGTTGCTTGTGGAAAAGTCAAAGGCCAATTAGGAATCCTATACAGTATTCAGAAATTAGACTTCACATTAATCTCCGTTCCGGAGCTGGAAAGCTGACCCGTTGATGGTCCTTTCTAGCTCAAATCCGCTGCATAGAAGTCTAACGAGAGCACAATGTGAGCTGTACCACGCATACGCGTTGACCGAGCGAGCTTTGGGCCGTTCCAAGCACACCGGCCCGGCTCAAAGGGTCTCTCCGGAAGTTGGAACGCCAGAAATCTTGAAAACCTGTGTGTATTTTCCAGTTTCAGATCGTTTTTGAGGGATCTTGAGCCCAAGTCTTGGCTATGACGGTTATTATCATCGTTTCTTCCAACTTCGCCGCAGAGGTCGGGAAAATAAGGCCGAAGAATCTTGTCTGGATTTGGAAGGCGAGGAGGACAGACTTGGGACTCGCGGCCCATGGCAGCTTTTCTCAGAGTCGCTGCGTAGCGCCAGGTGCCCATGGGCAAGCTAGATGACCGAAGAGTCTCAGTGAACGACGCGGTTCTCTGGGCAGTCCCAACGAGATAGCCATCGATACTTCTCCCATTCGCTAATGCAGCCATTCTGTGGGTTGAAGAGCTTGCAAACGATTTTTTTGGCGACGTCGGCGTATCTTTCTGAATCATAGAGGGGGTAGGGTTCATAGAATTCATGGCTTGAATTATGATTCGTTCAAGATGAAAGCGCCTCCAGGCGATATGGTGGCGAGCGTGCAATGCTTTCCAGTGGTTTCCTGTCTTTCCTGTCAAGACAGTTACGAGTACTTTTAAGTAGTCGTTCTTTTCATGTCTCAGTGAGGCTTTCGAAAATTGATCGTATCAGTGTCCGAGTTTTTCGTTGTAATGAAAGTGCCCTTTTTTCCCACGCGTTTTGTAGTGCCTCTTAGCTTAGAGTCACAAACGTTTCTAATGCTTTTGCGCTTTTGTGACCGTGTGAGTTTGTTGACTCGGTGAAATAGACCCTAACCCTAAGCCGCTGATGGATAAAATTTTTGTTTCGGGCTTCGGTTTCGGCTTTGTTCGGTCTGCGATGCCTTTCTCTCCGCTCCCAATGCGAGCTGGTCAGCGCGTTAGCGCTGACCGAGCGAGCTTTGGCCCCTGGATTCCACATAGCCCAATATTCTCATCTCGGCACCACCGCATTTATCCTCAACTGGTCTTCGAGCTCCCCTTACACTCAGTTACAGCTTCAACTTGAAGTCTCAAGAATCAGATTGCCCCCACTGGGCTGCCACACCAGCAGTTCCGAGGCCCAGCCCACAATGTACTGCTGCAGACTGAGTCTAACTCCCGCTACACACGAATTCTACTGCTTGAGCGCGCGCCCACGCACATCTAATTACCCAGTGCCGACCCAATGCCCGCGCATTCCATTTAATTTCCGCCAACTCACCCACATTCGCAGAGGGCTCAGAGCCGGTGTTTTCGCGTTGAGACACGGCGTCGCTCGTCCTGTTCACAAAGGCTGCAAGTTGAGAAGCCAACTACCAGTGTAAGCCCAACCCACCTACCAGCCGCTTCCATGTAGTAATCGCGCTCATACCACCCCACCGAAACCCACAACCACTGAGTTCTACCGCTCCAGCTCACACCGGTGTGGGTAGCCTCTTATCGCATTGGAGTAATCATCAGGATGTTACCTCTGCGTGAGTAACGGCCCATTTTCAGCCCGGAATAGGTATATCTCAAGTCCTGGGATGGGTTGATCAATGGTGCCGAGGCACAGGTAGTAAGTGGCCGACTGTTACCTTACTTCGTCGATATTGATATTTTGGATACATCTCAGGCTTTACATGAGCAAGTCACTTTGATAAATGTTCTCCTCAACTGCCACAATCGCCCTATGACCATCACAGACTAATGCTGCAAAACATCAGCAAAAAACGAGAGGGATACTTAGCGCTCGGTAGCGCCAGTACCCCTGAAACCTTTTATTCATATATATCTAAAACACCGAGGTTTGATCCCGAAAGCAAAAACGAGGTATCGACGTGGGTTAGAGACGTACCATTGAACGCGAACCAGATCAGCGGGTTCGAAGCTACATGATATCCATTAGTTTGATGCACATAGACACTAGGACTGAGACAATGACGACGAACCTCGGAGAACTTTCGGCAACTACACTTGCCCTGGCATGAGGAGCAAGAATATGAAACGGGCAATACGATAGGGTATTAATCAAGCTTACAGGTGGGAGATCGAAGCTAAACGCACCAGCAAAACAAAAAACACCCGACTTGCTTGACGAACTGAGTAGACAGTTGTGAGGTATTGACTCGACGCGCGTCCAAAATAGCAAAGGGGGAGACGAGAGTAGTCTTGTGATTAGACATCCCGAACTTGATTCACTCAGATGTACTTGAAAAAATGTGTTCGCGCCGGCTCGACAGAGACCAAGAGAGTTTGAAGACGAGCAAAGTTGAGCCAGTTGAGGTATCTTCTTCAAGAGTACTTCTTGAGGTTCAAGGGGCTTTTGAACATGAGCTCTCCGACCTGGAGAAACAGCGTCCCGGGTGCTTGAATGAGCGCGAGCCAGCGTGGGCAAGCGAATTTGGTGCCAGATTTGAGAATTTGGAAGGAGCACTTGATGTTTGAGTGCTGCAGGGTGGGATGCCGCGATGGTGATGGGTAGCGGCAGGTTCCAGTGGCGGAAGGGGTGTATCTGTAGGGAGAAGATAGGGGGAAAGGAAGAGAAGGGACGAGACTTGGTGAGGTGTGAGTCTAAGGTTGTGGTTTTCGATGAACGGCGTCAGATGAGGGTAAAAACGACGCATAAGGTCACCAATTCAAGTATTGACAATGACTGCCCGAACATTTCAAGAAATCGTTGCTAAAGTTGAACCAAACATGTCGTTTTTTGGGAGAGCAAACTGAGGTTGGCGGTGATTGGTAGCCGTGCCAGCAGAACCAGATTCAATATTACCGTTGCGCTCGGTCGTTATTATAGTTGAATGTTCACGACACAGCAACCCGAGCATCGAGTCTCCACAGTGAAAACGATAAGAGCCAGAGGTTGGAGAGACTCGGAGTTCATGGACAGACCAACAACTGAACCGTTGAGATAACGGAGCGGAGAGTTGCGTTCAAAGAGTCAAGATATCGGTTTTTTTGGATGATGACTTGAGCTTTGTGACTTTGCTGAAGACTTGAAGTCGACACGGAGACAGGAACTCTACAGGAGAGTCATCGAGAGTTGACGTTCGAGGAAACCTTTCGGAAGACAAGGAAGGAAGTCGCATAGCGTCAATAATCCGGAGGACGGTGAGGGGGCTTGAAGGCAGGGATACCGTCCTGAAACTCTCCGAGAGGATCGAACCCCGTTTTCGTGGTGGAGGTTGAGAACAAGAGAGCAACCGGCAACTCGGCAAATGTCCAAACCGGAGACAAACAAAGTGTTTCACACGCTCCATCATGCCTCGTCATCGTCCACCTCGACGTCGACGCTCCTTGCTCGCTGTGTGTCTTCCAATACATGCTGTAGCGCCTATTTGGCTCACAGGTTCCTTCTAAACTTCCCTCGTTGGACTTGGAGTTTTTCTTGCGGCCGGAGACTTGTGCTACAAATTTCCAAGATTTTTTGGAGGATGTATGAGACGCGGCGGACACACACATCTGAGATGCGGCACACCGCGTTCAAATGCGGCACATGTGCCGAAAGTGCTGTAAGTACGGCACTCCTGCTAATTTTGGAAGTGTGCCGATTCTCTTTGAGCTGGAGGTCAGTGCGCATCAAATCAAGCAAACAATGTACAACACAAGCAATGGGGAGCCAAATATTGATCCCACTTTTCTTTCCCGTACCACGACATCCGTTGCCCGACCTCTGCTCCAAACGCGCGCCGCAATGCCTTTCCAGCACACCGCCGAGGACTCGGGATACAATAGTCTGCCGAACAAGGTCGTCACGGCACTCAGAAGCTCGGTGCGTAATCCCTGTCGTGACAGCCGTGTACGCGTTTTGACGCGTCGAACACGCTCTAGATCATCATCACCATGTCCACTGCACCTGAATCCACGCCGACACGCGTCAGACTCGAGGATAACGCGTCCCTTTCATCGACTGGTGTGTAAATCTTACTCCATCATGTTTCACGAGTATAATATTTTTAAGGATCCTTCGAGCACGACCTTGAACCGTCTTACACCTTCTCCGAGCTCAATCCCGAGCTCGCGTCGTCAGCTTGGATCGGCCATCACCGTGTTACGCAGCGAATCACAGTCGAGCGTATTGAGTATCTCAACGGCCTTCCCTCTATCTTTCCCATCCCCAAAACACCCACGGCATTCGTCATCAATCTCCACGACCCCGCCTTCGAAATTCTGGACGAAAGAACTGGTCAATTCTACGCTCTCGATGCTCTCATCGGGAACAAGGTATGATCCCCTGCATTTCTGACGGGCTACATTAATTCTTTCTTGCTGACAGGACAACGACTCATGGCGCGGGAACACCGGCAAAGGCGCTCCAGCGGTGTGGGTTACATTTGGTCCCGGCGAGAAGCCCATTCCGTGTCGGCGGGCTCGCCTCGGGTGTACAGGTGCGAATCTGTAGCTTCACTCGATTTTTGTTTGCTAATCTATCTATCAAGGCATATATGTTTGTGAGCGCGTGGACCCCCGTCTTCTAGACGTCGAACGCCGTAACCTGGACACCGCCTCGCAGGACCGATTTTTCGCTGCCCAGCTTCCCGCATGCAGCGTGATCGTGCATCCACCCACTGGATTGAAACAGCGCACCTGCGGTAAGCACCCTGATTTAATTAATTTTGCTTTCGTTCTCTGAGTTGGTGTATTGACAGCTTATACTCATATCATTGACGGCACCGGTGTTTCAAGCGCGATGGTCAATCGTGAATGTCCAGCAACACGGACGATCTTCGTACCTGTTGATCCATCTATTCGCAAAGCCGTCGTGGTTCACCCGCAAAACATCGCGCACAACCATCCTATACCCCCACTCAAAAATGCAACCGGGAAGGTTGACTGCGGTATGTTTCATCTTATCTTTTGATTGGCGCAACTGTTGATGATAATTCGTTGGAAGGCAAGACACCCGCCGAATACGACCCTGCCTTGCATTCGGCTCAACACAAGCGAAGACTCGTTGCGGAGACAAAGGAGGTGGCATGCCATGATGGACTGGATATCACAGGTACGTTGTATCCGTCATCCAACCTTCTTCAACCTCAACCCTACTCTTCCAAAGCCGCCACTATATCCAATACCGTCGAAGTGGCTCCGAAGAACCCCGTATCTCGGAAGCGGCAGGCGGATGAAGTTGACCTGGCCCATATCATTACCACGGCCCGCGCCTGCAAAGCGCCCAAGCGCGCAGACACCGAATTTTAGGTGTATTCTTTCAATGTGAGCCTTTGAATCTTTCGTCAGCTTGTCTCAATATTCACTCATAGTCTTCAGTTCTCATATGTACAGTATTTCTTATACCGACTGTATGGTCTTTGATTATATTAACTTTATATATTGCTATCGCATCTTTCTGCTTCTACAACTTAGAACACATTCATCGGACTCAGATGATGTCAACGCTGAAAACTTCTTCAACTTAGCAGCAGAGCGTCATCTCGCGGGAACGTCGGAGAGGATATCGGAAGTTACCGGAAGTGCCGCATCTGTTCTGGCTCATGTGCCGCAGGTGATTTTGATGTGCCGCATTTGAATTTGATGTGCCGCACCTGATTGGTGTGTGCCGAATCTAAGGTGTGCCGTGTGCGCCGCGTCTGTTCAATCCCGGATTTTTTGGGGCTGGGAGTCGACACTATGGATAGACCGCGACAAGCCTCAGGAAGCCCGGCGTGAATCGCCATTGGTAGTGTGATATTGCGCTTGTGTGACGACGTGAGCAAGAGAGAAGGTACGTCGACCTCAAAATTACCGCTGAGCATTCGCTGATGTCGATTTCTCTTCAGATCTTGCTATTCGTGGAAACAACGACAGTTCGTGTCAAACTTCTCACAAGGTACTGTACTTTGCGCTTGCCACTCGACAGCGTCGGGTACTGATGGTGTCGCTGTAGCTAGATGGACCTACGAGATCTCCACTCGTGTCAATAAGGTATTCAGCTTGCGAGTATGAAAAGCTTGAGGAGGATGCACGAGTACGTCGTCTTGCCTCGCTGTTGATGCGTCTTTCCTGACACTCCTTGCCTTACCCACTGTAGATCTTTTGAGTCATGATTGCCACAGGCGCCGTGATTCGCTCGAAAGGTTGGACAACGATGCAAGGCTTTCTGGATTAGTGAAGCCGTCAGTGCCATCGTACCTCGTATGCTGCCCACTCCTTAGGGTATGCATAACGTTTCCTTGTATCATTTTTCGCTCGCTCACTGTCTGCCGCCTCTACCTTCAGATAGTCACAATGAATGCCTTGGCCAACCGCACACGCAGAGCTCCCGTGAAGAACGGCTTTAGGTGCGCGATTTGGCTATCAGACTCCATACACTGGACTGACGCTGCCTCTATCTTAGTATCTAGCTCGACTAGCGCGACATTTGCCGTCGCTCCTCCAACTCGATTTAGATCCCAGCAATGCACCGGGTTCTACTCCGCTGCGTGTGTGCGTGTTCCCACGTGTTTGCGATATCCAGACCGACCTGCCCCTGCCGCAGAAAGCAAAGCTTTAGACTGACCGAAGTACGACGTCCGACTGCGGTCTTGGTTCCTGGGTTGACGGCCGGTGTCGATTTGGCCTCCTGCTCAGGTATACCTCCGTACTTGCGTTGCTGGGGGATGCGCTGTCCCGCGACCGCGGGCGTGTCGAGCAGAGATGGGGATGACAACTCCAAGTCAGTGTCTCGCGAGATGCTCCCCATCGTGACGCGGTATCCGAAGTGTCCATCCGGCGTCAGGAGCATACCTTCGTGAATCTTGTGCGTCTCATCGCCTATATTTCTGCTTCGTTCCTGACCTGCCCTCTTGCTAGTATGCGGACTATGAAATCTATACCCCCACTTCCTCATCATCGATACTCTATACCTACATCGTACCCTTGAATATCTCATATCTCATATATCTACCCGCGGCTACCGAACTTTGCCTGAACGGCTACCACGACTACCAGTTACTGAGAGCTTTGACCTGGCGCTACTGGGCAAAAACCTGTTTGCTGATGAACGTGTGTGCTTCTCCTTGGTACGTCAGAATTAACATTAACTCTTCCGTCGGTTTACAAATTATAGGACTTGTAGTATGATAATTGGAGCGGAACCTCGCTCATGAATCTAAACCCGATTTCTAAAACTGTGTGTTCGGTACATACCACTGTGCCTGCCCCCCGTAGCCCCCCGTCCAATATTGTGTTCCCGAAATTTGACCATCTCTTGCTTTTGAAAAGCGAGATATAAGATATTCATGGCTGCTCAATGTATGAGTGCCCAGATAAATTAAAAAAAGTACGAGTTTTGCCATGCGAAGCATTGGCCCCCCACCCCCAAGTCAAGTTCAATGAGTTCGGAGACAAGTTTGATGGAATCAAAACGACATCGATAACGGTGCGAGCACCGGTCCCCTACTCTGAAAGGTTTGAAGGTGTTAGTAGCTACAGACCGAGATGTTTTGATGTACTATACCAAGGCCGCAGTGGCAAGGCGGGCCGGCCAAAGCTCGCTCGGTCGACGCTTGCGCGTCGACCAGCTCTCATTGGCAGGTGAGGTTTAAGTTTTTGGACCTTTGGTGTACAAAACCGCCAAAGCTCGCTCGGTCGACGCTCGAGCGCCGACCAGCTCTCATTGGCCGGTGCGGGTGGGCAGCTTTTGATCATCACCTCGGCATAGACGGCTTAGTGTCGGCTAGCGCGGCTCTGTCAACCCAGCTGCTTTTTGCGGCATGTAAAACGAATCAGTTGAGCAAGTGGTTGAGAGCTGGAATTTGGGCTTATGTACTATGTCTGTGGTTACGACGAATTAATCAAGTTTTCAAGTTGCAGAAAAGGAGGGAAAAAGAGGGAAAAAGGGGAGAGATTTCTAGATACCTCAGTATGAGTGTGCACCAAAAAACTGAGTGCCAACTATTCTGCGGCGCGTGCACTGAGCAATTTACCGTCTTGATTTCATCTTGAATCTATTCCCAAATCCAGTAAACATCACGGAATTCAAGACTATGTCTATTCGGGTTTGTGTCCCAAAGCGACATAGGACAAGCCAATGGTATTCAAGATTGGTAACGGGTGACGACACGGAAATCACCGCCGTCAATTGCCAGCACTTTTTGCGTCGCGTCCCAACACTCTCCTGCTCTCATCTCTTCCCTCCTGCATCTTCCTGGCTCTGCTTCTTGGTTTCCTTACAGTAATTTTCTCTGGGCTGTTCCATATACAAGTCTCTCTAAACTAAAGGCAACAAACTCTGTCAATCGACATCTCATCTCGTCTACACAGTGTCAATCTTCCGCGCCCCGATTTTTCCGCGCGTCGAAGACAACAGAATCATCTTACTCTCGTGGGACCCACCTCTCGATATCTCCAACACAGAATTTTGGGTCTAAAATCTGGCATACGACGATTTAGCGGCATGAGGTGCGTGAGTCGTGACTTGCCTCTCATGCTCTTCCTTTCTAAATGCACCATACCTCAGGAATCCTCGACACCACTAGCAATGACTCACACCCCGATGTTGTCGAGCCACAGCGATGACACAACAGATGTCGCGTCGTCGGTGTGGCGTCGTCGGCTATGATCTTCGTCGAGCTGTAGCCGTCCCGCCCGCCGCGTATCTGCGACTGCGCACACTGCCCTGCGTGCACCGCTGTCGGCGCGTCTACCTCGCTTGGTGTCTCCCCAACACCAACTTCCACCTCGTCAACCGCATTGACACGACGATTCGGCCACGCAATCGCAGCTCAAGCATCGAGCCATGGGGGGATACAAACGACAAGCGCGATGTAGACCCACACAAACGGCGAGCGCGAGTTCGCGTGTCGTCCTTTGTGTGGCTCTAACAACGTCCAATCTTGTTTCAGGACTCAGAACATCAACGAATGAAGGATTCATTGTTAAGGTAAGATTTTGATGTGCTTCGATATTCTTCTCTTTTTTTCTCGGCTGTTCTCCCCCGAACCCGACACTAGATGTAGGCGCATACCGAAGCCCTGCTCAACAGAGTGTTTTCGATTTTCTCCACGCATCTGAGTGGTCATTTTGGCGGTGTTCTGCTTAGAGCTAAACGGCTCAAATCAACCATTGACACCCCATGCCCTTAGTTGCTTCTGTGCCCAATGTAAAAAGGATCTTTAGTATACATATGTGATAAACATGTGCCTGAGATAGCTAATTGCATCGACTTCAAATCTGAATCCATGGAATTTCCGTGCTTCAGCTTTGTGTTGAGCTCAGAAATCATAATTTTCCCTCTGTCCCCGAATATTTCAATTTTTTGAGACGTACATATGGTTTCAATCCGACTACTGTTCCGTTTTGTGGCAAATTCTTGAGAGGTTTGGGTGAAGGGAAGCACATTTGAAGTCGGATTGTTTGTTGGTCCAATTAATGGCAAGTGGCAAGTGCCGGGTTTGACAAGAGGGATCAGCCGGAATGGGGAGGATCAGATAGGATCATTTGGCTATGTCTAGCCGAGACATAGCCAACCACAGGCACGGTTAATGAGCCGGAATTTGGAAACGCCTGAAATCAACTGGCATTGTAGGGCATCCGGACCGGGACAAGGTCTATCCTATCACAGGAATCAAAATCGGCATCTGCCTTGCCGACAGCCGGTAGATAACGTCATAATGTGGAGCAACAAAATCTGTGGAGTCATGAAGCCGTAAATGCCGTAACTTTGATGTGTTCAAGTGAGGGGAGAAATTACAGTTCAGCCCCACAGAACCCTACCTCTGTAAACAGAGTAGGGGAAACCTAGACAACCTCCTTCACTCTCTCCATTGCTTCGTTGCGGTCTCTTGTGCTCGACATCCTTTGTTGCTGTGTCTCTTACGCTGTCGAAAGCTGCGAATCTGGCCCTCCCCCCGGCCCTTGTTGCATCTCTCAATGCAAGCCGCCTTGACTGGAGAATAAATGCGCTCAGGACATCAAAGCATACTTACCTCAACCCCCACTCCGTCCACAGCATCACCTCCACCTTTTCCTCTGCCAGCGGCCTTCCCTTACAAGCTACAGTCTGAACTCGCCTCGCTATACTACTGGGGCCCATATGCTCCCGACAACTCTCAACACCCGGCCCAATATATATACCGCTCCCCCTCTGTTCCTTGTCCCGTACACGCCCATGAGAATTCATGCATATCCATTGTCGTACTATGCATCCGTCCCATCTTCTTCTACATGACCCAGCAGCATCATTTTATCTACCACATTACGCTGCCTCGAATTCCCGCGTCTCACTCCAACCACATATCTTCTCGGATGCCTTCCCTCACTTCTTTCCAGCCAATAATCTACAGTACTAGTATCTCTGTATCTCTTCGGTCGATCCATCTTCCTTCCATCTACATCTATTGTGCATCCAGTTTCCACGAACCACTCTGCCCTCATCCATGTCTCTCATTCACCCCTCGCTTCACGAACGCAGCTCCCCGTCTGATTGACTTCACCCTTACCTCTTGATACCCGGAACAACCGCTCTTCAACGTCAAAGATCCGTTTTCTCGTTTCAATCCATCCATCTCGGCACCCCATCCATCCAAGTTCCGGGTCCGAACTATCTAGACCGCCCTCTCGTTCCAACGCATCCCGCATAGCTCCTCTGGCTTCTTCGTGGTCCTCCCGAGTCTTACCTACTCCCGCAAGCCTTCCTGTCGCTCTCCCGCCTTGATCTTATACAGCACTCTCCTCTGCATTTTCTCCCGTCGCCTACAGCTTCCTCGATTCCATGATTGCTTTTCTTTGTCTCGAATCTCACGATCCTCTCGAGCTCTGCTACTCCCAGCAACGATTCGAACGAATTCTCCCCATCAATCAAAGTCATCTCATCTCCGACTATTCCTTCCTAGCCTTCCCAATTTACGCCGCCTCCCTGCAGCTGCATCAACTCATGATCTCTCGCACCGTATTAGTGTTCTGGTCGGCGCTTCCTCTGACACCCTGCTACACGCGCCCAAAATACCGTTGCGCCCCGAATCCATCCACCCACCCATCTTTCAAAGCTATCTCACTTCATCTAATACCGACCTGATATATGTATGTACCCTCGACGCGTCTCAACGACTTTTCGCACCCTCGATATCTCTGCTCACCCCACTGCCACCCACATCACAATCCACCGAGTCCTCCTTCCATGATCACTTTTCTTCTGTTCGTTCGTCCATACACTCATGAATCTGTTCTGCATACTGGACTTTACTTGACCTCCATCCATCCATCCATGCCCCCATCTATCTTCCCCTCGTTCGATTACCTCCCTCGTTGTCCTTCTATATACCGCCAACTCACCCCCACTCTGTCCATGTCATTATACATCATCTTTTATGCCCAACTTTGATTCCATCCAGCTTGACATCCTCCCGATCCCGTGTCGTCCCCCCGATCTTGATTCAGATGCATATAACTTATATCATCCATGAAACGTACCAACATCTCCGAATATTCAGAGGGCAAAGGCACCTCATTCGCTTACTTATCTTACTGTACAGACGGTGGGCCCAGGGAGTCGGCGGGGACTGAGCTCTTTCCGCATCTACAGTACTTCCTCCCACTCCTCGCAATCATGATCGCCAAACATAGTCCTCCCAACCATCGTTGCCTGCTTCCTTAACCTCTGGGTCGATTCCAAGGACAGAATTCTACGTCTCATCCATCCATTCAAACCTCCCAATCCATTCTCAATTGTCAATCAAATCATTTCGATTAATCCCAAACTAAACGCTACATTCACCCAGACTACACTAATGACTACAACAATGTCGAGTACAGTAAAACACAACGATAACAACACGAGAATCCGAATGAAATAAGTATATCATGAGCGATGCATGCAAGTCCCAGAGAGAGAGAGAGAGAGAGAGAGATAAATACGGAAACGAGAAACGAAACGATTAATCCGTTTGTGAACCACGAAGGAGGGAGGATGCGGAGAGGCGGAGGGAAAAGGCAAGAGAGAGGGAGGCCGTAGATCTATCCGGCGCCTCTTTCGTTATATCCCTGTCCTGTTATTGCGTACCCAAGGCCAGATAGCGCTGGGTGACGCGAGTAACGCTCCACGACTCGGAATCGACATAGCGTGCCTTCCAGCCGCCAACCGTCCGAGCCCAAGCCCAAGCCGCAGTTTCGCCCGAGCCACCCGAAATAGGCAGACTCGAACGATGGCACTATGACGAGTCCGAAGGGGTGCGAATGAGGCATGCCTTCAGAGTCGGAATGTGGGTCGCTTGGATGCGAATGCGAAGAGGGCGATACCGCCTTCGCATGTCGCATGTTGTATGGTGACGCTCTCCACCCGAATACAGATGGGGGCGGAGGGGCTGGAAGATGCAGATGGGAAGGTGTCGCTTGGGAGTTCGCCCCAAAATGAGGCGGTGGGCGGCGAGCGGGGGGAAAATTGATGGAGTCGGGGTCGCATGCAGCGCAATTCCCTCATGCCACTCAAAATCATAACACACCGCTCATCCATCCCCCGCATCCCCACGCACACGACCTCCTACAACTCCACCACCCCCACCATCTCCCAATCCTCCTTCTCCTTCTCTTTCGGTGATTCTCCGCCAACGACGATCCAGGAGGCGCTGAGCACGATGGGTTGCAGTGCCTGGACAGGGGAGGCAGGAAGGTCCGACGCAGGGGCAGGCAATATGAGGCGCCCCTGATCATGACCGCGTCGAATCTGCATCTGCAGCGGCTCCCCGTCCCCTTCCTCGCCGTCGTCGTCCTCCCCAACTGCATCCACGTCCTCCTCATCCAGCTCCAACTCCAAATCCACGTCCATATCCATCTCCATCTCCTCATCCAACAACGACTCCGCGTCCGCGTCCGAAGATGCATCGTCGTCTTCGTCGTCGCTGCAAAGCTGCTCGAGCTCGAGCGTGGCGCTCATGGCGCTCATCATGCTGACTGCGAGGCGGGCGCCCATGCCGAGAATCTTGGCGCCGGAGGGGGAGGCGCGCATGCAGGCGGTGACGGCGCGGCGGTGGAGATCAGCCTGCTTCGGGCGGGGTTTCGTCGGTGCGATGGGGGCACGCGAGCGGGAGGGGAAAGGGGCGCGCATGGGCGGGGTGGGGGTGAGGGCGGTGCGCGATGCGCGGCATGCGAGGGGAGAGGGCGCAAGGGTGCGAGTTGGGGGAGGTGGAGGCGGTGGCGGCGCCGGGACGGCTTTCTTGCGGGTTACGCGGAAACTGCTCGTGTGTTGTGGCGTGGGCGGGGTGGGGAGAGGGGCATCGAGACGGGGTGGTTCGCGGCGGAGGAGAGCTTTCCGCTTTTCTCTTGATTCTTTGTAGAAACGGAGAGTGCGGTGGTATGGGACTTGGTTTGTTGTGGGAGGCTGGGGAGTGGCAACCGCAAAAGAGAGATCCAAAAAGGATTCTGTGCGGTGGAGACGCTTCGGGTTTGGGGGACTGGAGAAGCTGGTAGTGCGTTTGCGGGAGGACTCGGGGAATGAGTGGAATGGCTGGAGGACTGAGACAGCCATGGTGGTTGGTGGTGGTGGTTGCGGTGAAAGGGAGACAAAAGGGACAATGAAGGGCAGTGGCAAATAACACGATTATGTAAGCATGACTCACTCCGACACGGATCTGCTCGTGGCGGTGCACACGGAACCAAATCAACGAAAAATCACAGGCAAAAATCAACATCTTGATCTCGACGTCGTCCATCGCGTAGATATCCATCCAATCTCAACACTCAAAACACTTCTCAAACTCTGCCACCAACCACCACCAACCGCTGAAAGTCGACACGTATACAGCCAAGATGACGCGTTGGATCTGAATCCACACGGCTCGGCATCCGCATTGCCCGCGAGGCCGAGATGATTATTGTGTGTGCTCAGCGCAGCAGCTGTGAGTTCATCTACAGCCGGATATGAATCCGGGACGCACACTGCTCCGACGCGTGAGGAACCCATGCCAATGACTGCGGGTGCGCAGGATGCTGACGATGACTCGCACCCTACCTTCCCACGAATCCCACCGTCACTCGTGAGTCGGTCGGCCGCGTGTGAATCCCGACCGTTCATCCCGCGGCGCACCGACATCCCGCCGGACTATTGTGCTCATACAGTATCCGTCATGACATCCGAATTGCTCTCTATTCTCTCCGACTTTCGCCCGTTCTTCCGTTGACAACCGCCGTCTATTCAGCCTATTTTTCGCATCTCCACCTTATACAGCCTTGAAACTCGACCTGGCTCTTGATACGACTATACAGAAACCCTTCATCAAAATTGTGGTACACATCGCGCCTCGGACGGACCTGTCTATCTTTGACAACTCAATCTAATCTCCACCTCTCGCCGAATCCTCCTCCACCGCTAATAGCTATACTCGGTCTTACTAGATCTTACTCGGCTTCAAGTTGCTGATTCTTGGTTCATTGACTACTCCCGTCTTCCAAGTCAATGCACCCTAGAATATTCCCACCGCGGTCCCGCGTTTTCTAAGTGAATCCCGATGCTGTATCCTTCTAAGAATATCTCAAACCCATCGCTCAAAGCTTTGAAAAGATAGGCACCAGATGAGTATGTGTACCTGTCAAAGTGAGTCCTTGATAGTGCGCGTAACTGATAATCCAATCAGCTCTGTGTGCCTTCCTGCCATCCCTTCAATTCACTATTCTTGGAAGAATATAAACTGCATGAAAAAAAATACGACTCATAAAAGTCAAGCGCTCGTCTGTCTCCAATCTCACCTCTCCAACCCAGTATGTACCACTCTCCTGCGAGCTTTCCCGCTCGATCTTCTTTCGGAGCGCCAGTCATCACTAACTTTCTTCTTCTCAACTTCCTCTCTTGTCGAGATTAATAACATATCAGCTTTCATCCATCCTGCTTCAAGTTCTTCTGTTATGCCCTGCTTCCAGTTTTCGAAATGCAGCTGGCACTCAGCGACTGATTGATAGATCTAGACACTCTGGTACCGCCCTGGAAGCTTAAGACATTCCGAGCCCTACCGCAACGAATAACAACGACTCGGAGATCAAAAAATGCAAGTCAAGAGCCTGAGTCGGTCCGAATCCGACAATGACAGGGACTCGGAGGCTCCGTCTTTCGATTGCGTTACATCTTGCAATTGTTAGTGGTTTTCTTTGATATCCCAGAGTTCTTTTGTTAGTGGTTTTCTTTGATATCCCAGAGTTCTTCTTAGGACGTTTCTGGACTCTCCGAGACGACCAGCCAACCAGCCAACCAGCCGTGTGAAGCTTTGAATTTCTGGGCTCGACTCGGAGTTCGTGTCAGACTTCTCCGTTCTTTCTCTTGCCTTGTCTGCAACTGTCAAATTGCAACTACGAGCCATCTCCCACTCATTATATAAATTGTCGCAGACCCTAGCGCAGATATGTTAAAGTAAGTAAATGGCGGACTCGGACGCGACGTGAAATCCTTATTCCCTCTGAATTTTGAGTCCTGAGCTCGATAACACTGTAACTTTAACTTTTCTGTGATGTTCAATTTGATGCTGGATAATTCACGTTCCCACTACGATAGGTTATGTACACAGATCCGGAGAATCAAAACAATACTTTCCACGCATAGCGTTGACCCAGGTACTTAATTGCGCTCAATTTGAACTCGTTATTCAACCTATTTACATCCACAGGCTTCCTCGTACATTGAAGTTAGACGTTATGAGCCCTCAAAGTATCCACGTTTTGCGCAGTCAGTGAGCTCATAATTTTAAAGTAGTTCAACTAGTTGTTTTGCTCTCATGATTCTGTCGTCTCTTGCGAAATATTTGAAGAGACGAAACCTAGTCTAAGCTATGAAGGCCGCCATTGGACAAAAAACATTTGACTTTGTACCTGACCTATTTTGCATATGAATCACTACAGATCCTTGATATTCCTTGTAACTCCGTGCCAATCCTTCTGAAACCTCGGCATTCTGAGTGATTCCTTCAAATTCCTGAAGCCTGTCCCGATGAATCCTAAGGAATGACAAGGATAGCTAGGGAATTCCTCAGGAATCAATCCTTCGGAATCCTGAGGAATTCCCAAAACATTGTATTTATCCGAATCGCTGTCACTGTTTGACTTTGGCTTTCCTCGCCATTCCTTAGGAATCCTGCTGATCGGAGAACAAGTAATCTGTAGAGAATTGATCTGCCGGATCCGGCGGATCTGGCGGATCCGGCAGATGTGATCGTGAACGAGCCCAGAGGTTGTGAAGGTTTGCTCAAATCTTGCACGATCTGTAGGCTTTCGTGCACGACCCTGGTCATCGTGCACGATTTGTGGCCTCGTTAATGGTTATCTACCGCCGTTCAAGAGAGCTGGACTCGTTCACGAATCAACTAATCTCAAATACGATCAGTAATTCCATTCACGGATTCCGCACTCCTTCATGTTCGACTCAATCGAACACGAGCACTCAGCTCGTTCACGCGCTTGCCCGACTCAAACACGATTCATGCAATCCCTCCACGAAACAGGCTTCGTCGAGCACGCAGCCTGTCCTCCTTTGCAATTTTGTTCATCGAACAAATTCTCTGAGCCGTGAACGACATGTCTGGCTTCGTTCAGGAGACCTGCGTCAACACTTTGGACCTCCAACCTATCGTGTCAACAACCCTCAACAATGATCAGCTACTGTGACTCTTGTTTGAACCCCACCCTCGCTCGCGAAATGTAGTCTTCGAGCAAACTTCAAGCTCTCACTGTTGGGACACACCACAATCGGTTTGGCTTTCCTGTTCTTCTTACCTGCCTTCCCAGTTGAAACATCAAATGCAGTACCTCTTCGCTGTCGTTTGCGCGTGACACTACGACACCTAGCAGCACCTAGCCAGTGCATGTACAGGATAAGGATGGACAGAGAGAATCATAGGCAGCGGGTCAGTCAAGGTGCGCACGCTTTACATTTCATTTGTTTCCCGAACTAAATCCTTGACCGCTAAAAGCTCGTATGAAGTGCGGGCCTGCCTGTCGGCGAATCGGTGGTCTCGGAGGTAAATTCTCTGCATACCAAGCTTCCGAGGAACCGGAGCTCATTTCTTTGGCTGCGGTGCATGCTTCGTTTTGCGACACCTGTGTTTTGGCCATACGTATGTATCATTCCTTTCACCTCTCAATTTTTCTTGAGCTCATTCTGGCGCCACCTATTGTCAAAACATTTTCGGCAGCTCAAGAGCATGTTGTTCTGGTCAACACGTCAACGACGTGTCGCATTTCAGTCTGCCCTCGCCTGGCCTCAGGCTGTTATCATGCCACTTCTATGGCGAAGCAGTGTGGGCCGCACGGGTTAGTTGTGGTTGCTCGGACTCCGGAGCCTCATCGTAAGTCGAGTTTGTTTCATGTTTTCGTTTTAAAAGAGTTGTCAACCTCATTCATCCTTGAATTACTTTCGATTAGACTTCGCTAACGTAGAACAACAACACGGTGCGGATACAATGGGAATTCTCTCGGTAGAGCAAACAGCTTCAATTCGTTTCCGCAGTGAGTACCCAATATTGATTGAGGGCTGCTTTCAAAGGAAGCCAGCACGTAGTAGATCCCAATATATAGGCGGGGTTCAGATGCATATTACTGTATAGGTTCAGTCCCTAATGACCAAGTTGCCAAGCACGGCGAGAATGGAGTTATCGAGTTCCATTAAACAGAGCCGCGACATGGCTATTAATAAAAGTCAGTGATGAGCGCTGAGCGCTGAGCATGACAGTCGTGCTTAGACTTGAAAGATTCAACTCAGCGCAAGGCGTTTAGGCTTCGTGATTCTAGCACAACTGTGACAATGAGAATCTGGGTTCAATTCACTGGTAGGCATTGAATAGCCTTCCGAAAATAGCCGCTGATACAGCCGATACAGTATCGTACAGGCTACATATCGACTCGAAAGCTACTGCAAATTTGAATAAAATATCGGCATGACGAGGTTGAGGTGGAGGCCACAGAAAGACTGACCGTCGAGAGTTATGTAGTGGTTTCATAATGAATATTCATGCAGTAGGGACAAATTTCGAAGTTGAATGTCACGACTCACGACTACTAAGATTGGTTGTAAAAGACATGTAAGTAACGAAGGGTCGGCAAGAAGAGAGGTGCTGCCGTGAACGATAGAGCCAGGATCGTGAACGAAAATGGAGGTCGTGGACGAGTAAGGAACGACCTTTAACGAAGGTGCATGTCGAGGACGAGTACGCAAAGACCGAGAACGAGATTGGATGTCATGAACGAGGTGGTTTATCGTGGACGAGCGAGGAACAGCCGTGAACGAGGGTAGATGTCGTGAACGAGTAACGAACGACCGTTAAAGAGCCTGAGGATCTTGAAGGAAGGTGGGATTCGTGAACGAATATGCGACTAATCGTGAAGGAGACCTGTGTCGGGTGAGCGAAAACGTAGCTCGTTCAAGAGATTCAGAGGCTCGAGAACGACAGAAAGAGGGTGTTTGAGTAGCGAGATGTCGTTCAGGGCAAGGTCTGGCGGATCCGCCGGATCCGGCGGACGGGTTCTCTACAGATCGGATTTTCATGCTGATCGGATTTCGTTATCCGGTTATCCGAGCTTGAATGCCGTACCGAGAATGGCCTTCAAGTACTGCCCAGAAAAACAAACTGCGTCGTCTAATTTCCCCCTCAAACACAACTGATCTCAATAATGCGTCTAAATTTCCGGCTTCCTTCTCGCGGAGCCTGTATCGTTGCTGACTGCGTTCAAACCTGCTTCGGATTTGTCGCCGAAAACCCCGACGGCACTCCAAAATATGCTGTGTGTCCTTTTTTTATGCTTACGGTACTCTATCGAAACTCAGAAACTGTAGGACTTTGACAATCCAGAAACCATCTGCTTTATCTGTGGCCACCCTTGGATCACTCATGTTGTTCAAGCTTCGTCTTTGACTGAACAAAATCAGATGTTTGCCCGCGGCGGAACGAGTGATGGCCGCTGCGCTGCCTTCTTTTCGGTGTGTTTACCTCGTATTGCGAACTTGGAACGGTGTTGTGATTGATTTAATTTCAAGACAAGTACCACTTGGACTATGCATCTGGCCTGTATCTGTGGTCTCAAATGGTCGGCACACGCTCAACTCACTCAGTCGTCGAGGTGCGCATTTCGTCATCATGTCAATCAGTTGTTGATCCGTTAATTAAGCTTGCCCTCCACCACCTCCAGCACATCCGCTCCTGTTCCTGTCCCGTCTGGTCTCGTCTCTACCTCTGTTTCTGCCGGAGCCAGTTCCTCTATCGGTATTCCTCATCGCCCAGTCACCGCTTTCACCGGTCTTGCTCGGCCATCGACTGCTTCGGTACAACAGGCGCGTCAGGCTTCAATCCAACGAAACTTGCACGGGTCTGCTGCCGGTTCCTCAAGCCTGGCTACATCGTCTTCTCCCACATCTCCGAAGAAGAAGCGCAAGTCTGGTCCGCCTCGCTCGTTCACGGAAACTTCGGCTTCTATCCCGGCATTGAACGACTTTGCAGCAGTGACTGCTCCGACCTCGGCGATTGTCTGGTGCGGTATTTTGCCTAAAGTGGTGCGCAAATATCGCTTCGATTTTTAATTCCCTACTTATGCATTTATATCTATACCCTTTTTTTGTTAGCTCGACACCTCGGATTTTAACGACACCCTCGATCTTTCTCCGCGTTTTTTCTGGAAGAGCGCAGAGGAGATTGAAAACGTTCAAACTACTCTCAAAACTGCGGGCCTAGTTTTTACCGTCGATGTTTCAACGACCGGACCAATCTTTGAAGCTATCGAGCTTGCTTTCCGGGATCATTGTGCTACCAACAACATCGATTACGTCGCCCCAGCTCTTACTGCTACTATCCCTAGTCCCAACACGATGTCTTACGTCCTCCTTGGTCCACGCGGACGGTGAGTTTAGTGTTCTTGTCCAATTTATCCTATTTATGACTTAATCTAGCGCTAACGGGCGAACCTGGGTCGAGGATCCCAAATCTCTCACGCGATTCACGTTTACCTTGCAGGCGCTCCGGAGCGCCCCTTACAGTCATACTCCCAACAATCTTGGCGATGGTGTATTCATTTTTCTCGGTGCGTCATTGTATGGGATATGAATTGTGACGAGAACTTTACAATGCTTCCAAAGCCCCTCGTAACCGGAATCTCTTTGCGCCGATCGACTGCTTATTTGGCCCGACTAGTCGTCTTCCAGACTATGTTCTTCCCCACCGCTGCTTTGGGCGGCGTGTTCTCTACTCGATCATTGCGTCACTCAGTGGAGATCCAAGCCCCGAGTGCGGAAAGGGATGTACAAGGCTCACCACCCCCGAGCCGGAATCTATTCGCCAAGTATCGCCCGAGATTCTTGAGGTTTCCGATAGCGATGACGAGGTATGTATACAGTTCGCACTATTGCATGTTATGCTTATTCAATCTTGCTCGTATTATAGTTTCCCGCCATGTTAATCGATGAGGTGAGTTCAACTTCTTTTCAGTCATACTCCCTACAGCTCTCAAACTATTATCGAAATACAGGATTCTCCTTACCGCAGCGACAGCGGCAGCGAGTCACATTCTGTTCCAGCCGCTCCAGGATTGCAAGTATGTATTCCTTTCCTCGCCGTTTAATCGCTTTTGAGATAACATAGATGATCACTCGATCTGCGGCTCGCCAGCAGTGGCAGCAGGTAAGAATCACCACTCTTTATCGTTGTTCTCGGCTGAAATTTCGGTGCAGCAGGCCGCGGCCGATGCCGTCCCGATTTCAACCACTGCAGTGTTCGTTCCCGGCCCACTTCTCACATCCATAATGAGACAAGCCCCTGTCAGTGTCAAGGCAAGTTTAATTGCTGATGTTTTCTCAACAATGCCCGACTTCTCTCTCACAGCATCGTTCATACCTAGGTCCACACGCCGCTGTTGATCTCACTCTTCAACACATGCCCGGGTCTGGCCCTTCCACTCTAACGGCGTGGCAAAATCATCTCCAGGCACCTCGGGAGATAGATGACCACATTGTCGTCGTCGCAAACACGGTAGATGAAGGCGCACGAGCCCTCATTACATTGTGTTTTTGGCTCTGCTCTCGCCCCACCACTCTCAAACTGAAAGAAGCGATCAATGAACAGTTTCTTTCGGTCCGGCCGACCATTGAGAACGCACACCTTGGGGAGCAGGGTTTGTTTGGACTTCGTGCGAGAATGTGAGCTTTTGATGTCTGTGTTGAATCTCCCCTGATAAATTTTTGTAGCGGCCCTGGTATCGGTCGTGGCCCTCGCAACGAGGTCATAGGGCAGGCTGTCAAAATTCTTCTCTCTGATGGCCGCTTTTGGATCGAGCGCGAAGGCTTTCTAACTCTCCGCCTTCATCCGTCTCGTTCCCCCTTTCCTTACCGCTTCTGCGTGGCTAAAGCTACAGGCCTCATTCTCCTCCTTCACTTTCTATTCATTGGCGCCCCTCTTCCAGTTTCCCCTTTCCTTTTTCACACTTTATTTAACGGACGCGCGAGTGCGTCGAAGTTCGACATCGACTTTCTTTCCCGCTTCATGTCACCGGACTCGATTTTGTTCATTAAACGCATTGTCGGAGTACCACTAGATCAGCCTTTGTATTCCGCTAAGCCTCCCTACTGTGAGGTGTACCACTATCTCGTCAACATCCCCGAAATTGATGTAAGCAATCTCTTCTTGTACCATCGACAACATCATTCTCATTGCCCTATAGCCAACCTTGATCTCGTTGCCGCGCTCAGAGGAGGAGCATCAGGGGATTTCGGACTCTATCGTTAGCTATGCGACACTTGGCACTGCCGATATCGAGCACCATCCCGACTATTTCGGAATGGGTGATGGTTTCAATGCTGTTGTGGAGCCTTTCGGAGGACAAGACCGTCCGCATCATATACTCGAGGTGAGTGTCACATCCATAGGTTGTATATCCTCTCATCTCCGTCGCACGCAGTGGTTTGTGACTCCGTGTCTGGAGCTGATCAAGGCTGCCTTTGACCGGCAGCTCAAATCTCCTGCCGACATTCTGCGATTCATCGACTACAATGAAACCAATCCGGAAGTCAATCCCTGGGGGGATAACGTCGAGATGGTGGCGCTCGTTGAGCGTTTCGTCTCCCACTACTTGTTGGAGCGCGGCCATCCCCGGGACCTGGACGGTGTGATACGCGCGCTGATCGACCCCGAGTTCACGGCTCCCGACTCTGTCTTCCGTGCTCGTCTCTTCCTCTCTGTTACTACTGGATCGATCCTTCTGCCTGTGAGACCTGCGGGTTGGAGAATCAAGGTGAGCAATTTTTGCCTTCGAACAACTTGAATTGTTCCAATATTTATTTTCTTTGTCACAGTGCCTCATCACACATGACTATTCCGAAGCCTACCCGACCGTTGATGCGGCGGGCAATGACGATTTCGGGCCAGACGTCGTCATCGACTTCCGCTCCTGCTTCAAAACTTTCTCTATCACCAACAACGCTCGTCTTCGCCACCTTCTCATCTCAGAAAATGCGGAGGCAGGGAAGGACACTACATTTGGTCGCCTCTTTCATGCTCAACTTCTGGCTTCCCAGAATGCCTACACTTCGTCGTAGATTACTGCTACGATGTTTCGGTACTTTACCCGAGCTCATTTGAAATATTTAAGCGATTTCAGGGCTCACCGTTGGTGTGAAAACTTCAAGTACGGCTATATAATCGTCTTTGAGTGTTCTTCACCGTGCGCAATGAGCCAAGCCCCCATCCGACACAGTCGCCGGCTTAATGGAGAGGCTCCATCTCCAGTTCGCCCCCTGCCACAGCGATCTCGTACCCCTCATTATCGCCTACACTCAGACGAGCTCAACTCTGTTCTTCAAGTGGAGGGTAAATCATCTTGCGTTAATATTTGTCTCATTTCTGAGTTGGAATAGATGAGGTCGATGATAACATGGAAGTGGTTATTGAGCATTCAGAGGCAGGAGATTCCGTACCGTGCGTGCCACATTATTTTTGCTCAGCTGTTTTTTAACAACTCACAAAGCGAGTTGGACTTCGATAATTGGCCTGAGCAGCCTATGGGCGAAGATCTCACTGTCACTTTGAATCCAGAGGTCGAGGCCAGCATTCATCACCTCATGAACGCACCTGGGCTGGACTTTCTCGAGAATGCGCTCTCCAGCTCACCGTCTTACCCCTTGGCGCCAATTTCAACCAATCCTTCTCCGGCCGAAGGCGCTCATATCCATGACAGAACTTCACATCATTCCCCTACTGTTCATTCTCCGCGTGCTCGCTATCCAATTTCTCGTTCAACCTCTTTTGCGAGTAGTTCGCTCGGATTTCCGCTTACAACGGGCTCTCCGATCACACTGGATTACCCATCAACGCCCCGCGAATCCGATTCCGATCTGAACCAGCTGTTCCCACCAGTCAACCCAAATCCAGTTCTCGCAGTCGCACCGCCTTCTAGAGCGGGAAACGGGAGTCTCGCCGCTCTGCGGGAGCGTGAACGTCTGCGCCGCACACCTGCCCCACCTATTCCCCCTGTTGTCAGTCCCTCCCCATCGGCAACTGAACCTCAGGTCGCTGTCTATCTCGGTCTACCATCTGAGAATCGTGCTCAGTGCAGCTTCCTGGAACTCGTCAGCAATCTTCCCTCGGCTCCGTCACTGAGGGATCTCATCCGCGCAATATGTGACGGTAGCGGCACAGCAGCAGAGATGTTAAATAGCATTTGCCATCAGCTGGATCGTACCGAGTTTTGTATCGCGTGCTCACAGCGATTAATCGAGGTCCAGGATCCCACTTTTAGTATGCTCCAAAATACCTACTCCGAAAAGGGGTCTTTGCGCTCCCACCTCGATTCTTCTGTGACGGTCATTGCGCCTCGAGCTGCTCATACACCTAATAGCCACGAAATCTTTCGCATTCGTGGCATTGCCGAAGCTACATCTTTTTTTGTGCTCTATGTCTTCCCTCGGGTGTGTGCATTTATTCCGATTTCGCTACTCATCTGACCTGATTTGTCTTCAGTATCACACCGCACCTACTCCATCTAGCTCCTCCGCTACTCCAGTACCATTGGAGAACAGTCGCCCAGCGAGTCGAGCAACCTCGAGAACACCGATGGCGCAACCACCGCTGATTGTCCAGCGCTGCTTAGCCAATCTTGCCTTAGTGAGCGTGGCGCTTGACCAGCATTTTCTCCCCGAAGCATATCAACTCTCGACTCTGTTGGAGGACGACGGGTCCCACCCGAAATTTGGAACCGCATACACCCAAATTCGACAAATTCTCATTGTTGAGGATGTCATTGCTCGCGCGAGAGGTGCAGGGATTCCGACCTCCGACGACTACAAAATCACGGACACAGTTCCGCTTTGGGCTGCATTAAAGCTCTCCACTTACGGAAACAACAAAACATTCACCCGGGATGCCCGCGCTACGCTGATGTATTTACAGGATCGACACAACTCCAGCACCACTCCTGCATCCACTGTAGACGAGCTAAAAGAGAATGCGTTGCGGCGATTCTTGGAGGTGTGCTTTGCCCCTGCTCTGGCTACTTCACATATCGCACAATCTCTAGATCGGGCAGGTGGCTCCGGGATTGCGATCACGATCAGGGCAAAGGTGAAGGCGGTGAAAGCGAAACTGAGTCTGTACAAATCACTGTCTTATAGTCTGCGCGATGGGCCACTCACGGTAGTAGTACCTGTGCCTTGAGCTATGCGCCAAAATCTATCTTCGCCCCCTAATCCGGGAAAGTGGGATTTCCCTCTAAGGGATTGTGCACCTAGTGAGATCTGGGACTATAGACCTCTTCTATGAACTCTGAAGAATGTCTGAAGCAGCACAGATGTATTCTCTATCCCACCGCTGTCAGACATCAGCGAGTCGCGACATGGACGCGGTCACGTGACCGCGTCTCTCCTTCGTTCGAACTTTGTCCCCGTACTATCAGAATAGCTATCAAGATTATAAATCATAAAAGCACCGTTTCTCTGTCTATCCCTCACTTAGTTCACAATTTCTTCATTGAAACAGCACAGAAAATCACAATTTTTGACTGCCTTAGAGCGTCGAAGATCATGAGTCTGTAATTCAGGACAGATCCTTTCAGGGAAGCTGCTGTTGAGCATCCAAACTCCTTTGAGCGTAAATATACTGGTATAACATTTCTAGCGGAATCCATCATCAGAATACTAAACATTTCGGGTATGTTCGGCAGCTCGGTAAAGTGCGATTCAGCGGGAAGGGATTGGGCATCTAATGAAAACTGGGTGCATAATCCGCGTATATGGAGTCATATGAACCTCCTCGCTTTCCTAAAAGTATTCTCCCTGCTGCCTTCAATGTTGCCGCCGTGGCGCAAACCAACTTCCTTTTCGGGTACATTCAACCGGTTGAGCAAGTATCATTTGGCGGGAAGGGATTGAACGCCTAATGAGAATCGGATGTATAGACCTGTTATATAGTGTCCAATGAGCCTCACTACCATCCTAGAAGTATTCTCTATGTCACCGCCATTGTACAAAACTAATTTCCTTTTCCGGTATGTGTGCTTGTTTGGCGGTTCCGAAAAATGTGGTTTCACTGAAAGGGATTGAACGTCTAATGATAGGCGACTGTGTATTCCTGTTATATAGTGTCAAATCTAGCTGTATACTATCCCAGAAGTATTCTCTCTGTTACTGCTGTTGCGCACAACCGGCTTCCATTCTGCATATATTTATATGCTCAACAACTCGGGAAAGTGTGATTTCACTGGATGGGATTGGGCACCTAGTGATATCTGAGCATACAGAAAGACTCTATGGTATTCAATAAGAATCTTACAAGCCATAGAAGTATTCTCTCTATAACGACTGTGATACAAGCCGGAGCTTTTGACTTTTCGCCCTTGTCCCACGCTCCCGAAACGGAAATTCGCGTGCCTTGTTTGCTCATCTGTCAAACCAGCGAGCCACTTCGCCTCCGTGCGTCTCCGCTATCACCGTCACACTTCCCTTCTTCCTCGCACTCCCCTCTCCCTCTTTGCCATCGAAAACTTGCACGCAGTCGTCAGCCCGTGTTCATGGGCCGTGGGTGCTAATGCCGTCGCCACTGACTAGGGTTCGAGTCGTACCATCGGTAACGACACCTCGGGCACAGCAAGATGCCATCGCACTGGATCGCAGAGCCGGAGGCTGAGGCTGAGGGACTAGGTGGCTCCTCGTATCACGGCGGCGGTAAGCCTATGTTGTTTCCTCATTTTTATCCTACAACGACGTCGGAACTTTCCTTTGCCACCCCATCATTCCCTGCGCATCTTTTTCATCTCCCTTTTATCCTACAACACTTCACATCCTCCTCCTTTTACGCTGTTCATTTCCTGCCTTTCCCTGCTTTCCCACTATCCCCTCCTGTAACTCTTGTAACCCTTAAAAACAAAGGCTCGGTATATACTTTCAATCTCATGAACCCTGCCCCCCTCCTGCTGTGTTCCTAATAGAAAGATTCATCGACTACTGTCCATGTAGGTAGTGCCCTACAATACATTACATTTGTCCCTCAAACAGAGTCAATCTTGTCCTCAATCTTTTTTCAACGCTCTCGGAGAGTTGAAATCACTGAATATAAAAGATATTTTTCGAACCTCTGCTTGCACAAGCTTGACACAGCGCTCAGCCTGAACGCTGGGTGGCATTCACGCCAGAAAACAATGGCTCACTTCCCGCAGACGAGCCAGTTCGTGGTTTGTGGCCATGGAGTAAACAAGGCACGCGAATTCCCTTTTCGGGAGCGTGAGACAAGGGCGAAAAGTCGGCAACTACAAGCCGGTGTTGAACTTTGTGCTTGTTTATTGCGTCATCGAAACCAATGTGAAACTGACTGCACTTCATCTCTCCTGACACCTGGGGTGCTTAGAAGGTACAGGTAGAGCAATTAGATGTGTGCTAGTTTACAGAATCGAGAATACAGACTAGTTCAATATTCGGAATCCACCGGTAACAGTTGATGCGATCAATATTGCAGTCCAGGTCAGGGCGTCAAGCCACCCCCTATCAAAATTGTGTAAGTATGCCCGATGTTCGTTTACAAGGCTCATACACTGTATACTCTGCTTATTAACAACACATGAACACACTTTGCTTTGGGAATAAATCTAAAACTACTCATATCACATTGAATCGGAATTGGAATTAGCAATTGGAAACTAGTTTATAGGCATAAGGGCAAGTCGCTTGTCTGCGCTGAGTCGTTTCTTCTTGGGCTTCTGTGCACTACTTTTTTCCGGCTCGTTTTCTCCATCACCATCGCGTGCCCGCTTTCTTGACACACTTTTCCCATATTCCTCAATCTCATCATGAAGACTCGCTGCTTCCTCCGAAGTCAGCACGGCACGACGCGCGCCCGGCAGTACAGGAGGAAGCATACGGTTCTTTAGATCGCGAATGGCATAGTACTCTGGCAGATTTGGATCGCCATAGCACGGAACGACTCTGAATCAACATTGTGAGCAGATTTGAGGACAATAGACACTTCAACGTACACATCAGAGCTGCCAATGCGCACAAGGTGTGCGTTTCCGCAGTATTCAAGGGGTCCAATAGCAACCTTACGAGTCTGCTGAACGATGTAAGAGAAAAGCATGCGACGTCGTGGAACACCCGTGATCTCAGTCGGAATAATCTTGTCGCTAACAGGACAATGAAACGGGTCAGATATCAATAAAACTAGATAGATAAAGCGCACCGAGTATCGGAGCAACCTTGAGAGTTTGTGGGAAATGGTGTGATCGACCACAATTGTTTCTTTGCCCCTCTATAGGTGTAGATGTGGCGGCGAGGAAGAGAGAGAGAGCTGGCATCACTACTCGCCAAGAACAGCGGACTGTAGTGCTTTGGGCGTAAGAACGTCGGTGAATCCAACAGTTCTACAACACAATCAGATCTTGACAGGCAGAACCAAACTCGAAATGTACCTTCGTCGGCATATAGAACAGTGAGCGGGTCAGATTCATCTGAAAGAGTACCTCCCATTGCAATCCATGCCTTCCGGCCAAAAACGAGGTGGCCGAGGTTATGAGGGAGCTGAAGACCAACCGAGACGAGGGATGGCTCAAAAACATCGTAAAGGGTTGTGTTTTCGTCGCGGATCCACAGATCTTCGGCAGATAACTCAACGATCTTGGCCTAGAGAATTGGTGGTGAGGTGAAGATGAAATGAAACAACGAGGACTTACTTTATACTCGTCGACGAGGAAAGCCATTCGTTCGGGAAGCCGAGTGCGATCCTTGGCGTAGACATGCAGCCAATCCAGGTATTTTAGCCGCTGCTGTTTAGTGGGAGCAAGATAACCGTCGTGAAGAGCGGGTCGTAGCAGCTCCCTAGAAATTAAGTTCAACAATTTACAGGGGATTGACAATAAAATTAAATTGGCGCACTCTAATCCGGTTTCCGAGCGATGAAGAAACTGGAGATACGCTAGCGCAATGCGGGCTGTGCGAGAAGGGTTGGTGAATACCTCCGCCTCAGTCAGTTGCATCGAGAGACCTGTCAACGCGGTGAGCAAGATGACAAAAAAGGATTCAACACTATCGCACCAGCCAAGAAAAACAACTCGACAACGGTGTACACCCCAATTCCGGGGAAGGTTTCGTTGTTCGCTCGCATCACCTCGCATGCTAGGCCGCTCCGATCACAGTTGACGCGCTTGCGGATCCACTTCGCTAAATCCGCAAGAAAAGACCACTTGGGACTGTAGAAGTCGGGTGGAGGGGGAGGCAAGTCGCTGCGAGACTTCGCCCATTTTGGCTGGGTGTTTGATCAGCTCAAATAGATTTAGAGAGAAAACAACGCACTTGAAAGACAAGATCAGAGCTCAAAAATACAAGAACATGGTCTTCAAACACGAGCGCCAGGCCGACCCGCGCTCGCCGAACCTGGGCCACTTCAGCAATGGATCAATGAGTTGCATATAATATCACACACCTTTTTGTGTACAAACTTTATGGTCGATTCATAGTCCGAACGCGAACAGAACAGCGCAGAGGTATGGGTGAGCCATTGAATCTATAGAATATAAGGATTAAGAGAGAGGGCGACAGAGAAACAACTATAGTTACACTGAGGTGAAGAGCTCCAAGATCCAGGATCAACGACCGGTATGTGTATGATAGATCCTTCAGTTCGAGAGTGGTAAGCGGGTCCGGATCGGCAGGTCCGGCAGCCTTGGTTGTGTGCCACATTGGAGGGTAAACAGGCCCCTGAGACAAGTTTGTGCCACGCTTGACCGTGCAGGTGGAGTCAATTTGATAAGGCAAACCGAGGGAAGCAGGATGGTCTCTGGGAAACTTGGTCTCTTCGGCTTCAGTCGCGTCGATGTCGATGCCGAGCAGTTGGAGCTTAATACCGGCCTCAAGGAGCTCTTTGAGACGCTTCATAGCAGCCAAGAATGACGCTTTAGATTCCCTGGTTTCGGGCATAGTGAGGGAAGGCAGAGACGGAGAGGAGAACGTCGAGAAGGTGGTGGGAGAAAGGAAGAAGATCAACTTCACGTGACGGTGTGTCACCGGCTATCCGGCGCCCGGGTCCGAGGTACATAAATACTTATCTGATTTGGGCGTCGTCTCCCAATTATCTCTCCTCCTCCTCTAGATCGTCATGTCTCTAGCAGATGGGAACCTCCCACTGTTGATTCCTCCCAATCCTGTCAACCAGGATCTTGACATAATGAGGCTCCCCACAATGACGCTCGCTGACCTAACAGCAGATGATGAATACGAGTCTGGTGCCCGGATCCTTGTTGTTTTGAAAGGTACACCTCAATACCTTCCAACATTCATGAGCCCCAAGATTGATGACATTCTATAGGACTTGTTTTTGATGTTACCGGCATGAAAGAGGCCTTCAGTCCAAGGGGATTGTTTGAATTTTACCCCAAGAATGATATTACATACGCGTTAGCAAAAGGGAGCGTTTCTGAAGTAGATGCTCGGGTCGGCGGGGAATCAGGACTGACCGACAGAGAGAAAGAAAATTTGGAGCGCTGGTTCACTATTTTCAAGTGTGTTGCCTTTATCAATGATTTTGTTCAACGTGTTCTGATGAGTGCTTGAAAGAAATCGGTTCGAAATAATTGGAAAGACAGATCAAGTCGATCAGGGATTGTACTCGAATTGATTTGAAGTCATGAACAGAAGTCGAGTATCGGAGGAGTCTCGAGTCGTTTAATATCACAGAACATTTCGGATTTGCCAGTCGTTGTGCAGTGTTGAATTATGAGTTATTCTGTTAACTCTATAATTACGATTGAACACCAATATTCTACGCTTCTGCTTCGTTGAGATGCGCACGCTTATCAACTCGATCCGATAGCCTGTATATTCTATTCGACTGTTTCATCTAATACCTACTGTACGCTTCCCTGTTGTATCTCCTGAGCAATCTGCAATGCACGAACCCAAACCAATCGCCGAACGTTCATGTTTCTTGAGAACAGATCGACTGACGCATCTAATTGCAGGTCAAGCAGCTGAAGCTGTCTAGGAGTAAAAGGACATCCAGGGGGCTCGCACAAAACTTCCGAGAGGTTCGCGGGGGTGCTGGACGACGCAAAAGGGTCAGTGTTGTTGGTGCGCTCGTCTGGATTGTTCTCGAACAGATGAGCCATTAACTCCGGCTCCGCATTCGCCTCCCAGTCGATCCCGTACTCATTGATATCTTCAATTTCCTCGTCCTCAGCCGCCAAGAAGGAAGATATCCCCCGTGGACCCTCCCGCAACATCCCGAACGTGAATAGATCGCGTGGACTGCGTTCACGTTGGCGGCGTACCGTAAGCTGATGCGAATTCCAGGCTTCACACCAGTCCAGAGCATCGCGATTGATCGACGCAAGGAATAGATGATGAAGGAGCCATATATGGCCCGGGCGCGTGGGGTTGAGGCCGTGGTTAGTTTCCAAATCAAGAAAGAAAACTTTCCATTTCTTGCCGAAGCCATGGGTGACATCGTACCATAGGCGTTCGATGCGGGTGTTGTGAACACTCCTGAAACAAAGAGCTGAGTGAAAATTGTGCGCACAGAAATTCAACTTACCTTCCCCAGATGAAGGAGCCTCGACCAGATCCTTTGACCCGTTCCATATATGCCGCAACCTCGATGTTTTCAACACCGTGATCGCCTCGCATACGGCTGGGACAACCATGGAGAGCAATCACATCGAGCAGGAGGCGTAGAACGCTTGCGCCACGGTTGTTGTTGTGCACGCGAATGCCGAGCACGAACCTGGAATACCCGTCAATGATGCAGTGAATGACAATCTTGTAGCGAATGAGGCCTGGGATGCAAGGTTCAGCTAAATAAATTAAAATTCACAAAGGAACCGACCGTGTTGACCGTCAAGATGGGCAAGTGACATCGGTCCAGGGACGCGATATTTCTTGCGGCTGATCTGGCGATCACCGAAGATCGCGGGAGCACCATGTACACGCAAGTACGAGGCAGTGATCCGATCCCGGGGGATGCGGTACCCTTGGGATTTCAAATGACCGCGAATCATACGACGCCCAAACTGAGGGAAAACTTCCAGCGTCTCCGAGAGAAGTCGATCAAGCTCTTCGTTTGAGACAACAGAGACAGGCGGTGCTGTCGAGGTATGAACGACTTCGAGTTCGCCGTTGGAGTTTGTTCGTGATTGAAACACAGGAGCGCCGGGTTGAACTAGTCCAGCTCGAAGAGCAGCACGGCGAACAGTGCGAGCTGAAACACCAATTTCAGGAGCAATTCCGGTCGGACCACGAAGATCGAGGGCGGCGCTCAAAAATTGGGGATCAATCTCAACGCGCGGCCGGCCTCGTCGCCCAGTACGAACACGATGAACGACAGTCAGAGGGGCAGCATCAGGTGGGTCCATCGAGTCGTGGCAAGCAAGATCAAGAGCTGTGACCATGTCGGTGATAGATGTTTGAAGAGTAGCATACTCGTCTGGGGGGAAAACAGCTCGATGCTAATGGACGCTATTAGCATTCAAAGCGAATTGTATTGGTGCCATTCTTACCATCTCTGCCGCCGAAGCTAACGCCAGTGCCCTGTCTCGAACAGCATTCAAGCTCGGTGGATCTCCGACCATAGTGCGCAGAGCTGAGAGAACATCGTTGTGAAGAGCGTGATAGGCGTCTCGTAGGTTGCTCAGTTGTTGGTCAGTGTTCATACGAGCCAGTAGAGCTACTAGAGATCCGGCAGAATGCGCAAGACAGTCAGGAAGAAAGAGGATTGGGAGCTGGAAACCGTGTAAAAACGATGACGACACGGGTGCTGATCTCGATCAGCTGGGAATGATGAGGAATCGCAATGAATGCAAGTTCAAATTCAAAACGAGTCAGAATGTCAACTTCAAACAGAGTTCAAGAAAAAGCAGGAATGGGCCGGATTCCTTAGGAATGCTGAGGATGCAAAGTTGAATGCTAAGACGTGGAAATACAGAATTCATTGGGAAATCCTCAGGACCAGCGATGATTTGTAGGGATTTGTGAGGAAAGCTGAGGATCGACGAGGAATGGGAAGGAATCGTGCGGAATGATGGGGAAACGTGATGATCGGCGAGGAAACAGATGCAAACCGCTATTTTGTCCGGTACCGGCCACCAAACTAAGCTCAGTAAATTCAAACTTTTAGTTTTATCAACGAGGGAATTAATGAGGCGTTGTTTAATTAAAACCTACGTGCGAGAGAGCTCTGGATGTCTCTCACTAATGGGTCTGCTCAACAAAATCGAGTTGGGGTAGGTTGGGGCTGAGAAAGAATTTGAACCAAGGTTTCAACCGTGAGAACTTTTGATGGCAAGTGCCGGCCGCCGTTGCGTCAGTGCCAAGTGGCCCAAGTCCGGCTGAGAAACCTCTGCTCACTAAAAACCCGAATGATGGTGTTCGGTCCGTCGTCTGCCGTCGGGAATGACCAAAGCGAATATTATGTCTTGTTCAACTATCCCCGGAAGAGTGGACTATACCCTAGAGTATAAAGGATGGTATTTCTCAACGCAGACTCTAGCAGCGTCGCTCTTCCTTATTCTCTAAGACTATAACCCCAACATGTCATCTGCCAAAGGAGTGGCCTTCGTCACCGGCGCCGGTGTGTATTGGATCCTCTCTCTCCAAAGAATTTTGGTCTCAACATGATCATTTGACTAAAGCCCAAGGCATCGGTCGAAGCATCGCCCTCCGACTCGCTGCAGATGGATTCGACGTCGCCGTCAACGACATAGCTAACAAGTCCGCCGAATTGGACACACTCGTGGAAGAAATCAAGCAAAAAGGACGGAAGAGCTCGAAGGAGATCGGAGATGTTTCGAATGACGAGACGGTCAGGAATATGATTGAGGCCGTCGCGGGGGGACATGGGAGGCTTGACGTGGTTCGTGCAATTATTTATCTGTGCTCAAGGCTGGAGGTGGAAATATTAACATTCTCTAAGACTATAACCCCAACATGTCATCTGCCAAAGGAGTGGCCTTCGTCACCGGCGCCGGTGTGTATTGGATCCTCTCTCTCCAAAGAATTTTGGTCTCAACATGATCATTTGACTAAAGCCCAAGGCATCGGTCGAAGCATCGCCCTCCGACTCGCTGCAGATGGATTCGACGTCGCCGTCAACGACATAGCTAACAAGTCCGCCGAATTGGACACACTCGTGGAAGAAATCAAGCAAAAAGGACGGAAGAGCTCGAAGGAGATCGGAGATGTTTCGAATGACGAGACGGTCAGGAATATGATTGAGGCCGTCGCGGGGGGACATGGGAGGCTTGACGTGGTTCGTGCAATTATTTATCTGTGCTCAAGGCTGGAGGTGGAAATATTAACTTATATTGGCAGATGGTCGCAAACGCGGGGATTGCTGGACCATTTGGGAAGAAGTTGATTGAAGGTGTGGTTCCTCAGAGTCGTATTCAACTTGCACGGACGGTGGTAGAATCTGACATGGCACCCACAGTTTCGGCGGATCAATTCGATAGGGTCATGCAAGTCAACACACGAAGCATGTTTCTTTGTTACAAGTATGCCGGTCTCCAGATGATCAAGCAGGGAGGTGGTGGACGTATCATTGGGGCATGCTCTGTTACGGGGAAGAAGGGTATGCGTGTGCAAAACTTTAAAAACCTGCGATTGATACTGACTTCAATTATTCATTTTTAGCCATGCAAACACAGGCAGTTTATAGCGCGTCCAAATTTGCGGTTAGAGGTCTCACACAAGCCGCAGGTGAGTTTAAATCACGCGTTCGTATCAATTAAATGAGGCGATATATAATCAATTGCTAGCTCTTGAACTCGGAGGGCATAGTATAACCGTGAATGCCTACGCTCCTGGTGCGATTGACACACCCATGCGTACGCTTCCCTCACCTTTATCGGAGAATGACATGCTGAACTGCGTATTTCGGTAGTGAGAGGGACAGCGACTTCCCAAGAAGAATCTGAAGCTATGACGGAAATGGTGAGTCTACTATGTATATGACCGCCGATAGGCTCTCATCTTACCTTCTCTCATCCTTCTTTCCAGTTCAAGAAGATGTCGCCCCTTGGCATGCTCGGGTTAGTCGTCCGAACTCGAGATCGAATCGCTCAACTTGAAACTTCACTCATACTACCGCAGTACTCCGGAAGATATTGCCAACCTGGTATCTTTCTTGGCTTCTAAGGACTCTCGATTCATTACCGGTATGCACTAGCCACTCGTGAATTGTGGATATTAGAATCTCATCGTACCCCCTCGTTTTCAGGACAAACTGTAAGTACCATTTGCTTTCGCTGGATAAGACGGTTTACCTGATTTCCTTGCGCAGATATCGAGCAATGGCGGTATCTTTTTTGATTGAAATCTATGGCAGAATGTAGCCATTCTATGGTTTTCTCAAAGGAGTTTGGAACTTGGAAGAGGTTGAATTTGTACCCTTCCTTAGCTTAGCATTCTTATCTTTGTGGGCTCAAATTCTTGACCTCTCTCAATGGGCTAGCCAATTGTGTGTATGTGACGAATAATATGAATACTCAACCTACGCCCTAAGGTGAGCTCTAAATTCGCGCACCGCCAGTTGCAAGTTGCAAATGAGATTCAACCGTGGGAAATAGTCGGTGTTTCCCGTTCATCGGCATGATAATCCCGAAAAGTTCAACTACTCGACTCATCGCCGCCGCCGTCTGGCCAAGCTGGTACCTAGTAGAGACTCTGAAAACTCTTTTAAAAATGTGGCGGGGCTCGAGATGGTTTTTTCTGGGTAAACGGGAAAACGGCGCGCTGTCGATCTTACTTACTCGGGAGAATGCCGCCCTTTGATTCAATCAATGATCCGCTCTCAGCGCAATTCCCTTTCTCGCTCTCCACAAACATTCCAACAACGATGCGCGACCGAACCTCAGAGTGGGAATACTTAGTATGTAGTTGAAACAATGCACAAACGTCGCCGACGATACGCACATACCGCAAACTCGTTCTTTGATCACGGAACACGGAATTTTCGCGGAAGAAAATTGCACTCGCTTGGTACTGGCCGAACTCCTCCTCCACCGCTAATAGCTGCACTCGATTTGCTGGTCCTTGGTTCGTTGACGACTCCCGTGTTTAATTCACCCTACGCACGTATTCTCATGCTTGGCCAGACGGCGGCGGCGATGAGTCGAGTAGTTGAACTTTTCGGGATTATCATGCCGATGAACGGGAAACACCGACTATTTCCCACGGTTGAATCTCATTTGCAACTTGCAACTGGCGGTGCGCGAATTTAGAGCTGACCTTAGGGCGTAGGTTGAGTATTCATATTATTCGTCACATACACACAATTGGCTAGCCCATTGAGAGAGGTCAAGAATTTGAGCCCACAAAGATAAGAATGCTAAGCTAAGGATCCTCACAGCTCTCGCATCTTTTCTTCAGTGAATCCGGCCGATGCTGTGAGTCTCAAACTCGTCGCTTGAAGCACTAATCAACGTCTGCTCCAAGTTCTACTTACTCGATGCTTGCTCGGAAAGATAGGCGCCAGAAGGAGTGGACGTCACTTTGCAGTATAAAGGATGGCCCTGTCTCTCATATGTTGACAACCCAGCAAGAACTCTAGCAGCGTCGCTCTTCCTTTTAAGTTTTCTCTAGCTTCCCAACATGTCGTCTGCCAAAGGAGTAGCCTTCGTCACCGGCGCCGGTGTGTATTGGGTCCTGCCTTTCCAATGTTGCTTGGTCTCAACAGCTTGAACACGCTCGTTATACTAAAGCACAAGGCATTGGTCGAAGTGTCGCCCTCCGACTCGCTGCCGACGGATTCGATGTTGCCGTCAACGACATAACTGACAAGTCCGAATTGGATACCCTCGTGAACGAAATCAAGAAAAAAGGGCGGAAGAGCTCGAAGCATACCGGAGATGTTTCGAATGACGAGACGGTCAAAAACATGATTGAAGCCGTCGCGGGCCAACATGGAATGCTTGATGTGGTTCGTGCATTTATTTGTGCCCACTGGATGTTAAAATTCATATCGGCAGATGGTCGCAAACGCGGGGATTGCTGGACCCTATGGGAAGAAGCTGATTGAAGGTGTGTTTAAGCATTGACAAGGACGCCGTGATCGTGTAGTCGAGTCTGACATGGCATCCACAGTTTCGGCGGAGCAATTCGATAAGGTCATGCAAGTCAACACGCGAAGCATGTTTCTTTGTTACAAGTATGCCGGTCTCCGAATGATCAAGCAGGGAGGTGGTGGGCGTATCATTGGTGCATGCTCTGTCGCAGGGAAGAAGGGTACGTGTGTGTGCAAAACTTTAAAAGCCTTTGATACTCACTTCAACTATCCATTTTCTTAATGAAGGCATGCAAACCCAGGCAGTGTATAGTGCGTCCAAATTTGCGGTTAGAGGTCTCACGCAAGCCGCAGGTGAGTTAAGCATTCGCATCAATTCAATGAGGCGATGAATAATTAATTGCTAGCTCTCGAACTCGGAGAGCATGGTATAACGGTAAATGCCTATGCTCCCGGCGCGATAGAAACACCCATGCGTACGTTCTCTTCAGCTTCACGAGCGTGCTCGGAGAATGACAAGGGTTTTTCGGCAGTGAAAGGAATGGCGACTACACAAAAAGAATCTGACATTGAAGCTATGATGGAAATGGTGAGTTTGCTACGTATACGATTGCTGATAGGCTTTTGTCTTACCGTTCTATCCTTCTGCTCAGTTCAAGCAAATGTCGCCCCTTCACATGCTTGGGTTAGTCTTCCGTGGTTTAAGTCGCAATCGAATCGCTCAAATTACCACAGTACTCCACAAGATATTGCCAGTCTGGTATCTTTCTTGGCTTCTGAAGATTCCCGATTTATTACCGGTACGCACTAGCTACTCTTGAATTGTAGTCATCGGAAACTCATCGCACCCCGTCGTGTTTCAGGACAAACTGTGAGTACCATTTGATTTCCACGGATTTGTGGTTTATATTTTTGCTCAGATATCGAGCAATGGTGGGATGTTTTTTGACTGGGATTCATTGTAGAATCCAGTATCGGTTTTGGTAGCATTTCTACAGTGGTGTCTCGAAGGGAGGGGTTGAATCTAAGTACCTTACCTTACAAGCTTAGCATAATCTTATCTTTAAATGCGGTTTTTTTGACCTCTCTCGATGGAATAAGAATTATCTGTATATTCAACATACGCCATAATGTCAGCCCTTGAATTCAAAGCACCTGTTGCACAATGAGATTCAACTCTGGGAAATACTCGGCCCTTGCCGTTCATCGGGTGTGATAATCCCGAGTTCCGGCCCGTTGACTCTTGCTCCACTGTTGCCGCCCCCGCTAGTCTCGTAACAAGACTTTATATACTCCTTTGAAGACAGTCGTTCAAACGTAAATAAAGTCTTGTTTTTGTCGAGGGGTCACGCTGAGAAGCGACATCCATCAGACCGGCGTGATTACGGCTTCCCGTTTTGGACAATCTCGCTCGAAGAGGAAGTACCTCCGAGACGCGTTCGCTTTGCAATTAACTCGCGTCCTCTCGCGTCCTTCCTTGCTACCATGTCTGGTGAAGGATATATTATACATTTTGGCACTTCCTCGCCCTTACAGCGAAGCTTGCACCTTGAGGATAGCACACACTCCTGCCGGAGTTTCCAGTTGTGAGATGGTTCCAGCAGATGAGGAAGAGTCCATGTCGTAGAGTATGCATATAATAGAAGAGAAGAGAAAGAACAGCGAGAAGAAACGAGCTATAGAGCGAGCTCGCTGAACAGTGAAGGAAAGAGTGCACTTCCTTTTCGAGCGAGATTGTCCAAAAACGGGAAGCCGTAATCACGCCGGTCTGATGGATGTCGCTTCTCAACCAAGAGGTGTAACAAATCCATGCCTACCGCCCCGCCAACTCCAAACTGGCAGGAGCGACGTCAGTATTGACTTGCTTGCGGCCTCACTAAACCGACGTTTCTCATCTCAGTGATTGAACTGGGAACATGAAGCAGACGAGAACTTGAAGTCCGAAGTCGAGGTGTACGCGTTCCTCCAAATCGATGCCTGCTTGCCAGCTGCATCCGGCCGCTTTGACTCGAAAAGGGCTCAATGTGAACACGAGCCGCTCAGCCGGACGCCTTCAGGACGCGTGTTCATTGTGCACGCTCGATATGACATTATCCCGAAACGACGGCGAGTCTCGCTCAGTTTCGAATCTGGACTTCTGCCTTCTGGATTAGGGAAGGTCTCCTCGCCTGCTCCATGCCTACAAGCCTGGCGGAAAATCTGCAACAGAACCCGAGGCGATGCGAACAAAGCAGCGACCTTTGGAGACTATTGTTTACTGTCTCACTGTCAGCTAATACTCAGTCGCACCTCGTTCTCTTGCTATCTGCACGGCCTTCCTCTTTATGAACCCGAAATTCAATACTAGGTCAACGACTATTCCCAAGCTGTCGTATTAAAAGCGGTTATGCTGTTGAGCTTCTCCTTGGCTTCTCCCGGACCCCGCGAACCTCGTGCGCAAACCTAGGCTTGAGATTCTGTCACTCCCCACTGGTTCTCAGCTTGTACTAACTTCATTCATATCATGCCCTGCATGCGCCGGCTCTAGTGGCTCTGCACATGCGGCAGAATTTCGGGCTCAGGTACCGTCTCTTTGCCGAAAAACAAAAGAACAGGATTCTCTGGTGTTCCCTCGCCGGTTATCGATATCGCGACGCGTGGGCCCCGGCGTCCACGATCGAGCTAGTATGGTGTTCGTCCCTGCTTGCCTTTCCACAGTTAGCAGCTACTGAAGCTGGTACCGCCATGGCCACCACGAATGTTTTGGATACAGCTGTATCCCAGATTCCCATACACGCTCCTTGAGATGCGACTCGGCCCGCATCCCATTGCCTTCCAATTTCGAAGTTTACACCCTGTGAATTCGAGAAGCAAATGATCACGGTGGAGGCAAGCTTTAAGGTTCGGGATCTTCCTTGTCTTGTCCTGATCTTCCACAGCGGCGACACAACCACTAACTGCGCGGCTGTAAGATCAGATTTGTATCCTCTTTTAATGGTGCCTTGCCTGCCAGCCCGAAATGAGCGAAGGAAGGGGTGATCCGCCTTCGACCAAGTTTCGGGACCTCAAATTGTATCTTGTATCAAACCTTTCGAGCTTGGTCAAGCCATTCATCGTTCATCCCCGGGCGGTGACAGGCGAAAACCTCACCGGCCTCACCAATCTACCAACATCGCGTCGTTTCGTGCAAATAAGAGCCTTCATATTGAAGAATGTGCAAGGCGTACAAGTCTTGGGTATACATGTACGATAGAGCCCACGAAAACAGGTAGACCAGCTAGTGATTAGAAAGGTGGGGTTTTGTTGGTACTACTGTAGTACTCTGTAGTAGTGGAGTCCGAATGTAGCTACATCATAGCAACTATCGTATGCATAATGGCAGAATTCTGCGCGTTGAGTCAGTGTGTTAAATATGCTACAGAAGTGGAGCGCAAGGCAAGTGGTACAAAGGGGGTATAGAGTGCGAATGTGAAAGCGGTGTGCCAGATGAAAACAAAGCGATGCGAGGTGTGATGGAAAGTATATGGAGGGAGATCAGGACAGCATGGAGGAAAGCAGGGAAGGCGATTGCAAATGCAAAAAGAGTAGATGAGAGAGAAGATGACAGTTGAAACTACGAGGACTTAGACTCTGCAGCGTAATGGCAAGTCAAGAACTCGCATCAATAACCCAAGCCACGTGTGGAGCGACGAAGAGGAGCGCTGGCGTCTGAAACAGACGAGACCCGAGATTGAACTTTCGTGGGGATTTTGGCGGCAGTAGGGTTTGTTATGATACCAGCAACCGCGCAAAACTCCTCGTGAGTTTCCTCGGGGTCGGAATCATCAGCTTCGTTGGTGGGACGGTCACGATTGCGTTTCCGAGGGCGTGTTTCGTCCTTTGCAGCAGAATTAAGGACCCAATATCCACCCTTCGGCCCTTGTCCCCTTCCGTGTTTCTTCTTCCCTGGGCCGCTCGGTTCTGTCTTGATATTTACGAAGATGGACCGCAGTGTCAGGGTGTGGCGTATGGATCTCTGATAATAGAATGAATGTAAGTCGACAGTGATTTGTGGTCGCTCGAAAGACTTACCTGCCACGCTAGATTAGTCGCATACCTATAGTATGAGAATCGAGCCGCGATCGCATCATAAATCTCAACAAGCCTGAGCTGCTGGTCCACGCTTTCGTATATCGCAAGCATAACGAGCAAGTGTAACTTGTATGGGGGCCGCTCGCGGGTATCCGCCAAGGAATAGAGGCTCAAAGGAAGATGTGCATCGATCCCTGTTGTCTTTCGAATCCACGGGGTTGGATCGGGGAAGCCGTGGACGACACGCATTGCATTTCCTTCGGAGGGAGTGGGGTCATTGACCTCGTCAAGGGAGCTTTCCTCGACGCTAGGGCCTTCCGACATGGAAGACGGACTGTGCGCAAAAGATATTTCGTTCATGTGATTGGGGTTACGACACACTTCCTGGGGAAGGGAACTCTCAGTGAGAGAGTTCGGACTGGGAGGGAATGAGTTGGCGTAAGGATCGTCGTCACTAGTATCAAGGAAGGTCTCCTCCAGAGTGGGACTTTCCAGGACGGAGCGTGGACTGAGAGGCAACGAGATATCGGAAGGACTGTCGGGCATCTCGACGTCGAGGAGAGGAGTCTCAGGGAAGAGGAAAGGTGACGACCCGACAGTGGAGGGACTGTCGAATATGTCATCGAAGGGGAAAGGGAGTTGGGGAAAGGAGTTCCGACTGTGCCGACCGGGCTTCAAAGCTCGCCTTAGTAGCGCTCGCACATAGTAATCCTGGTCACATACCCAATTTCGAATGCTCAAGTCGAGCCCATCGCAGTCGCAAGGCGAGGGTGGCACGCCGTCTGGAAGGCGGGGGTATCGAGACTGAATTTGAAGGGTCGGCGGGCTGCTTTCGACATGCTGGGGCCCATCGCCTTTGTACAAATCGGCGACATGAAGAGACTTGAAGTATTTGACCAGTGTAGAATCGTCGGGCTTCAACCTGCTTTCAATTCGAGGGGGGCGAGGGCTGCCATTCAAAGAGCAGAATTTGTCATCCGTTGCGACCAAAACGTCGTCAATGTCAAGCGGCGGGATATCACTGGCAGGGAAGAAGGTAGGGCTCGGGGAGTCGGTGGCAACGCGGGTCCTGTGTTGCCTCTCGGAATACGCAACGCTCGGGAAAAAACCGCGAAGCAAGTCCATCTACCGGTCGCGCAGGAACGGGGAAGGGAGGCAGCTGCCGGAGAACTCGAACAAAGCTCGAAGCTTTTAAGCGATTGCCACACGTGTTGGAGTTGATTTGGGAAAACTCCGCTGGGTGGCCGTGCGCAAGCAGATGAGGGCAATTGGCATTAGGCACGGGCGTCTAGATCTATCGATTGTGGCATCTTGCCGGATTGCGGTAGCCAGACGAAGACTGACAAAAACCAATGAAGAACTGAAGGAAGATCAAACCGACGCCCACAAACAGCCACGAGATGATAGATAAGCGCGTTAAGAACAACGACAACATAGGACAACATGACTTTCGCAATTGAATTGTTGACAGAGAGGGGTGGAAAAGGCAAACGGCCGCGGCCTGCTATGTACTGAGGATGAAAACAAAAGAGTCAAGGAATAGCATCGTGTTCTCAACGAGCCAGATACTGTACGCCCCAATCGCGTCCTTGGAGCAAATGAACTGATTCCCGAGCGGATTGAGTCGATATTGAGGGGGTGACTGCCATTGACCATAGAGTCCAGTTGGGGGATTTTAGCGAGGTCACAGCCTGCCGTTGAGACGCGCCAGCTTTTATCGCAGTTTTCCCCAGAAAGAAATTTCCGTTTCCGGTGAATTCACACGCAAGTGTGGCGCATATCGATGAAGAAGACCTCGTTCGCGCACAAACCGGGCGCAGCCTGACCGGGTGAGACCCGCAAAGGAGTTGTATACATAGTCCAATGTCATACAATCTTTGCTAATGAGTCCGCACGCCCGACTGGCACGCTGCACTCTTTCGAAGTTGTAGCACGGACGACTGGGGTGCGGCTGGACGTGCCGCCTGGTTTTCCCTCGTCATGCTCCACCTTGAACCTAAACCACTACGATCGCGCGCTTGTGAATGCCACGTTTCTATGGAACAAAGAAAACTGACCACCATAGTTCGTCGAACACCCTCCTCAACGCTCACTTGAGGTTCATACCTCAGTACTCGTTTTGCTGTAGCACAGCTAAAATACACTGCTGTAGTCGCCCCGGAGCGACGCTACAGACTGGGAGATATACGCCATCACGGAACTTGAAGCGACTGTGCGTTGTATAACGATAGGCGTCTTCGGGGTAGGTTGACCGCGGTCAGGGAAGATAGAGTCAAATCCGGCCCAGAGCTCGCACGAAATCTCAGAACGGGCGAGCGAGCGACTTGGTTCGTGATGAAGGACATTGGGGTCATTGGCGACGATGACACGTCATTCGGCCAGTACCTGCCAGTACTTGCGATCCAGCATAAGACAAAATAGCGGTTCGTTCCCATCCACAATAGGGCTACCATGGAATGAACGCAATCAAGGAAGAGCTGTGATAGCGAACGCCGCCGGCTTTCGCAGCTGCAACAACACATTTCGTTCCTTCTGCATTCACGCGGCGAAAAATTGAGAAATCATGGTTATATCCCATAGGCAACGGTGTCTCAGTCTGAATCGTACAAGTCGCTCCTGTCTGTAGCTGTATGAATATTTTGTCATGAGAGAGAGATACGATAGTAAGGATACGGAGGACATACAACATGTCTCGCGATAAACACGCCGCCTCTACTAGCAATAACCAGATACAGCCTGCAGGTCTTCCCCATCCATAAGCACACTTTGAGCAGTCGTCCGGAGGAGAGCAAAGTCGATCAAGAGTAATATCCAACCATGATACGGGACTTGAAGGTGCGAGGTTGGGGATTGACAAATTGCGAAAGTCGCAAAAGGGATACGAGTAACGACGAGCCGTTGTCGCTCCAATCTGGCCATTTCCCCGTACATCCGGGCTGTGTCTGGGAGAACGCAGAGAAAGCGAATGATGGTAGGGCGTTGGCCGACGTCGCACAGGACGACAATTACTGGTATTTAGCGCAAACAACCTTTCTCTTCAGAGTTTTCTCTTTGACGATCAGGTATGTGCGTGCCATCTCCCCGTCCAAATGTCTTAGTTGCCAGTTTATCGCCTGGAAGACCTCTGAAACGGCTGATCTTGGGGGAACAAGAGGCAGCGAAAGAGGTGGGAGAAGCTGAGAGTATATCAGAAAACCCCTTCAAAACCCACATATATACTAACAGTCGGCGCACTGTCGACCACCGCGATCAAGCAGTCGGGGGATACCTCTGTGGATGACCCCTCGGTACTGTAATACGAGTAGACACTTCTATCGAAAACTATTATTACCTCCGCACATAGCAATAGGATCTTCTAGTAATATTGTGCTGCCTACGGTTGAAGTAGGCAGCCTGTATATGAGAGCATCTCTATCATCAAGTACTACTATACCCGGTCGTCACACCGGACCTATGTTCCACCGCCAACGGCGTTCGCTCGCTCAGAGTGGACGCGCAGGGAGAGAAGAAAAGGGACGTATTCCAAACAGCGGGAATCGTTTTCGCGAATACGAAGATCCATAGCAAGAACACCAAGACTGAAAGCCGACGCCATTCAGTGAAAAAATCTTTTGGGCAGCTAAAACTGTGCCACTAACCAGAGAAGATTGCGCCCAGGTAGTTGAGTACGGGGCTCTTGAGCTCCTCCCCAAGTTGGACGGTGAGGAGTGCGAACACGGCGGTCGGGAAGATTGTGCCCCAGTAGGTGATGGAGAATGGGACGCGCTGCCGCAAAAGAACGCTTCCAACGGAACATAGCGCGATGCAGAGCCATATCAGCCCCATGGAAAACAGAGTCCATGCCGCACACAAGCAGACAGTCTGGATCGCGGCAGGGTTGAAAGGTGCGGGAAGCATGATATGGTTTATGTTTTGTGCGTTGACGAGCATGGAGAAGCCGCCTTGGCCGAGAGGTCCCAGAATGATGAAAGAGGACAAGATGAGACCGGTGTCGAGAGGCCCGTGGACCACAAGGCGCATGAGGTACACCGTGATGATCATTAGGGCTAAGGAGAGACCCATAAGCAAAATATTGAAGGACACGGTGGTTGTGAGAGCCGAGAAAGCGGGATCCAGGGTGGAGAGGGCGGGGGCCATGAGACCACCCGTGCTGGAGGCGACAATCAAGGTGACGACAGGTAAAAGCCAGAGGGCGGACATCTGGCCCAGTGAGTGCTGCTGCCGAGTAATCCTGATAGAAAAGGGGTGAGATTTGGGGACTGTATTCAATGCTTGCATACATCACAAATATCATCCCAATGGCGATGAACAAAGAGATCGCGCAATCCAACCACCAGAATGCCCAAAGCGCATACACGAATCCAGGCCCACCGTAAGAGTAGGTTTGATGTATTGTCAAGGACAGATTGATAAGTGTCGAGGCCCCCATTGGAAACGCGCCCATGAACAGACTTTGTGTCGGATGTTCGAGCATCGCATCCCATAACTGCCCTGTGGTTATTCGAACGTCCTGTAGATGATAGACCTTAACTGACCTCGGGAAACAAGTAATACCGCGCAACGGTGGCCGTGGTTATTATCGAGAAAAAACAGAGATTGAGGAAGAATAATAGGAGCGTCAGGACTTTGACTGCTTCGCTGCCTTCGCCAAAGTGGAAGCGAGAAACCAGAGATGCCACAGCACCTGTCCCCATTACGATCTGGAGGGTAAAAGATATTTAGTGAGGGACGAAAATTCATGGGGGAAATCATTGTACTGTGTGCCATGACCAAGTAAAATGGCGGATACATGCTTTGAGGGTTTTGCGATTGAGTTGAGGGGTTGACATGGCGGAGGGAGAGGGCAAGACACGGAGCACATTCAAGTCATTCGGGATCCCGGCGCCGCCCGCCAAAAGAAATTCGGAATCGCTAAAGAATTCGGAATAGGGTCTGACTGGCGACGCCTATGAACTTGATGAACCCGCTGGTGTCATGATAGACCTAATTGAAGTTGCAGATGCCAGCAAAACCTGAGGATTCAAGGGCTGACGGAGCCAAACCAACTGAAGACGTTCTGAAGCCTTTTGGCGCAGTGATGCTGCTTCGCATGGTGGATTGATGGCTTACGGCAACTGCGCCGGTGGAGTGATGCTGAGTTCGAATTGGGTGATCCGCCAAATGGCAGCGGAAAGTAAGCGAGTCCTCAACATCCGTCGCTATCCGTCGTCCATGTCGAAACGGGGTCGAGAACATCGTACGTGTGTACGACGCATTCGTTATCTTTTCTGGCTAATCTCTTGGCCAGATGCGCGTCAAGCGCACAATCCAGTCGCTGGACTGACCTCAGATGTCATAGCGAAACGCACAAAGAGACATCTAGACGAACTTGAAGTACTATGAATTGTCGGACACATTATATCTCTTCTTATTCCAGCTCAGAGATCGAATTACGCTGAGTCTAGTGCACATGTCGGGGAAGAGGACGAAGAGGGGACGTACACCAAAGGCCGTGCACGACAGCTCATTTCCGAGAAGCGAACTTTCAATATCCCTGGTGTGAAGAAGAAAAAGTCCACCATGAACGTCCGCACAGCGCTTCTATACCGCAAGAACTTTGCTGCACTTCTCGAAGAATCGGTTCGCTGCTTTGTTTCCCTGCTGGTGCTCCAGATTTTTTACTCTGTACCAGAATCTCACCGCGTTTCCGTCCTCTGTGCCGACCTATCTTACAGCTCAAGCACCTACGTCGACGTACCCCCCACGTCTGATCTGCTCCGTTTGTGGTTACTGGGGCCACTACAAATGCAGACGCTGTGCCTTGCCCTTCTGTGACCTGAACTGCGAGAGTGTTCACGCCGAAACTCGATGCGAGAGACGAGTTCTCTGACTTGTGATACTATTGATTACACTGCTGCGAATCCTCATCTTTGACTACTCCGCAATTCTGTACGTCACTTGCTTTCTTGTGCGACCCGATATGTTATTTTCTCTCCGCTGACCTGTTACAAAGAGCCGATCAACTTGCGTACAAAAAATCGAGCGTACAATCGCGCACTGACCTTGCCCTGCTTCATATATTCGAGCCACTGGCCGACATCACTCAACCCATTCGAAACGAGCTTCACGGGCGTCGTTCGCAACTTCCCCTCACGTAGCAGCTGTGTCAGAAGCTGCGCCGTCGCCTTCCCGAACTCATAGTGCTCTGGGATCACCGGGAACAGCCCCATTATCGGATGATCCCAGGGCTTGGAGGCGTAGGCGTGAGTGAACGCAAAACGGATGATGTGAATCCACCCTCACCCTTCCGAGCATCGTAGAACAGAGGTCGAACTGTGCATGCACCCCTGGCGCGTCAACAGGCTCTTTCAGCATCAAGGCCATTGAACCCCCGCTGGTTCCGATACATGCCGCAACCTGTCTTGTCGTCGTCGCATCGGAGATGCAGTCCACTGCATGTGCTAGTTGATTGTCCGTCCATGCCCTAATGTTCGACACAACTTCGGGGTCACGGTAGTCAAAGACCGCATCAGCGCCAAGGGTTTTCAATAGCTCGTGGTTTTTCGGGGAAGCAGTGGTGACAACGCGGAGCCCCGAAAGCTTCGCGAGTTGGATGGTGTATTGGCCGACTGCAGTCGCGCCAGCCCATATCAGGATCTAATGCAAATCATGTGAACGAAGCTTTACGGCCAAAGAAGCAATACCCACGGGAAATGCTCCCGCTGCCGGAGCCTTTGGCGTCGGGATACCTTTCTGACTGGTCCACAGCGCCTGTGCGGCCGTGAAGCCTGCCATCCCAAGCCCCGCTGCTTCTTCATACGCCAAGCTGTCCGGCAAAGAGACCAGGACGTTCGCGTCGGCGACACAGTATTCCGCAAACGCCCCGCTCGCCTCCTCATCCGCACCACTATTCACAAACCCCGCTACTCGTTCGCCGACGAACCGCACCCCCGGAGACACCCCGGCGCCTATAGCTTCGACTGTTCCTGCAAAATCGTGACCCAGTATCGCGCCCTCTGGCATCCCGAACGTGATTTTCATGTCTGCATATCATATCATGAATCAAGCTTCCTATCACTACCCCGACTCGAGACCTACTATCTGGCGGATTCTGCGCTGCGGCGAAGACTTTGACGAGCACTTCAGTCGGTCCCGGCTTTGGCTTTGGGATGTCCTTCAAAGCGATGTTTCCGTTGTTATACACGACGGCTTTCATCATCGACATGGTGGCAGGAAGGGGGTTTGTGCGACGAAGACGAGTATAGTACTAGTGTTATTGAATTCCTCTAGTTCCCCCACGTCTTATATCCTCTCATACCCCACCAAGTCGATGAGCAAGTGGGGGTCGTGACCCTGACAAATGCCCCCAAAATTTTCACAAAAATTGACGAAGCTCCCGCAATGATCGTCGCTGTTGTCCGTTCTGACCCGCACGACCGAGTTATCCCGCAGCCTCTGCATCTCCTTGAGCCGTCTTCATTCAGATGTATGAGAGAACGTGTTCGCAACTCCGCTCTTGGGTCACTTTGAAAGCACTTGAAACCTTTTTCCCAATCCGAATTCGCCCGTGATTCTAGATCTCTTGACAGCGCTTACACGGTTATGAAAGTGGAGGAACAAATGCAAAACAAATGTATTCAAGATCACGACAAGTACTCTACGCGTGCATTTGGTTAGCTACCACCAGGAGGCGGTCACCGTAAGCCTGCGAACCAACGACAAGGTAGCACGCATCTCGCAGGACCTCTTCGTCACAGGAAGAAGGAAACACAAAGAGCCTCGACACCGCACTCAGCACCCGAATCGCCGTCCATCGTATCCACCTCGTCGAATCCGTTCGAAAGCCTTGCCAGTAACATCCGAGGAACTCCAGGCGTGTCGCCAAATGCCCCGATACCAGACGCTAGGGCTGTTACACCTTTCGAAATCTTAGCAGTGACAAGTGCTTCATCCGGCGTGGAACGGGGGATTTTAACCCGCACCGCTCGAGCCCTCCACGACGGGAGCTTAGTTGAGTAGAGCAATGGCGACGGCAAGCTTGAAGCCGACGCGCTCGTGCGCGCACGAAAGGCAGGGGCCGCAGTCTCTGGGTCTCCACGAACGGATTGCCATATGGGAGGCCACAGCCGCCTAACATGCCCACGAGCTCTCCCCCTGCGATTGCTGGACCTAGGAGCTACTGGGACTCTGGACGGCGAGCTGCGACAGAGGTGATCAGCAATGAACAGAAGAGAGAGTGTAGTACACGCACCTGGAAACCTGGACAGAACTGGCTGACCGTCAGTAAGATGCACAAACAAGAAGAACGAGCGACGCACCAAGCAGATCAAGAGACAGCCTTAAACCATGTCCAGTGGAAACCTGAATGAGCGAGGGCTAAGCGGGTGCGTTTCAGTGGAATCGCTTAGAGCGATGAAGGAAGAACTCACCGGGAACATGCAAGTCAAGAGCAAGAGGCCTTCGGTAATTCCCGAAGGTGGCTGGCAGAATTTCAAGTGCTCGTGTTTGGTCGAAACAAATACAGCCTCATCTCGAGGATTCAACGTTGCAAGCTGGACGGGTAGACACCGAGATACGCTGAAGGTTTTCGAAATAGTAGCTACACCGTATCGCCTTGAATTAAATTTGTCTTTAATTACATTGAATTGCCTCGTTATGCCTGTTACCGCTGTGGACTCGACGGGATAAGTCATGAATACGCCTGAAGCCGCAGGCGTTAATGGAGGGCGCGCAAGAAAGGCAAAGCAATCACGTCCCACGTGATCGCGTTATCTCCTCCAATTTCTTCGATTCCCCATTTTTGGCTGGACAGACCGCTCGAGCAATCATCCGGAGCCCGTATAGTCCCACAAATGACTTTCCAAAATGTTTATGCCGGTGAGTAAGCTACAAGTTAATCGACGAATTACCACAAAGACCCGAATCGAATGTACATCTCATTCTTCAACCGCTCCCTCAGAGAATGATAACACCAAGATTGTCGCAATCGTTAGCGACCCTGCTTTGAACCTCAACACTCCACCGTCGCGTCGCCCATGGCATAGTCATCCTCCGTTATGAGCGCCATCGCAGACTCAAACACCGCGTCCGCATTCGCAGCCCAGTGGCGCACGAGCAGAAGCCGCTTGTGCAGGCTGTCTTTACTGCATGCTCGACAGTGACGACGGAGCTTCCCCGACAGAACTGCGTGCGTGGAAAGACGTTCGCCTGCCTCGTCGCAATGCCTATCGACGGAGCGTCAGTTTCGGGGGCCTCATGCATGAAAATGTCCAACCTACTTTCGACTGCGAGCAGTTAGTGACGAGAGAAGCGGCCTGCTAAAATTCCATTCGACCTTTGGGAAGGGTCTGTTTGTGTTATCGATAGATTTCCAGTGCAGAGGAGGCATGAGAACGCGGAGAGGATGGAACGGCGAGACAACGAGAGGGAGGCACGGATTGTTACGTTTCTGAGCCCTCCACAGATACAGAAAAAGGCGTTCGTTGTATTCGCGTGGAAGGTTAATGGAAGGCACCATCAACCCCGGCGGTCTTGTGTAGACACGAAGAGCAGGAGTAGCAGAAGAATAGGGAGGAGGGTCGTCGCGAGCCACTTTTCTCTGCTTCGACGGAGGGACCTTGGCTATAAGCCCTGGGGGAGGAGCCGGTCGTACACGAGCAGGATTCGGAGTGGCGTGCAAACATTTTTCGGATTCCCCCAGGCTTTCTCGATCTCTTGGCTTAGCAACTGTTTGCCACAGATTCGGAGGCGTCATGGGCACACTGCTGAGCGACTTGGATCGTGACGGACGGTTCGGTATCACTCGCGTGGGAGATCCCGTACGGCTGCTGCGCCCACATTTTGAATGCTGCTCAACGATTCCCTCCATGGCGTCGAAAGAGGCGAGGGATGTCTTGCGAGCTTTTGTAGGAGGGAAGGTGATTTTTGGGGGCCAAGCGGTCGGTGCATCGTCGTTCAAAGGAAACCAAATGTCTAGCGATGCCGAGCCATGTCAGCAGAATGCAAGTCATTGTCTCAAGCGACGACAGACATACCAGACGCAGAGCAGGAAACGAGTCTACACTCAGCAACCCGACGTTGGTCGCCCGAAAACCACCTCAAGCTATCGGTAGACCTGGATGCATGAATGCACGGCGGTTCGACGGCGACGGAATGCAGTAGCATAGCGGGCAAAGGACACACAAAAGACAGACAGAAAACAAGAAGAGACGACGGGCTTTCTATGTCGAAGATAAATGAATGTGGGGCCAAAGGCGCCTTTGTTTTCCAGAAAGGGGAGGCTGGAGCCTTATTCTTTGGCGGCAGCGGCCCTGAGAAGACCGAACAAAACAAATTGGAGAACCGCTATAGTATCGTCGCGGCCCAACTAGGGCGATCGGCGCCATATGAGCGATACCAGCTGTATGGTAAGCTGTGAGCCAGGTGCACAGGGCAGTGGAGACGAGGGGGGTGGATAAAGGTTAACGCGCCAATACAAATGGGGATCCTTCGTATGTTGACTTCGAATTCCGTCATTTCACTTTGACTCTCTCTGCTCAGTGCTGTGGTCCTGGATGGCAGCAGAATCGTATAGTACGTGGCCAACAAGCCAATTCCCTGGGGTTCTACTCCTTTGTTTCCCTACAAATTCATTATACTACATAAACAGCTTCGGTCGGCTCAAAGTGGCTAGACAAGGCCAGCCGAATGACAAAAGCCCATTCGGGGAACTGGATCCAACGACTCCAAACCAGCACCAAATAGCCTGGACGCGGTCACCTGCAATGGCCAAGGCCCTGAGCGTATCACGGTGACGCATCTACTGACGCTCCCAGCCACGATCCGCCTTTGCCCAACGGACCCTGCTAGTCGTGTTATCATATCCGTCTCTGTACTGCACAGAAAACCGGCGGAGAGAAGGATGACCTTTCTCGGTCACCGTCTGTACGACATGTAGGGAGTCATTTTCCGCTTCATTAGAAGCTGTGAACCCTATTATTTCGAAAGTTTGCACGGTGGAAAGAGCCCCGAGCAAGTCGCGAACGAAGTGGAGGATCGAAGCGGAGGGTGTCGTTTTCGGCCAGGTAAGGGAAACAGTGAGAATTAAGACCTCGAGTGAAGGGAATAACAGTTCCAATCCCTTGAGGTCTCGGTCTTGCAAAGCATGCAGAGGAATCTGGAGGTGCCGAATCGGGACAGTAGTCAATCCCAGGGCGGCAAGAGAGCTCGCAGGTCCAGATTTGACATACGAAACCGTGATATGCGACACCGGATGATTAGGCACTATCGTGTCAATCCACGACATCGGGCCCTCAAACTTCTTCAGCAGCGGGAATCGCCACGGACGGGGCGGACCGCGCTCCGCAGTGAACAGATACGAATGCGAAAACGAAATGTCCTCCAATTCGTCTTGGTCGCGGAGGAACTCAAGCAGGTCTTGAGTTATGAAGGTAGCGCAGGAGAAGGCACGGAGTTTGAACACTCCCCGTCCAGGTCCGGTGGGGAGAACCCAGGAATGGTTTCCATCGACATCCAATTTCAGGGTCTGCAGGTTTGAGCAAACGCGCAATGCGTCCCGGAAAGCGGGAAGAACAGTTTGGAGCTGTAGCCCGTGAACAGCACGATTCAGCTCCAAGAATTTGACGCGTTGCGCCAGGGCTGGGTTGGAGGTGATCGACAGGCAAGCGGCCTGCATGTGTTTCGACGATATGTGCCCGTATATTTGATCCAACGCATAGTGGGACAGATATCTGTTCGATCGAGCCATGGGCGGCAGGTCGACTCTGTCGACGAAGCGCAGGATCTCCAAGAGCACGTCGAAGGGGATGGAGGTCATGGTGGTTGAGAGAGAGTTGATTACAGCTGTACAATGATGATCATTTTGACGAACAGCTCCCGGGCCGAATATCCAATTGCGATGAGGAGTTATGCTGCGAAAATATCTTCAAGAGCATGGGTCGCGACTGGGAATGAACGGTTGTGAGCTAAGGATCCCGCGTCGAGGAAGGTCGATCGCAGAATATTCTGAGACATCCTCTTCCGTCAATTCGTGAACATGAGTCGAAGTACAAAGACAAGGCAAAATCAGCTACGGACGAAGTCAATTAGTCTTCAATCACAAAAGGACAGTAAAATCCACGAACAATCAAGCAAGGGCAAATCTCCCTTCGGATTTGGCATCCCGAGACCTCGGCCTTGCAACGCCTCCCTGAATGGGTGAGACCACCGCAAGCACCGACCAAACGAAATGCCCGAGACATTCCATCCACCAAGTCTTGCATCTCAAGACAGGAGAATAATCTACATCCGCGGAAGCACATAAGTCAAACGGAAGCATCTCCCTGTCTCCTCACCTTCTTCACTTTTCCGTCTACTCCTTCGTGCTTGCTCCCCTTTTACTTCATTTCATCCACATAACAACCTTCGCACTTTCTCCACTTCCATTATGCCTTTTTCCACCTCTACTACCACCAGCCCCCCACAAACCGCGCGCAGCTTAGCCCGTCTGCACTTGAAGGTGCCCGAGAATAACCACAATAACCAATTCCTTGTAAGCACCCCCGCCCTTCCTCCCAAGCGCATCCAGCTGACAACACCTCCGCAGAGTACATGGATGCACCCACGTAAAGCACCACGGCCGGCCGTAGGTTACCGTAGGGTCATCGACACCTCCCTCGCTATCGGACGCCGCGCCTCCCCTAATAATCCGGCGTGTCTCACATCTCCTCGCGATTCCCGCACAGCTTCCAGCGGCTCGTCAACCACATCCAAACCGACCGCAGCAAGGAACACCACTGGCATGGTGCTCTCTGAAGCCGCCGGCACTTCATCTTCTTCACGCGGAAAATCGCATCTCTACCCGACTCGCCGCGTCGCAACAGGTCTTGTGTTAGCCCATTCCACCAGCGAGCCGGCCTCGCCACCTTCATCTTCAGTTCCTACGCCGCGCCCCAAAACAACAAAGGCCGCTACAGACACTTCCCCCCATCGCACCGTTTTCGGAGCCAATCGCAGGCACGGCGTCCCCGTCTTCGCAGATAATATTCAGACTATTCTTCACGATGTGTTACGCATGGAAACGAGAGAGGAGCAGGACGAAAAGTTGTTGAAGGAGATGCTTAGTGGACGGGTTGTTGGCGGAGGGGATAGGTATAAGCGGGTGAGGATGGTGCCGGCTTCGGGACGGGTGGATGCTTCGCCTGAATGGATGACTACTCTTTTCTGATTCTTCCTTCATGTTTCTCTGTTCTCGTCTTTCTGTTGTTTTCTTCGTCTCTCTTACGGAGCTCATGGACTCTCTACGTACGATATCTCGGGCAGAAATTAGCACAAAACACGATGTATTTCTTTCTTTCGTACCTTTTGTTATACTGCATCGCAATCACGTTTTCGGCGACATTATTTCAGCTGCCGCGCACGGCATACACGCTAGGTACCGACAAGAGCAATGAACACGAGCGTGGTGATTAGGCAGACCGAAGCGAGCTGCAACGCTGGGGCCTTTCAATGAAGCACGTTATCGCTGAGGGGGGCTGTCCGAGCTTCAGAGGCTTCAGGTGGTCGAAACTAGATGCTCGGCTATGCTGCTTCGAGGTCAAAGGTCTCCATCCATTCAGCTCAGTCGCCTCGAGGAACATACGCGTGTGCGGAAAAACAGATTTGATCTCTGTGCAACAGGGGCTCTTCCACAAGTTCCAGGAGGACCCAGACAAGCCCCACACAGCGCGTCTGAGGTCCAAGAGCAGAGAATGTAGTAGGAAACTTCAACTTGAAGAATCGGATTTTGTGCCGATATTGTCAAGAAAGTGTTGTCCGTAGACACAGACATGTTGTATGCTGATCCTCCCAGCATACGTAGCATGATCAGAGCCGCTCATTGCGCGTCGAGGGCGTCGGGGCGAAGCGTGGTCAACGCGAATTTCCAAAACGAGCAACTTGGGACACAAATAAATGTAAACAACGACCTTATTGTTTCGTTATTGGGCTATTGTTGAATATTCGTCTATTCGGCTACCAAAATGCTTATAACCCTCGTCAATGCTTTCCAAATGCCTTATACTCCCCAACTTGACGATTTTCCGGTTTCACGACATTTTCACGTTCCTTTACCATGACTTTGATTTTCGCTGCCCTGGTTGGCTTTCTCTCCTGCGTTCCGTCAGCTCTGGGGCATGCTTGTAAGCCTCCAAGCTGTCCGGAAATCTTGTATGCTTGTTCAACATATCTGTGTCTCTGTCTCGCAGCTCTATGGCACCCCAGCATGTACGGCTTCAATGTAACAGACAAAACATTTGACTACGATAATCGTCCGGTTCGTGTCCTGCACACAAAACATAGCATCGACGTTTCTTATGCATACCAGGTCAGCCCCTTAATGAACATGCCCTTCTCCCAATGGTGGTTCCACGGACACCTCGACTTCCCCCCAAACGACGGCGACGTCTTCGAGCTCCCTGCCGGGAAACCCGCGACAGCCGAAATCGCCTGCAACAAAGGTAAGTATCTCATCCCCCACTCGATTCACACTAACAAAACCGCACAGGCGCCACCTCCTTCTTCGCCTCCTCCGAAGGCGGCGACATCCGCGTCCCCTCCTCTCCCGACACCGTCTGCCCAAACTCCGGCCCAGACGCATTCCATACGAAAGGCTTCGACGACCTCACCGGCTGTGCGCTCGCCATAGCGTACAACAGCGACCCTGCCGCGGTGCAGCCGGAAGACTTCACTGTGTTTAGCGTCAACCAGACTTGCGTGTGGACGCGGTTCACCGATTTTCAGGTGCGCTTGCGCCTTCACGCCTACAATCTATGCTAACTGCATGGTGTAGGTCCCGGAACGCATGCCCCCATGCCCGCCCGGCGGGTGCACCTGCGCCTTCTTCTGGATCCATTCGGTAAATTCGTCTGTCCCCCCAATCCCTCCCTCCACGCATATCTACTCACCCGCCTCCAGCCCGACAGCGGCGGCGAACAAAGTGCGCATTACTTATCCACCCCCTCGCCCTTTACACCCCAATTCACCTAACCTCCAGACTACATGAACGGCTTCAAATGCAACGTCACAGGCGCGACCTCCACCGTCCCGCTAGCAGCCCCGAAAGTCGCAAGACGCTGCGGCGCCGACTCCGCTAACGGCAAGTGGCATGCTGCCCCGGGGAACTGTACCTACGGCGCCAAGCAACCGTACGTGCATCCATCCATCCATCAAACAAATCGGTTCATTATAACGAATGAATCATCCACAGACTGTACTGGTTCCAACAAGAGCGCAACAATGTACGCCCCTCCCTCCCTCCTCCCCTCCTTTTCTCCGTGCATCCATCCGTTATTAACCCACAACCCATCACAGATGTTCGAAGGCACCTACTCGCCCCCCTTCTACACCGACCTCTACGAGTTCAGAGACGGCCCGCAGGACGACATCTTCGAGGATTCGTACCTCTGGCTACCGGACCCGTCTCCCACAGCGCCTCTCCCCGTTCTGAATACCACAAGTACTACAACGCCCTCGAGTGCCGGCAGGTGAGTAGGTTTGTGTTGTGTTGGTGTGAAGAGGTGCTCAATTATTCGTTTCATAGGAGACGGCGACGAGGTTTAGAGCGACGCCGTAGAATCGTATATTGATATTGTATCCGCTAGTGTCTATAGTTGCTGTATATTTTTTGCTCTAATTAGGGTGTTTCAAAGTTAAAAACTCGGGTCCAACTTGAAGTCCAACTCGAAGGCCAACTTGGGAAGTCGAAAAATCAAGTTGGAACGGTGCAAGTTACCTCGACTTCAGGTCCGATTTCGTTCCAACTTCACTCCAACTTCAAGTCCAACTTCGGCTAACCCGCATATCAAGCCAATTTGATCTCGACTTCGACCAGTTAACTTTGAAACACCTCAAGTCCGAAAGTTCCCAACTTGGTCCTCAACTTCTCGAGTTGGGCCTCAAGTTGGACCTCAAATCAGACGTGAAGTCAGACCCAAGTTGTTAACTTTGAAACACCCTATTGTATCCTCAAACCGCACAAGACAACTAAGAGGCAAACGCAAAAGTCGCTGCATTTAAACACTATAAAGCACCCGGCCATCCTGAAAGAAACCTACACGATATAACGATACAACAAAATGGTATCTAGATCCTCTGCCTCCTCAGTACATATACAGTTGCAGGCAGATACATATCATCCACGGAACGTCTTCTTGCGCTGCGAAGGAAAGATCCATCACCATAAATACCACAAAAATCCCCAAAGCAGCAAAGACTCACAGAAGCTTCTGGAGAAGACATCGCGCTCTCCAGCTGCGCCTTCTTCTTGACCAATTCTTCCCACTGCTTGTTCAGCTGGTCCTTGATCTCTTTATGTCGGCCGTACAGCTCCACCTCCGACTGTTTCAGCTTGCGCTCCTGGATCTCGACCTTTTCGCGGAACACTTCCTTCATCGACGCTTCCAGCTTGGCGAGCTTGGCCTCATGGACGATGCGGTCCTCTTGTAGCCGCTGCGACGGGCTGTATCACCGCATCGTCAGCAGAGACTCGCGAAGGAAAAAAAACAAAATAACACACTCAAACTCAGCAAACACCGACGCATCCTGCGTATACCCCATCGCCAACAGCTTCTCCGTCCGCCACCGCTCGAACAACACCTCATTCGTATACTCCCTCAGATCCTCCAAGTTCGTCCGCACCAGCATCTGCCGTAGCTTCCCGAAATCGCAGTGCGCGGGGTTATCCACCTCGACGACGCCCCAGGGATATGCGCGCCCGCGGACCTTCCGCCCGTCGCGCGTGCGTACGCGCTGTACGGCGCCGACGACGGCGAAGGGTATCGCGCGGGCGATTTCGTCTGCCTCGGTTAGGCTCTCGTCGTCGTCGTCTTCGTAGAGGGGTGCCTGGAAGATTTGGATGCCGTTGAATTCGAGGTCGGATAGGATCTGTGGGGAAGGATGAAGGTCAGAACGCCGGTTACTATAGTATATATTCAGCCTCGTTGATACGTACCCGCTCCTTGAAATCAGCAATCTCGTCGTCGTTCATCGTATCCGCCTTGGCTATGACAGGGATGAGATTGACGCGGTGATGAAGGTGACGCATGAACTCGATGTCAATTTGTTTCAATCTGCATAGTGGTGGGTACCCAAGATGGCTTCGGTCAGAAAACAGAAGAGAGGAAGAGAGGGAGAACGCGAGACTCACGCGTGTCCGGTGGGCTGGATGAAATATATACATGCATGGATTCGGGTGTCCACTAAGTTCGCTCGTCGGACTCGATGTTCTTGCGAGAGGTACGCGTCGAAGCGTTGCTCGATGTTTTCTAAAATTGGGTTACAGCTGCATGCAAGAACGTGGTAAGCACAACTCAGTATCACCCGCATACCCATTGCATTATAACCGAACGTACTTACCTGGGAGCATTATTAACAAAGTCACCAAAACCTGGTGTGTCTACGACAGTCAGGCGCAGTCGTACGCCATTCTCTTCAATAACTGTGCGAACGAATGTCAGAGTTTCCTTGCCAGAGTACCTACACAGCGCATCCACTAACCAGCCTGTGTACTTTCAATGGCTATCGTCTTGGGCCTGTCCGCCGCTGGATGAAGAGGCTCTCGCGGCGCGTATATCGGCGAGTCGAAGAGCGTGTTGATCATCGTCGACTTTCCCAACCCAGATTCACCTTTTCAAATCACAAGCACACTACTGAGTCTCGAGAGAATTGCAGACCCAGGCACACGAGACAGACATACCGACAACCATAACCGTGAGCTGGAACCCATCCTTCACGCTCTTCCGCCTGATCTGGTTGGGGAGATTGGAGAACCCGACGTGGCCGTGGATCTTCTTCCTCGTTATGGGCGCGCGCGCGGACGGGGTGGAGGACTCTTGGACCGTCATAGCTTAGCTCAGGACGGGATGAATGAGAATTTGCGAGCAAGGAGGGGCTGGACACAAAAGAACGTCGCCTGCGATTCCCGAAGGCAGCCATTTTCGATGTTGGATTGCATCGTGGTGATCATCAACGTCTTGCGTAGGCAGTGTGTGAGACTGCCATCGCAGCCGAATCGTCGTGCGAGTCGTGCGACGCCCAACGTGTCTAAATGGGGTTATCCTCTCGACGCTAACTGATTTCGACGGGAGGGTGAGTGTGAGTGTTGAGCGCAAGGATGAAGGCAGGCTGAAGGAAAGCTGAGCAGGACGTAACACTGGCAGAGATACGATGATGATATTACAGAATACAAGATATGCAAGAGATGGGACGGATGAATGCGATGCACGATGCCACGAAATTAACCAAGAAGAAGGAGCGTACGTTTCAATCGCCAAAACTAAGACTATGTGAGCTCCTCATATTCAGGAAGCTCCTTACACTGCCGCGTTTCCTCAAACTGGGTGGGTTCCTCTCCCGCTCACGGTCCTGCTGTTCAACCTTGATCTCGTGCGGGGAGGCATCGCCTGCGCCTGGTGTACGCCGCACAAGACCAGACAAAAAGCCTAGACCTTTCCTCTGCGGTGTCGACGGGGTGCGCGGTGTGCGCGGCGTCTGCGGCGTACGTGGAGTCGACGCAGAGGGAGGTGAAGGGAGGGGTTTGACGGCGTAGAGGTCGGCGTCGCGTGCTGCCTCGGAGACGGGCCGCAACGGCCCCAGACGCGGGTGCTGCGGGCGGTCTCGCGACCAGAAGTGATGAGTGGAGTGATGGGTGGGGAGCGTCTGTGTCCGCGTTGGAGGTCGCGGGGTGACGGCAGGATGTGGAGAGAAAGATGAGGGCGAGGCGGACATTGGAGACGCTGTGGAGGAGGGTGACGCGGAGACTGGAACTTCCCATCCATCGCCGTGCCAGGCAGACGGCGAGGCCCAAGACGATGGGTCTGTGAGCCACGCGTAGGTTGAATCTGGCGTCACATTGGTCCTCAGAGGCGGCAGCGGTTGCGGCTTGGCGCGTAGTGGAGGCCGAGGTAAGGGACGCCAGTAGGGAGAAGACAATGCGGAGTCCGTTCTGAAAGTAGGGTAGTCCTCAAAGCCATCTTCATCTTCGTCTTCATCCTCTTCCTCCACTTCTTCGAGGTCAGTCAGAGGTGTTTCGGGGTCACCGAAGGAGCTGAAGCTGGCGCTTGTGGGCGTGGACAATAGTACAGAGGATGTAGGTGTCTGCATCCTGACAGACGTGGCTGGCGATGGCGAAGTAGGATTCAGAAGCACGGAACGTACACGGGTCTCCCAAGACCATTCGCTCCTTGCTGGTTGCCGCACAGGCATAACCTCCGACTGCAGCTGCATCGGTGACCCCTTCGTGATATGCCGCGGCTCGATGTCGTAGGTCGTCGTATGTAGGGGCCTTCGACTTGAGGTGCGCGTGAAGACGGGCACTCGCTTCTCGTCTTGGCGCATAGCGAAGAAGCGTAAAAGATTTGCTTCACGTCTCCGTCCAGCATTATCTTCCTTTACGTGCGCCGTGGATCTTAAAGCGACCAGATCAGCCTGCAACGATTCCAATGCTCCAAGACGGTGTTCTGCCATCCACCGAGCGGTATCGTGCCGACCAGCATTCTGAATGTCCCGAAGGGATTCGCGAGCGATACGAATGTGGGCAGTCATAGACGCCGACGCATGGTTAATTGCGTTGATGCGAGTTCGAGAAGGAGGGAGAGGTGAGGGATGGGAATGGCGGGCAAGTATTGTTTCTGCGGTATGATAACGTCGCAGTCGCCTTTTCTGTTTTTCTAGAGGACTGGTTGCCTCGGATGTGTACTTGAATATAATTGAAGTGGGAGACAACGGAAAACCAAAGGTATGGCTTGAAGAAGGAGTCCTAGGCCTCCTACACAAGTATCAGTTTCTCCAGATTCATTAGCTTGCAGACTTTAGGATGCTTACTCGGCCCACGCAAAGTTGCCGGAGGGACTATTCGGGGTCAAGCGTGAAACAGAAATTTCGTCGCCATCCAGAGTAACGTCCCGAGGGCACAGGGAACGCGGAGTCAAAACGGAGCTTTCCTGCTTGGGACTTGAAGTAAACATCTAGTAAGTCCAGGGTTGAGGAACAAATTGACCTGGAGAGCGGGCCAGTCGAAGTCGTCGACGACGGTGATCCTCAGTTCCGTTTTGTGGTAAGCCATGGATGACGGCGAAGAGGCCAGCTCATCGGCTCATTGACGAAGACGAAAGGAAGAACGCAGAAAGCAACGAAGTCGAAGCCAGCGACCGTCACCATCACACAGTCCAGACAAATATCGCGATCACGTGCCTAGAGTTGCGTACTTATTTCCACCGAGATTGACGCGTCCATTGAATCGCAAACCCCTTCAGAGCGCACCGTGACAGTAAGCAGCAAGCATATCATAACGAAAGAGAAAGAAGAAAGAAAAACCGTTGGTTTTCAATTTGAGACAGCTGCAATTATGTGTAATGGCTTGTTCAATGATGCCTTGGCCTCGTTCGTCTGGATCGCTTTAATTTTCCTCTGCCCGAATCCTTCTCAAATCTTACTACCGCGAGTCTAATATTTGTTTCGACCAAACAAGAGGACTTTAAATTCCGTCAGCCACCTTCAGGAATTTCCGAACGCCTCTTGCTCTTAACTTCCATGTTCCCCAGTGAGTTCTTCCTTTACCCTTCTAGGCGAGTCCACTGAAACAGTGAAACGCACCCACTTAGCCCTAGCTCACCCACCTTCCATCTGAACGCTGTTTTGGGCTGTGCAAGACTCTACAAGACTGTGCACCGTGCGTCGCTCGCTCGTCTATCCCATCCCATAATTCATCCACTAACCGTCAGCCACTCCCGTCCAGGTTCTTAGGTGCGTATACTACACTCTCTCTTCCGTTCCTCACTGATTATCTCTTTCGCAGCTCGCCGTCCGAAGTCTCAATAGCTCCTTGGCCAGGCGTTCGAAAGGGGAGAGCTCGTGGGCAGTTAGGTCGCTGCAGCCATCCATCTCTATGGGGGTGGGGGGACTGTGGTCTTCGCCTCTCTTGCGTGCACGAGCGCGTCGGCTTCGAGTTTGCCGTCGCCATTGCTCTATTCAAATACCCTCCCCTTCGCTGAGAGCTCGAGCGGCTGATGGTTTGCCCCCCGTTCGATGTTCGACGAAGCACTTGTGCTCTGTGGACCGTTACGCATGACACATTTTAGACACGCTTGGAGCTGCCTTGGATGCTGTTGGCAAGGCTCTTGAACGGGTTCGACGAGGTGGATACGATGGACGGCGCATCGGGGATTGTGTGCAGTGTCGAGGCTCTTTGTGTTCCGCTCTACTGTCGTAGTGAGGTCCTGCGAGATGCGTGCTACCTTGTCGTCGGTTCGCAGGCTTACGGTCGCCGCCTTCGGGTGGAAGCCAACTAAACGCGCGCGTAGAGTACTTGTAATCGCCTTCAATATACTTGCTTCCTCTGTACTTGCGGATCCGTGTTTTGGGAAGCAAGTTTCACAGCAAATGACAGCAAATGACATTATAAGCAGGGTCGTAAAATCGTAAACATAAATCGGCGCAAATGGTTGCTTTGAGGGACGTCCGTCTCATTGACGTTATTGATCTGAGGCAGCCTCCTCCTCGTACTCCGCCTCGTACTCGTCTTCATCTTCGTCTCCAGCCTGAGCATCTTGATACTGTATTTTCGGTGAGCAGGGAACTCAAGGGAAGAGACATCAATGGAGGCAAACCTGCTGATACTCCGCTCTGCAACATTTATCAGTACAGATAAGTAAACGTAGATGGCAGTCGAGTCGCATAACATACATCAGATCATTGGAGTTGCTTTCAGCTTCTGAAAACTCCATGATATCCATACCCTCCCCGGTGTACCTGGATGCGAGCTGAGAGATAAAGTTTGCATTTATAGAATGAATGACAGTACCAATGAAGGAATGCTCGTCTCTTGAACATTGCAGCGAACTAAGGGAAGAAAAGATAGGAGTTGATTTCTACATAGAATTCTCTTCCTACCGTGTCATGCGTTCTTTGAAACAACTCTTGGATCGAGGTCGAATTCGACAGCGCTACTGCAGCCTAAAAATTGTCTGTCAAGCCCAATACAGCAATTTGTAAAGAGCACTCGCCTGTTTTTGACCAACCGGCGGCACAGACACCAATGTGACGGAGACATTATCAGGAATCCATCTACACTTGGTCAATGTTTATCTCCATGAACATATCCTTGACATACTCCACAAAATGGTTAGAATTGCGCTGCTGTAGGTCACGGACAGCAACCTGACAAAGTATTGGCAGCAAGAACTTGAAATTAAGCAGCACCTCACTTCAGCCTGTCAGTAGAAATATGAGTGAACTCGATGGTTGATTTGCGGGGAACTACTGACTTCTCGAGACGCAATGTTGCCTCTGAAGATAGTTGCCGCGGTCAGATAACGGCTAGAAATCTTGAGATATTGATGCCGCAAATGTAGGAAGCAAAAAAGGCGTACCCGAAACGAGGATCACAGGCAACGAGCAAATTCTTCCGGTCGAAAAGTCTGTAGAGAGACCATCACATACTGAGAAAAGATGTTATGAGCTGGATACATACGCCTGTACCAATTCAGAAATGGAAGATCCTTGATAGGATTGGGATTTCAAGTCGTGAATTGGAGCGTAACTTGGCATCAAGAAGTGCAGCTAAACATCACAAAATCGTTGGATCAAACCCGTTGGGAGATGAGTGAAATGCAACTTACACGAGGGAAAGGGATGAGGTTCATTCCTAGTTTCCGAAGATCGCTTGTGGGACGTTGAGTGACGACGCATCGAATAGTATAATGTGAACAGACCCATTTAGCTGGCCCGGGAAACGCAATGATGTCGAGACCCCGCACATTACTCGCGAAATGAGCTGGAATAAGTTAGTGCGGTATATCGAGCTTTCAAGTACTTACGCCGTTGAGATCTTTGAAATCGGGACTTTTAATTTTGAGTGCTCGAAAACTGATGTCGTATCTACACACTCGGCGTCAATTTTTTTTAGCCACACAGGGAATGTTGGGCGAACAATGCCTCGTTGTCAATGCAGATAGTCAGATCACAATTCTCGAGGAGCTGGTGCACAGAAAGCATCGCATTGTACGGCTGTTCCTCGTCAGTAAGAATATGATAAAGAACGATCGGTGATAACTTGCCTCCACAACTGTTTCAGAAACCTGTTGATGGATTAACAGGGTTGACAGAGGATTCGGTCGATTCTCACTTTGGGTGACGGAAGAATAGAAAATGTTGCAAGCATTCTATCGGGAAATTCCTAAACATATTCTCTGTCAGACGAGGAATGAATTGATGAAGAATCGAACTGGATATCACTTCTCGCATCTTCGACAATAGAAGGCATCCCAAGCCAGAACCTGTTCCACCTCCAATGCTATGTATAAGTTGAAATCCCTGCAGGGCATCGCATGGTTCCGCTTGCTTCCGCACCACATCCTTGAAAAGCTGCGTCAATACAAAAAGAGACACAATTTCAACGAGCTATACCAGAATGGAGTCGATTAATTCGGCGCCTTCTGTATAGTATCCTTTTGCCCAATTGTTACCCGCGCCCGACTCTCCATGCAGAAATGTATCGGGGCTGAAAAGGCCGCCCATGGGACCGTTTCGAACCTACCCCACATTAGATTGTGCATAAGAAATCGCTGGGGCACCTCGTACACGGTCGCAGACGCCAGCCTCGAGGTCAATCTGAAGTGATCGAGGCACATATCTGGGCTGAGAGCCATTTACTTCGTTGAAGTATACCCCGACCTATGCAAACGGAGATGAGATAAAGAAAGCTCCGCACAGTCAGCGATGATCCGCACCCTTTGTAGTTGCAATGGATCGGAGCCCGTGTAAATCTACCACCAGAAATCACCCTCTGTTCCCTCGGACGACGACGAAACACCAACCCCTCCGTTGTCGAGACTGTGCTCCAGCAGGACATCGGCCCAGAAACTCTCCCCGACCTGATTTCCAGCCTGTCCAACCTGGGAGCGCGGGATGAAAGTCGATGAGATGGAGCCCTACGCTTGAAGAGGTAAGCTTGCCTGCATGTTGATTATCTCCCGCGATAACATAGTGAAAAGGGTATAAGGTCAAGCAGGGTGGAATCGAAAGACAAGAATATTTGATCACCATCACGATGCGTCGTGTCGCGGTCACATGACATGACGCCACAGCGCGTAAATTGCGATGAAATCATAAAAACGGTTTCACGTGTCTGCAGCGATTTGACAACTCCGATTTTCTTCATGCAGCCATGCTATCTGCTCAGCGCTCATCAACCAGGATGACTCGGTTCATGCCGCGCGGCAAGTTCACAGCCCATTCGGGTCCTGCCGGGATCTATTATAGCTGGCAGTCTTTCCGAAATCCAGGGAACTCACGCCAAACAGGCGCTTCCTGCGGATGTTTGGGACTACTTCGAATGTCGCGAAGAAATGTGATGTGCCTGTCGGCATCCCTCAAACGGCTCTCGCGAAGTCCTTGCGAGGTCCCTCAAGAATCCAAACCCTTCTCCAGCTCTCGGCGAAAATGACTTGAACGATGGCCCGGTCATCTTAACAGCTCGGGCAGGGGTCAGGGAGGATCGGAGCCGATGTCTTGCTTCGAGTACCCAGTATTCGGCCAGGGGATAGTATCATAGTACAACGTTTGTAACTTGAACATCCATTTGTTCTGACACCGGAGAAGGACTCAGGTACAGTGTTTTATCTTTTACAAACCAAACGGCGTTGAACGGCACGTAGAATGGCTTGAAGATGAATGAATTGACCTCTCACGTTTGTCCAGGTAGGCGTCTTATTCCGTGATCGCCCTCTTTCAACGACCTTTCAACGCTGCCGCTTTGCGCAGCCGCAATGAAAAAACCTAAATCTGACACAAAACACCATATGTACTTGCAAGACGCACAGCCATTGCTTTTTACTATAAAGCCTTCTCTCAACGACTTTTGGTCTCCAGTTCTCCTATGCATTTCAGCGTTCTAGTCACTTCTCTGTTCGCTGCCTTTGCTGCGGCAGCGCCCAACCTCTCCCGCGTCATAAGCTCAAACCATGGAACTTTGACGGCGCCCCCCACCGGCACCGTCGTCACCTCCGGGGAGACTTTCTCGTTTGCTTACCAGGATTCCAACTGGTGTGAAGGCGGATACACTCCCATCACGGTGTGGTTGCTCGATTATGCACCCACCACAGCCAACTTGAATGCGAGGGGTCAATTCACCGACGCTACCTATTATTTCGGCCCTTTCCTCATCGGAAACTTTGGTCAGTTGAAAAAACATCAGACACAGTTGAACATCTTGATGCTTAACTTGAATGATAATAGGACTGCCGCCAATTGGCCCTAACCCCGTGCCTCCTTCAACCTTAACGATGCCGGACTTTTCTGCTCGCGCAGCGGGCTCTGAGCTGTACGTCGCTGTCGTCGAAACCGCAAATAACTGCCCGCCGGTCTGTCCATTTCCTGATCGGCATGCCTATGTTTAACAAAATTCTATAAAGGGAAATCAACCCCTTCAATACGGATTGACATCCACCAAGGTGGTTACAGCCTAACCGATAGAGAGCAATGGACGGGCAAACAAAATAGAAATCGTATTTCATGGGCTCGTAGATACTATATTACATACATGGGGACATCGTCATTTTATCGAGCCAGTTTGATCACTTTGCGCGACTATTTAAATCGGGAAGACCCGCAGCTTTCAAATCCGCGTTCACTTCGTCCAGATGGGACATAAAGTGAGCCTTGAGGTTGTCCCACATCTTCGGCTCATGCACTAAAGATCCGCATTAGAAATAGAAACAGGCAAGGAATATGACAATACTGTGTAATTTGCCAGAACGCTTCATCGCAAAATCGGTCATAGTGAACATCATGCTGGACTCGAACATGAAAGCTGTAAATGTATTCAGAATCAGCTTTATCGTCGCAACGGCGAAGAATGTCGATTACCCATTGTGCCTTCATGAATTCGCATCGGTTTGAGGTCGGCTTCACTCGCCTTTTTCCACTCGTCGTAGCTCACTGAAGCGAAGATGAGCATACGGAACTGCGAAGTATGATCTCAGTCGCACCTCCGTGTGGGCAGAATCCAGTTTCATAGCTCGCAGCTAGAGTGCGAGGAATTAGAATGGTTGCGTTTTAATGAATGATTAGATCATTACCTCCAGGTTCGAAGCCATCGCTCCGTCCTCCATAAGTACCATAGAGCAGGCCCATGAATTCAGTACACGAGTTACGGTGATAATACTACCCAAAAAATTCAGCATACACAACCCAGGCGTGAACAACGACTTGCCGGCGGGCGGAAAGTGTGAGATGCGACATCCCATCGAGGACTGAAGATCAGGAAGTCGCAAAGGGGCACTCCAGGTGCCTTCGATTTTGCGGTGAGAACGCAAAAGATCGACGGGTCGATATGATCTTTGGAAATACTCCCGACATTGGTGAATTTCTCCAAGGCATACTATTTAGTGTTCAGAAAGATTCGAATTCAAAACACACTATGAGTGGAATGAACCTTGTAGGGGACATAGCTGGGGTAAACTGTGAGTCGTTCTTTCTATCAATGTTTGGAGATGCGCTTACTTTCCGTGCCATGCGACGACATCGAACGGGGTGTGCTCTTGCGAACATGCGTGAAGCTGACCGCAAACCCTGTCCCACTGTTGATCGACGATACATAACACAAAAGAATAAACCATACTTGTAAGTAACTATGGGTTTATCAGCAACGATTCAAGATGGGATGGATTTTCTCACTTGACCAGGCAGATTGATCAATATCGAAGTGCGCTACAGGAGTCTCGAAATCGCGAGCATTGGCTAAGCCATGCGATCCAAGAGGGCCCAGCTCAGGAAGTTGATAGTGGCTTCCGTAAATTTCCTGGATATCTATTGTGTTGTGGTAAATTCGAGTGAGTTGCGCAGAAGCTATGAATCTCACAGCCTCGGGAAGGACCGTCGGGCAAGATGACCTGACTAGAGAGTGAGAAGAAGAGTTCAAAGATGACAACAGCAGCAAGGAATAACCTTGAACTTCATCCCACGTTGGATAACCAGCAGCTCCCCAGATCTCACCATCATCCTGGAAACAAATGATTAAAGATGTCAATAATCACTCAAAGATGAACCCTGAAACTCACTTCCCGAACTCAGTTTGCACGTCCAATCTCCCTTGCTGAGGGAGAATCAACATATCTCCGTCATTGTTGCAGAAAGCCTTGTTCTCCATCGACGCGTTAGCCGTGTATACGTGAATAGCGATACCCTCTCTCAGAGTGGGATCCCCGTTCCCTGCGAGGGTGTGCAATCCGTCCACGAAATCCACACGTTCGTTGTTGGACGGGAGATTGAAGGGGTGCCATGCCAATTGCGTCGGGCTGACGTGCACCTTGGGATTGGACGGCAGGAAGTTGGATTCCAGCTACAGGATTGCGCGTCAGTACCTTCAAGCGGAAGAACAAAAGCAACAACTAACATCCTCGTTGTCTGGAAGCCGGGTGAATCCTTGGTGGGCAACAGATGGTCGAATCTAATCATCGAAACAGTTATCGGCGCCGCGGTCTTCCAGCATCAAGGAAGAAAAGTACGAACTCGGTAAAGCCATCTGGGGGTGGGAAGGCATAGATATGAATATGCTGAATCCCTGAATATGTCGTCCAGCACTTACGCAGTCTGATTCTCCGCTCGAGGAGCGACGAACGACGACCCGGTCATCTACACAAGACGTTATATAGATAGGTCCATAGTCTGCTCTACTGCTCGACGTACCCCTTCCGCATATAGCTCATACTTGACTTTCTGGGGCGAGTTCTGGGCGTAAGGCAGAACACCTGGGCTGCACAATCCGACTCAGTCAGCATAGAGCACCTCCGACCGAGTGCGCACAACTCACAGCGCCTCGGAAGCAAAGCGATTCCCAAAGCCCACTTGATACACATAGGGGTCTTTCTCGTCTGGCTTCGTCGCAAAAGTCGTTTGAGCAGTAGCACCTGGGGCCATGGTCGTTGGTACAAAGGAGAGGGATGAGATGGGTCGTCGCCTCTTGCATCATACGGAATTTATGCTGTTCGGTCAGGAGGACACTTTCCAAGGCTCCGGATTGACATCAGCCTATTCTGTATTGGCGGTCCTCGGAGCCTGTGCAGTGCTTCCCCGCAGATCGCGTCGCCGTCCGGCGATTCTTCTTCTAACGAAATTTATTTTTCTACATACACGCGCGTAGTATCGTCGTTTGTCGAATCGCACTGACTTACAACAAAATGGTTAGTGAGCTGGTACAGATATATTTTCTTTTGCTGCTTCTTCGCTTGACTTTGCCTGCGTTCACTGCGACAACTGCTTAATCTTGAGGACAATCGCTGAGAAGATCCATCCAAGTCAGCGTAAGCCCCGATCAAGGAAGGTATGACAGGCGGGACTTACCCTGCGGGTCGAGGCTCTGATGGGGAATTTGCTCCCACAAGCCGCCAGAACCTTTAAACGGCACGTTAATACTTGTGAAATCGGATGAACTGAATACACGCACCTTCCCGTGTCGTGCCCATGTACCCATATCGTGGGGTGAGCCCGCGCTCGAGCAGCCATGTCCCCATCTTAGAGCCCAGCTGTACGACGAATGAGAATCACAAACGAGCGAACGGAAGGGGGGGGCACATACTCCAGTCTTCTGATTGAAGGACTCAACAACCAGGACGAAGGGGCTTGCACCAGCCTTCCTCAGCGTCTAAAGCTTCCGTCAGCGAGATATTCTCAGTGCAGGAGTGCAGGAGTCTGGAACTCGCCTGCTCGTCCACGACATTCAAGCTAGGCTTGTTGATGAGCCCAACGTCGAGACCCGTCTCGCGACAGCGCAGAACGGCATCCCAAGCGCGATATAACATCTCTCCGAAGGAGATGACGTAGCCGGCTTTGCCCTCGACGATGGTCTCGTCCTTGCCCGGGACGAACTCGTACCCATCACCGAAGTACTTGGTCTTGCCGTCCTCTTTGAGGATATACGGTACCTTAGACCGTGTCGAGAAGATGAAGCGCAGGCCGCGCTCGAAGAAGACGCGCTGGACGATGGCGACCATTTGAAGAGCGTCGGCGGGGAAGTAGAGGAAGGAGTGAGTATCGGAGAGGCCGTTGTCGGCGAAGAGGGAGTTGAGACCAAAGTGGCAGGTGTTGTCGGCCTAGAGCAGCGGGTTAGCTTTGGTAAAGGTGGTCAGTGAATCGAAACACACCATCTGTAAAGACACGGAAGGGTAGAAAGTCAATCAGTCAGTCGGTTGATACTGTTTGTAGGTGGTGAATTATCACAGACCTCGTCGACTGTAAGGGGAGCCGGATCCATCAGCAACGGTACAGGCAATAATAGCGGGGGTCCTTACCACCGGAGTGAGAGAAGTGGCAGAGGACGTTGCAGTTGTTGAGACGCGCCATCGTCACCTCAGAGATGACCATCTCCAAGAAGGCGGAGAAGGTGGAGAAGACACCGAATTTTTCGGGGTCGAAACCGAATCCAGCAGCGGCAGAGAAATTTCCGCGCTCCATGATACCGGAAGGAATGAAGACCTCGGGGTGCTTCTGGTGGATAACCTTCAATCCTGTTGAGCCCTCCAAATCACCTGGAGTCGGAACATTAGCAAGCGGTCAAGCTTTTAGCAACAGGAGACTTACTGTCGATGACCATGACCTTGGCGGCAGCCTCCTCCTTGGACATCTTATCCAGCACCAGGTTGACAGCCTCCCCAAACACGACACGGTTCGCGCCGCGCTCAGAGGTGGAACCGATATGGAGGTACGCCTGGTCAACGGCCTTCATACCCGCGTACAGCTCCGAGAAGTCGGCGTAGCCGCGCGAAATGAGGTGCTTGACGGCGGACTTGACGGGGATGACGTCGTGGCCGTGCGGGCTGCCCTGGATGTCAGCGATACCAGGCGCCATGACACGTTTGGCAATGACTGTAGACGGGGGTTATTGTCATGATACGAGGGCGGGAGAATTCGACATACCTGCAGCGGGACCATCGTACGTGACGATGGAGCTGATGGCACCCCAGAGCGCGTCAATATCCTCGCCTTGCACAGTGAGAACCTTGAGTCCATGGCCTTCCAAGGTCTTTGTCACGTCGTAGCCCTTGAGATACTCGGATGGGTGTCCTGAGATAAGCGGATAAGCGTGAGGCTTTCAGGACATCCGAACAGCTTACCAGCAATGGTCACATCGTTGTCATCAATGAGGAGCTTCACATTGAGGTGCTGGGCAACGGCAAGTCGGGCAGCCTCGGCGTCGTTACCCTCCTGTTGAGAGCCATCGGAGCCGAGACAGAAGGCGGTCTTGTTGCGGTTGGCAAGAGCGACACCGTTGACAAGAGGCCTGAGAAGAGATGATATAGGAAATCAAGCCGTGCAACAACCGAAAAAGCGCTTTACCACATGTGCCCAAGACGACCCGATGAGAACTTGACCCCGGGAGTGAGGCCCAGCTCTGGATGACCGGGGAGCTTCGAGTTGGCCTCACGGTAGTGGAGGAGGTGCTCGGCAGGCAAGGAGCCCTCCAAAGCCGAGAGAATGTACTGGGTGGCAACTCGATGGCCTGCGATAACCAATGAAAAAAAGCGGATCGTCAACCATCCTCGACACAACGTACCAGCTTCGTCGAAAACAATGGGGACGTATTTCTCCGTGTCCTCGAAAAGAGAGAGCAAGATACAAACTTCGGGGACAGTGTCGTAGGCACCACCAGTGTGTCCACTGACGCCGCGAGCTGCTCCGGTTGCGGTGAAGAAGACAATCGCATCGCGCAAAAGCTGGACATTGAATAGCAAATCCGATTTTTCTTGGTCAGTAAGCGTGGGCTTGGTGGGGTCAAGCTTGAACCTGTATAGAGCCGTCGGTACCAGCACTTAAGCCAGTGTATCCAGCTTACTTTTTGAAGGTCTTGAGGTCCACAGGGAATTTGAAGTCGGACATGGTGGAGGTGAAGGAGAAGGAAGTAACCAGCCTAATCGCATCAATCGAGTCGGCCCGTGTTGGCCCGAATCAAACGTTGCCTCAGAAAACGCCGAACGAGGCCGAACGCGAGCGACGACGCGGGGAAGCGCGCGGACGACGGCCTCGCAAGGGAGTAGTGAGAAAATAGCGTCTAGGGGCTAGGCCTGGGCAATGCGCTAGCTGATGATACTTATGGCGCATATCAAATTGAATTTATGCTGGGCTAGGCGTATTGAGAAAAGATTATCAGCGCTTTGGTTCACGAGAAATTGAGATGTACCCCTGCGTCAATGCCAGGCAGACAAAAAACGATGGTCATAGATGCAACTGCGTGTACGAGGTTGTAGCGGGGAAACTCGGAACTTGCCTTTTCTGGCAATTTTGTACTGATCTTGAACAACACGACTCGTATCGTAAAATCGTGCTCAATTGCGCTCTGAAGCGGCTCACATCCTAGAAAGTAAGAAGGCACATCTGCATATAACTCGCTGAAAATTTTCCAGCTCTCTTCGACCCCATCCATGGAATTGAAAGTTGGACTTGGCGTAGCCGTCTATCGCATGGAGACGTGAGGCCGCTCTCTTTCTCAGGGGGTGTATTAACAAGTCCGTTATAAATTACACAGAGCATATTTTTGCACGCCAAACCAACACGCCTACAGATTATAAATATTCCATGTCTAGAAAACATACCAGTCAGCACTTGTTCTCACAACGACAAAGAAAGTCAACCACATACTTTGCGCCACCCGAGACCTTTATGCTCGCCAATGGGTCCATCGATACCGAATGCCACGCCTTTGAACCACCAAAAGGTCCCAATAACGGCGCTCGCACAGATTCCAAATGTAATCTGCTTGACGAGGGGTGCAAGTTGTCGAGAAGAGAAAACGAAATGGTCGAGCATATGTGCGAACATGAGCACGGCAAAGTAGAGAGTCGGAAGCTAACATCTCGTTAGTCGTACGCTACAGAGGTGAAATAAAACATACATAGTGGTGAACGTATGTCACTCGACCCATGATAATGAACGGAACTATCATTTGAACAAATTCAAAAACGCGCAAATGTGAGATTTGGAAGGAATCAACGCACCATAGTGAAGGCACCAGCCGATGAAAGCAACCTTCCCGACATACAGGAAATGATTCCAGTCGTCTTGTTACACATCGTCAGCCGCCGATGAAAAAATGCAACAACGGAAGACTTACGGTCATTCATGACAAAATACTTCCTCTGCATCCGCAGCAAATACACGGCAAACGTACCGAGACCCACAATAAGACTCATCGCACCTCCCCACCACACAATCGGATTACCCATCAAGTAATACTTCGTCTGCGTATCGCCCCACCCACACATCCGCAATCCGAGATGGAGGAACGGCCAGTCAAACGGCGTAGACGCCAAAATATCCTCCTTATCCGGGTCGGGAATGAGAGCATTGTTCGAGTTCATCATGGCGACGTTGAGATGCCAGAAATCACGTAGGAACGACGTCTTCAAGTGCTTGATATCGGCGGGAGGTACTAGAAAATTATATCAATGACGAAGAAAACCCGAAAAAATAGAGTACAGACATCGGTCGTTCCAGTGGCTCTCGACATTCCAGTACGTATGCTGGTCCTTTGGATCGTTCTGCGGCGCACAAGTGACCTCGGCCTGTTTCCAGCCCCACTGCGGAAGCATTGTGCTGTCAGCACGGAGGTAACAACCTAGGACTTGGTGTCTGAATCGCAGTCTCGTCGTTAACGCATGGACTCGATCCACATTCGCCCTCGAGCCGCGAACCAGATCGTCCACGACTTCCACCTGCCAGTAATCGTGGATATCGCCGATAGTGGTATTACCATAGCACGAAACTTCGTGGTTAAGTTTCGTGATCGGTCCAGGTACCAGATGAGAATGTAAATTGCGGGTGGTCATGATGTGGGCGAGTCGAACAATGTCGTTGTTGTGAACGAAGCGGATGGGTCCCTCGGGATCGTACGGAGGCTCATCCCAACGCGTCAGGATCTCCCACTCGTTGTTACTATCTTTGTGATGGTAGCACGTAATTTGCTGTTGCCCCGAGCCTCCAGGATAAACGTGTGGGTGCGAATGCAATAAGCCTCCGCCGAGTCCCATATTTTTGACGGTGATACGAGATCCGTAGGCAATCTCTGAAAGAAATAATCGGAAGGTGTAGCGCTTGAACCGGCTGTGATACTAACCAAGAGGATTTTGCGCAAAGTCGTTTCCTTGGAGATTGGCTTGGAAAAGCGAGCTCATCTGCGAGTCACCGGGACCAGACTCATTGAGGATCATGAAGTGAATTTTGAAGGACGCCATGAAGACCAGGAATGGAAGCACAATCAAACAGACCACTCGAGCGGTCCAGTGTTTGATCTGCTCCCGCTATAACCAAGTTGAGACACGACAGGAATAGAGCCAGCAATAAACTGCTTACAACGGGCATCTTGACATCGCCGAATTTCTCCCACAGATCTTCGACGGTGTATAGGCCAACGAGCGCAGTGACAAACATTCCAACCATTTTAACGCTACGCAAAATGAATGCTCTGAAAGCCACGATCGCAGAAAACGAACCTAGTAACACATCCAATTCCGAGTCCCGTGAGTGTAAGCCAGTACCACCAGCCAATGGAGAACGGTCTTGGTTCGACCAGTTAGTCTGAATCCCCATATAATGATTCAACATACCGCGATTGCTTATTATTAAACTTGGTTAAGCAAAATACCGTAAAGACGATGAAGAATAAGAGCATGGAATCCAGCAAAATGAACCGCGAAATACACAACCAGCCCACATCTAAGCGGCGAAGAAAAAATGAGTCACTCAGATATCACGCATAATGTAGGAAACGCACCGAGCAGAACCATCAGAGCAACAAGATGGCATGCCCACCGACTCATGCCGAGCTCTATGGCTGTATACCACCCCACGGGCACCATTGCAACTCCGAACGTCGCCAATATCATGCGCATCGCAGTGAACGGTACGTCTTCGGTATACACCTCTCCGCTCTTGAATTCAAACGAGCCGTCATAACCGGCGAGATACCCCGCAAGAGCGACCAGCATCTTGCCAAGTGGAGGGTGGACATCAAAGTAAAACTCGCGCTTGAGATAATGTGACGCGAATTTGCCGAAATGAGCTTCGTCCCATACGACATGCTCTGAGTGGCCAATCTTGTAGAACCGCGTCCAGAAGGAGAGGAGGGTGTATACAAGGCCGGCGACGTGGTCGAGGTTTTGGAGCAGGAAGTCTGCCTAAAGGACAGTGAGGACCGAAGATGAGCAGATATTGACAGCACAACTCACAGGCGTGATTCCCGCCGGACCATTCCCTGCCCCTTGTAGCGGTTTGTCGTCGATCCCCCTCCCGCCATCGTCCGGTTTCGGGTCGACGACAGCATCGAGGACGGACGGGCTCGAGACAGCGCCCTTGGGATTACGTCTCCGTACTCCTTTTGATTCGCTCATAAGGATACTCGGTGTACTCTCGCCTTCGTGAAGGAAATAAGATGTGAAAGAGCGAAAGAGGTCTGTAAATCATGGTGAGCATTGCTGCGGAAACCAAGGTGCCGGCGCGGGACACACGCCGCAAGAAGAGGGACAGCAAAGCAAAGATAGACACCGACTTTTTGTCTTGTGATACCTCGACACGTCGATGGATGTGAAGTTGGCAGAGCGCAAGCTTCGTGGCGAAAGGAAGAGAGTGATTTTCTGATCAAGTACATCAGCGGATCACCGTCCCGGACTCCCGACCTGGAATTCGCACGGTTGCGTTGAAGCAGATTTCAATGTTCAAAAATCCAAACTCTCACTTTGAGAGCCTCGATAAGTCTTGCTTAGAGTCAAGCAACGACTTGATTCGACTATCCAATTTTTTCTAAGTATGGTGCTAGTCGTAGTGGATAAATGGCGAATTTCAACACATTCCGCAACCTATTAATATGAACCAATGCCCCAATTCACAGGGATATTCGTGGCATTGTACTCGTAAAAAGTGGGTCTAACACGACGATCTCCCAGGGCATCTTCCGCCGCCGATGCCAGCTTGATGAGTGTCGCTTCGCTGAAAGCTGTCCCCACGAACGAAAGGCCGAATGGAGTATCTGAATGCCAGTGAAAAAGAAAGTCGAATAAGTAGTCAGGCAGTCATAGAGAGGTGAAAAGGACGGACGCCAACCATCAATTCCAATCGGCTGAAAATTCATATGAGAAGGATTTAAGTTCAGATACAGTACGGCTGAGAGGCTGCTTACAATGGTAATAATTGGGTATCCTGCTTGCGCGGGAATATTGGTCGATGCGCTGCCATCGTCCGAGGGCATGAGAAGGGCATCAAGACGCACAACCCGTCCATCAGGCATGACAGGGTTCAGCGCATAATCGATTCCATCCACGCGAGAAGTGCGTCGACACCAGGTCTATACAAAAGCTCATCTAGTAGACCCGAGCAAAATTTGGTTCAAACTTGCCAAGGCCTGTCTATAAGTTGTGTTTTCGATTCCTTTTGTCGCTAAAGAACCAAGGAATCCGTCCTGCCCAGAAGCGAAGGCCGCAGCAATATCCGGCTCCCCTCCTTCGCTAGCAAGGTTTTGCGGAGCATCATTGAAAGCAACGATGTCTTCAAGAGAACGTATTGTCGTATTGCTCAGTTCCGAAAGGTATGCCTTGATATTGTTGTAAAAGTCAACCTAAAAAATCATAAACCATTTTGGTATCATGCATGAAGAACGAATTCCAACATTGACGACGGTGAGTTCACTTTGGTTGGCTGGGCCGAAAGACCAATCCCATCTGTCTGACGTAAGAAAATAGTTGTCCAGAATACCAACACATCCACTACCCAGACGGAGAGACAATTTCCTTCAGAATGTTAGTCAATCATTGGTTGCCTGCTGAAAGACACGCACCTTGACGAATTTATAGTTTGTGTTGTTGTATACTATGTAAATGTTCGTTTCCGAAATGCGGATACAATTCGAAATCATTGCTCACCCTCGACTCCGTGCTGTTGTGAAATTGAATCATGTGTAAACTTCCCAAAGCGCTGGAGCTACAGTACCTGCTTCAGAATGTCCACAGCCTCCAAAAGTGCCGGTATCTGGAAGCGAGTTGCGGAGCCTTGCCTGTGCCACGATAATTCGAATTGTGTGTCAGGAAAATTGCAAGTAAGATGTACCAAAGCCGTTCCCATGGAATTCCGACCTGGAAATCAGAGTAGGTTGTGTGGCCACTGAATTCATAAGATACGAACTTTCCTTCCCTTCAACGAAGTCTTATTTGCCACAAATTGAACGTAGTCTGCGATTATTTCTTTAGCTGCCGAAGAAACAGACATTGTCACTCACTATCCGGCGTCTTCCCAAGTTGCTCTAGTGTAGCGTTGTCTCTTCGGTCAAACCCCCACACGGCATCCAGAGCGTAAGCGGCATCGCGGACGGTTCGGCCAAACATTCCAACCGTGTCTTGATGCGCGCTTTCTGGGATGATACCGCTACGGCTCGTCAAACCCACTGTCGGTTTAATGCCAACGATGTTCGACCGCTCAGCGGGGGAAATGATAGAGCCATCGGTCTCCGTTCCGTAAGCTACTGTAACCATGTTGGTGGTCACAGCATGACCAGCTGAAGGAATGATTTTTTTTAGCATGGCATCAATGGAAGGTTTTATCGAAAAACGCTCACATCCTGAACTAGACCCCCCTGGTTCTTGTGTAAGATTGTATGAATTTCGAACCTGCACGTTGAAATTCAGCGAATGAAAAAATAATCGCTGCATGTAGACCACCAACCTGACCGCCTCTGTCACTGTTCAATGAGGCACATTGAGGGGAACAATTTGCTTACCTGGCGCTGTAACCTTCAGAATACGAGGTGCTTCGCATATCCGCCCATTCACTCATACCCGCATGACCGAGAATGACGGCGCCTGAACGATTTTGGGAATCATAAAGAGTCATTTCAACCCGAAAGCTTACCCGACTTGCGAAGTAAATGGACGACATGTGCATCCCTAGGGACGATACTGCCCACGAGAGCCAGTGATCCAGCAGTGGTCTGCATCTTGTCGGCTGTCGCAAAGTTATCCTTCACAACGACAACAATACCATGCATGGAGCCACGTTTTTTGCCCGCCTTGAGTTCTCGATCCAATTGGTCCGCGATGTCCAAAACATCAGGATTCAACTCCATGATAGCGCTGTAGTGAAAGATTGGTTCGCAAAGGCTAAGAGTTGGAATCGGTACGTACTTGACGTAGGAGTCGATTTGCGTTATGCGGCCAAGGTAGCAAGACACAACCTGGCGCACCGTCAGATCGCCAGTGTCATACCAATTTTGAATCTGGGCGATGTCCGCATCTTCAAGACGGTGTCCATGGCAGGGTGCCATAGGAAATGGCTGGACGTAGTGAGCCGGGTTGGGCAGGGAACTGGTATGAGCGGCATATGCCAAGAACGAAAGCGCAAGCAAACTGCGCAACATCGTTCTGAGTGACAGAGAAAACAGCCGTAGTTGTCGGATCACTCGACAATGATCAATCACAAAATGGAGAAGATAAGATCAAAGTAGAACCGTGGGAAGTTGAAAACGGTTGTTGAATTTTCGACACGATTGAGCACATTCAGCCACTCCGGGTCGGCAGAGGAAAACATTTATGGATAGATATTGTAAAGTATTTGGGAGTCAAAGAGAAGTAGCCAATAATGAGTGAATAGCGACAACGTCCGCCGAGTTATCGTAAAACTTGAAAATAAAGATCGCGACGAAGCCCATTAGAAAAGGAGGATCACCCGCCTCTTCTTCACTCCATCACATTTCTTCTTCTTCGGAGAGGATTGGCCTGAACGCTTGGAAGCGGGCTTCCTTGGGGTGGGTTTATCGGCTTTCCCGACGAATGCCATCTTCTTCGAGGGCGGTTCCTGTCGAGACTTTGCGGGGGCTGCAGCCCGCTTGCGCTTCGCAGGTGCTGACACGGACGAAGACTTCTTGTCCACCTGCTTGGCACGGTAGGAAGCTTGTGAAATGCGTGTCGAGCGGCGAACAGAAGGCGAAGCATTGGTGGCAGGAACCTCGATGGGTTCCAAGGGGTAGGAGTAATCAATGTCCATGAAGAACTCGTCCACTGCAGCCTCTCGCTCCTCGCCACAAACTGTCGCGGCATCCGAAGCGACGTCGCCATCCTGCTCTCCATCGTCCTCCAACTCCTCCGCGCTGTCGATGAGAGTGTCAGATTCATCACCAACATCATCCTCTTCAGAGTCGGAGTCGAGTGTGTCAGTGTCATCCTCGACGTCTGACTCCGCGTCGGAAGGTAGATACTGGTTGGGGACTTGGTAAGAGCAAGCATGGCGAAGAGCACCACTGAATCCAAAATCGAATGTGTTGCTGCTGGTCGTGGTCCAAGGATCCACCTCGTCGTTGAGCTCGTCATCCTCAGACATCATTGAGAAAGAGGAGGAGATGGAGTCAGAGCGCTGGAGACGCGGAAGTGGGAGCCGTTCTTCCTGAGTCGTCTTCTGGTAGGAGTCGAGGGGAGGGGCAGCCTCGACGGCCAAGTCTTGTCCCCAAGAAAAATTAAAGTCCATCGGCGCATGCAAGTCGCCGAATGAAGAGAGAGTTCCGAAGCACTGCGAGCCAGACGAGGTTAGAGGGGACTGAGGCGTGGAATGTAGGGAACGCACATCTGGGGAAGGTTGACGAAAGACACTAGACCGGTCAACGGCTCGGTCGATCTTTGCACATGGGTCCATGTCGGTGGCATAGAGGCTCAGCTCAGATTCGAAAATAGTAGAGGACATTGTTGATGACGGGGAAATTGAGAGAGTGCGGAAGGAGAGTGGCAATTGAGATAGAACTTGACCGGCAAGGGGATTGGGGAAAAGATGTTGACTGTAGTGAGAGAGCGCAAGGACCAGCGTATTTATACTGAGGAACAATGGGGGACGCTTTGAACCAGCCATTTCCTAATTTGGTGAATGGTGGAACGCTTTGCCGCAGCGCAGTTAGAATTCCATTGTTCTATAGCTGTCAATATCGGTGGCATGGCTCATATGTGCGAAATAGCATCGATAGAATTCTTCTGAGCGAGCGAGGATACAACTGTACAGATAGAACGTTAGAGAACGGCTTCAGGAATCTTCACTGTTACACTGAGAGCTTGTCAAGCCACCGCAATGGGCAGACCCATGGCCTTTCTGCCAAGCGCTTCCCCAACATCTCGATCGCCAGCCAGACCCACAAGCCCAACGCCTGTGGTTGCGACCGGGAAGTCGGGCGGCGGTACACCTTTCAAGAAACTCTCCTTCTGGTTTTGGACGTACTGCGCATTTGCGGGTGTGAGAGGAACAGACGGAATATACATCACTGGCAAAGAATTGGGTGGACAGATTCAAGTCATGATATGGAATATCTCGTACCAGCCGAGTCTTCGTTGCCCGTATGCTCCGGTTCAACGGAGTGAATCACGTCACAATGCCAGAACACGGTATCGCCAGGGTTCACCGGAGGGATCGAGATCATGGTTGAATCGAGAAGCAAGTGCTGGGAATTATTTTCAGCGCAGTCCAGCAGCGACGAGAATATTGAAAAACGAACCGGGTGCTCCTCAGCCGTCGGACGGGGACCGCCGAAGCCGTTATCGCGGGGGAAGATTCCAGGGAACTCAGGGCCCGATATGTCTGTGTTCAGAATGAGATTGGGTACGATTCTAGTATTTGTGACGCACCGAATGCCCAATTCTGGGGGGCAAGTATGTCCTTGGAATCGAGGGCAACAAGCGGGCGGAAGAACGGACGAAGAATGATGTAGGCGTTCGATAAGAGGACATCCGGGAAGACTTTGAGAGTCCCTTGACTGGGTCCCGTTTTACTGCGGAATGACAAGATTAGAAAGAAAAGAAAACAACCTTTCTGCATGGATGAACTGCGAACCTGATAGCGAGCCAGCCTTGGAACGTTCTAAAAACGCTCGACTGTAGTTCGCAAGCCAGTCGTCAAACATGAATTCTTCCTCGAAGACAAATCTTACCTGGTTGGGTCGGCGATACAACGATGTCCTTGCTTCGAGGCGTGGTTCCAGAGCATAGGGGTCGTGTTTCAACCATGCACCAGAAAGAATATCTGCGAAACATGCACGGAAATTTTCATCTTCCCAACGCTCGATAGAACCACCTGCAACGATATTAGACAAACATAACGCGTATAACTGAATCTTCCTACCGTCAATGTGAGGAGGATGGTTACCCCAGTGGCCTCCAGGGTGGCGGATACGGAAGCGATCGGCATAGCTGAGCGGCGTTCCCAAATCGACACCCTCGATATTCTTCCCGGAAGTAGTGTGATACAGTTGGTTGAGCCAGGTCGATGCTGCGAGCATATTGGGATGCGCACGCGCTTGAATTTGCGCCTTGGTCCAGCTTCAAAAGAGGGGTCAGTCATGAGCGGCAAAAGTATCTGATAGCACACATACTAGAGGTGAAAGAATTGTTTATTGTCCTCTGGGAACCCTGTTTTAAAAACACAGCAATGAAACAAGATCAGAAAAAAAGAGAAAAAGAAACAACGAGCGTCGAATCAGCATCGGTTCGTAGAAAGGAGACAGGCTCGAACCGTCGGACTGAGGATTGGCCTTGACGAATTCTTCCAAGCTGGCCTTCCAAGCGCGAGCCTGGTCATCGTCAACGACGTCCTTGATGACCACGGAACCCTTGCGTTTGATTTCCGCGATCTGAGCTTCGGTCAAGGTGTTCAGATCCGCAAACGCGACTTGAGGAATATACTACATTGAACATTGCCGTCAGTATGAAACAATAGATGTAACGTCGCTACTCACAGAGGGTCCTGCCGAGGCGATGGTCTTGGTGACCTTGTCCAACTCGGTGAGAACTTCTTTCCACGCTTTGGTGAGGTCCTGTTCGAAGTTCGGGTTGGTGGCGGCAATCGAGCGCTTAATGTCAGCGAAACGAGGAGGGAGCTCTGCGGCCATGGTGGTTACAGCTTACCGCGCCTTGAGGTTACAATGCGGTTTATGTACAAGAGAACTCCGGAAGATTCGGTCCGCAGAGTGAATTATCCGATGTATCACCGGACCGCGACAAAGTGAAATACGGATACAGGTGACCGTGGTGAGGATGTTCTAGAGCTGGATCCACAGTAAAGGGACCAGAAATCATCATTTTCCGTACCTAGATTCGCATGTGGCGGGGCATGTGACGGACTAAATAATATTGCGGCTCAACGTTGAGCAAGTTGAACTTGAACTTAGGCGGGCTTGGATAACCTCAACAAAATCGCGGCGCGCCAAGAGCCTCAGCGATTTGAAATCTGTTGCAACTTCATATGGGCCCACTATCTGGACGAAACAGGATTCGATCAGGGGCGATGGTAGAATCGAACTTTCGTATTACCCTTTCTACCAAGTTGAAAATCGTTATCGAATGAGCCTTCGGACTTTAAGACCTACTCGAACATGTTTAAAGTTATCTCTACCTCTTGACTTGGCAGGCGTCCGTCCATAGCTTTTGGATCGCCGCCCAATACTCCCCCGGATAGACCCGCGCATGCTCAACATGGGCACTCTTGTCGAACCGCAACTGTCTGACGTCAAGCCCTTCACTAGCAGATCGAGCCGCATGTTCCTCCACATCAGCCGCTGGAACCATTTGATCTGCATTGGAGTAGATATATAGTCTTGGGGAGCGCTCGTCGATCCAGGGAAGAAGGCGGGGATTCCGCAGCGCTTTCATCATGGCAACGAGAGGCTGAGGCCGATTCAATAGGCGGCCCACAAGCATCATGAAGAACCACCACAGGACGAATCCGCCCTTGGCCAGGCGTTTTAGGAACTTGTTTCGAATTGGGGCGGTTACAGCCCTCATCGTCTTCTGTAAACCAGCACCGCCGGGAGCCGAATCGATGACCAAGGCGCTTGGGCCCGATCGTGGGGTTCGGGAAGTTCTTGCCGAAATCATTCTGGCCAAGGCGGCGACATGGAGTCCTCCGCCTAAAACAAGTTAGAGTTGAACTGTGGGAAGACAAGCTGATTGGGAAATCACCGTTCGAGAAACTGTGCGTAAGAATACGTTGATGGCCATCAAAGCACTCGAGGGCTTCGAGGGCAGCTATTACGGGGCGGAACCGGGCTTCCTGTTGAGACGTAAGAACGTAAAAAAGGGGAAGGAAAGAAACAAAACAGCGAGGGTGAGAAGTTGGGACGGCTAGATAGACGTTGGGACGTACCGTTCCTCCAGCAGACGTCCAAAACAGAGAAAGTGTGCTTCGAACTAGGACGATTGTAGAAAATGGGTACAACTCTCGATATTGCGCAGTATACTTGTGCAGATGTGACAGTTTTGCTGTAGAGAATCCTCATAGGTTGAACTGTTCGGTGAGTCGGGTCTGAATTATTTACCTGACATCCAACCGAATATAACTATGACCCTAGAAAGCCGGGAGATCAGTTCGCGTTTCAGGCCCAGGGTCTGCCAGCTGGGTTTTCGCACTTTGGGTCAGTTGAGTCGGAGGGACACGACGAAGCAGCTCGTTGAATAAAAGCCTGCTGTCCCAGAGACGCCCAACCAGCGAGCGACGCCATTTTCTTTGTCTACGTGTCGTTCGTGGTTGTGAGCAAGGTGCAAGCCAGTTTGTGAACGTTAGCGTATTGATCGCTCAGCCACATACGGCAATTGCGGGAATGAGTAGCCCGAATGCCGGAATGCTTCAAGTGCCGTCGGAACGTAGGCTCGGACCAGCACTTTACTTTCGGTATTACCTTCAGTAAAGGCTGGTAGATCTTAGGCGAGGCGTGGCAGAGTGCGGATGCAATAGCCCAAAATATACCCGATTGGGACACAAATCCGGAGGCGTGAGAAGGAGCTGGCGAGTAGTGACCACCGTTGAGGGCCCTGCAGCTCTCTGATGCAGCTGAATTTTGGCTGAATTGTAGCTGCAGCACCTCCAAATAATTCCCTCAAATTACTTCAGGCATAGGTAGGGCAAGCAGCCCACAAATGCGAACATCAAGGCGCAGGTAATTACCATATCGGGTATATTTCCACTCTGTCAAGTTACTGATAAGTTCCACCAGTCTCTCCTGGCACTAATTCCTCCCCGTCAAAGTGCCAGCGAGAGATTGGTTCGAGTCTAGTCGGAACGAGATGTGGCCGACGGTAGTCTGCGGTCCCGACGGTACTGCAGGCAAATTATCAACCTTCGCACACAATCAGCTGAAAATTCAAAATCCAGACGATAGATTGAGCGCCATTCAAGGAATGCTATAAGCCAACCATGCTTCGCCCATCCGCTCATCTCCGCCTACCCAGCGGCTGACAAGGTGAGACACCACAGTTTTTCCAACCCACCCCGCGATGATGATTAGAGTTGTAAAGATAGGATGAGAATCCAGGATAACTGACAAGTTCAATTCTGGGAATATTGACCGAAAGGAAACACGCTCACCACGCAACCCAAAACCGGCAGACATTCCACCAAGAACATTGCGCACAACCCATTCACGGTCGACCTTGTCGTCGTCGAATAGCTGCAACCAGTACGAGGACGTGGTCCGCGGCGGTGACAATTCGGGGGAGGGGCGCCAGATGGTGAGCAAAAAGAGAAGGAAGAGTTTCGTCAGGGAAGAATAAAATAATGTCAGAGGTATCAGCGAGAAGCGAAATTCGCGGCGTATATCAGTCATAGGAACGCGGGAACTGAGTCGATCCGCGACACCAAGGACAAGATAGCATGAAACGAGAACGCCGACATGAAATGCGATGGTTTCTGATCAACGAATGAGATGGATGAGCTAAAGCGCGAAGTTCAACATGGAGTACTAACCCACAGATACACCGACAAGTGTTCGAAAGACGGAGCTTCCTGTCTCCTTTGTCCATGGAGAAGTATGTGAGGGCTGATGAGGGTCTGCATGAGGGTGAATACCAAGCGCGGGAATTAGACAGTGGTGTCAGACTTAGGTGACTCCATCTAATAACTACGGAAATTCAATAGCAGAAAAACAATGCCAAGGAATAAAAACTTACATGTATCTAGACAAATGAGAGGACCTCCGAAACGAAGGACTGTCATCCACCGCATCTGTCAAGGCAAGTATTAGGGTTGACTATGTCATACATGGGGTCCGGGAATATATATCCCTCCAACAACCAGCTGGCAGTACGCTTGGTCGATGAGAAAGGCTCTAAATTCACCTTCTCCCTGTCATTTGCGGGTTTAGTTTGCGAAAAGGACCCTGTATCTGTCGTTGAAACAGATTTTCGGGGTTCCGCAGCGCGATTATACAGCAGGTGACGATATACCCCTCTTTTCAAAAGAATGAGGTCTATCATGAGCGTTAAAGAATCGTGTTCAACGTATGGATCTGCAAATGCGCCACATTTATTCTGGTTGAAATCAACGTCTCGTCCGGTAAATGAGACAAGAGAGCCCACGCATTGTTCCAATCGTAGATTATGCTGAGATTCGTAGACGGTGTAGAGATAATCGACGGCCGCGGTGCATGTTGTGCAAATGGGCATCGTGGTTTGAGACAAGTTGAAGAGTTAGTTTTCGAGGCCTTTGGACAACAAACCGTGACTACCGCCACGCTACCCGTCTTGATGCCTCCGTCGTCTTCCTCGTCGCGCGCCTTGAATGCTATATTGCCGCAGATACAGTCGGCGCCCTATGAAGCACACCAGAAGGCCCGCACCTTTGCTTCGAGATACACAAAATCAGGACAACACGACACCGCGATTGACGTGCTCTTCCAAAGCGCGCGGGAGCTCTTTAAAGCAGGGCAGTCGGGGAGTGGCGTTGATCTCACTGGATTCTTGCTGGAAGTGTACGAGGCCAAGGGTGAAACAGTTTCGGACGAAAGCAGAGGTGTGTGATGCGCAGATTTGTCAAACCCGAAAAGTTAATTATCGTCGCATCTCAAGGTAGATTGACGCAACTTATCGCTCTGGCTGGCTCTGAGGGTGCCTGGAGAAAGACTATCATTGACAAATCCATCGCGTCAGCTCCATTCTTCCGTTGTTTGCTACCGCAATCGACCTGATAATCGGAAATAGCTGGTCTGCGAAACATGGCGAATGTCCTGCTGGCGACGCCGAGCTACATCATTATGTTGGGGAATTATTCTATAAAGGCTAGTTCGATCCTAACCTTATTTATTGGCTCTCACATGGCATTGCAGAAGGCGCCTTTGAGGCTGCCGAACCACACTTCTTGGTATCTAGTAAGAGAGATAGCGCGCGTCTGCTAGCAGAAATGTTCATCGAATGGTCTGCGTCGGATGCTTCGTCGTATGGCGCATTTTCGTTACGCGGGACTTTACCGTGAGCTGCTCTGGCCTCTTCACTATATCTCTTTCTCAGTATTCCTCAAGGTACTTGCAAAATGGCAACATACTCGGCGCCCGTACATTCATAACACATTTTGTTGCCGCTTTACCGCGATCTTCAGACGCACCTCTACAAGTGGGCGACACTGAAGTCATTCTTGTTCAAGATGGCGTTGTAAATTTTGCGCAACTTGCAGTCTTGACTTGCCAACGCGCTCAAGGCGACCGGAACAAGGCCGTCCGAGAAAGCTGGGTGCGCTTGTGCGGCACATATCAAAGCAAAGGAGGTTTATTGGCAACGCCTGAAGTGCGACAGGTGCGAAGTCCTGGTCTTCCTTCGACTGCCCGGTTTAATCGAGATGGCGCAGGCATTGACCGAGATATCCACCCTTTATTTTGCGTTTGCGCCTCCCCGCAGTCAAAATGCAAACCCTCTGGGCGACATGCTGTCGTCTATGTTCGGTGGATCGGCGCAACCGAAGCCAGCCAGACGTGTCTTGGCGCCTACGAGCATGCCATCGGGTGGACTAGATTAAATTCAGGTCATCCCTCGTGTGTAACTTATGTGAAATATTGGTACAGATTCCTAATCCAAAGAGACAAAACATTATCAACTCCCGCTTGTAATACACTCGAACTCAACACGACGTCTTGGGCGCGAAAGGAGAAAATTTCAGCTTCCCACTCGTCGAGAACAATCCGTACCCAGGCTCCATATCACTAAATGGTGTGGTCAGTGGAGATGATCGACCCGAGTGATGCAACTGACTCGGAATATATGTGCCAAAACCACCCAACGCCTCCGCCAGGCACTGCTTTGAAGTCTTTGCAATGTGCGTCTAAAACTGTATAATAATCCTGCGACAACTCGTCAAAAAATCGTCAGAGTTGTGACAACCACAAACATGTTCATTCTGCACGTTAGCTACCGCTGACGGCGAATTTGGTTGAACACCGTCAGACGTCTGTTAAATGTGAGGTTTTACACTCTGACTAGAATGGCACAGAGCTTACGACAGACGGCCAACCGTTCTAAACAATATAAATCACTTGTCAAGAAGATATATACGATCTTCCCTCACCTCGCTCAAATAAATCTTCTTCCCTTCACCATTATCGATGAACCAATTCAAATCCGTTAACACAATGGGCCACGAGTTATTCGCTGCAGTTCGTTAATGCCGTGCTACAGGTTATACCTGAACTTACCAATCGAAGCTTGAGTGGAGAAAAACGGCAACATGTGTGCGTCGATGAAATCGATTGCGTCCATGACTTTTTGAGACCCGTCGGATTCATGCTCCTGTTTTCGAAGGTAAATCACTGCAGTCTAGCCTCGGGTTCATCGAACAATCTCACTTGATAGCCAAATGCCATTTCCGAAATTGTGACCGGTATTTTCAGGCTCGATAAATTAGCTTTAGCAGCGACGACTTGTGCGGCTAGGACAGGTGGGTCGAGGACCTGCGAATGGCGTGTCATTAGTATGGCATGCCCCGATCAAACTGCAAGTTACAAACGAAACGCACAAAATCGAACAGAGGTTCGCTACCGAATTGCAAAGCTCGGGTAACAAACTTGGCTTTCGGGTTAGAGTGTAAAATGGCGAACAAAGCATCGCGGCGACCCATCCATTCATCTGTGTTGTCGAAACCAAACTAATTTAGCAGCCTCAGTTTCAACTTTCTTTGACTTGCAGCAACTCCACTTACCCAAATCAGCGCATGAACACCAACTGCGGGGGGAATTGAGTGTCCAGACTTCATGCCTAAAACGAAGGTATGACTTACTTCCAGCCCCCCAAGCCGCGTCGATTATATCATTGCTTGGGTGATATTTATTCAGGCGTTCACGACGTTCCGAATAAAAAGTTCGACTTACTAAAAGCCTAAAAGAACTGTTACGCGCCCTCTTTCGGAGGAAATTGTTGAACAACGCTCACCCTGTCTATCACAGAAGCCATACATCCGAATATAACGGCTATCAAAGGTCTCCCGTATCTCCAGGAAATCCGATCGCAGTTTGCTCAGGCTTTGACCTGCGTTCAAATGAGTCGAACATTGACGGCCGTACAATTGGGGATTCTCACAATCGGTAACCTCGTAACTGAAGCCAACAAATCCGTACTCCGTTCTCATGTCGCACCACCAGTTGTTCAAGGTCGAAGGCGTTGAGGAGGGCATCTTGAAGCCTGAGGGAACACATCAATAAGGCGCGAGAGAAAGCGTCGACTGCTATACCCAGTGCAGGGAAACAATTCGGAGGAGCGGCTGCATTTACAGAGATAGTGCGAGTTGGTTCGTGCCCGGGGGACGGATGTGCTTGGACAGAGAGCGAGAGAGCGGCAAGGAGGACAAAAGAAAAAGACACCATCTTTTCCTAACCCCCCACTTTCCTCAAGGTCTCGTTTAATACCTCCCCGGCTAAGCGAGCTCACACAAAGGTGGATAGCATATGACCTACTTTGCCCAAGCAGGATTCAACGGTACGAGTACTTCGTGTACCATTTGAAGAGGGCTGCGCTGGTTTTGAAAACTCTGCTCCCGAAAAGCAGGCGAACTTGGGACGCCCGAATTAGGAAAGTCTCAGCTTCCCAAACCAAAAACGGAAGATGGTGAGGACACGCGGACAGAAGTCTGTAGGAAAGAGCTATGTTTGTCCCCACTGTTTCCCCGGCTTGGGTTGGATGGTTCAAATCCTCCCAAGAGCACGCGGTGTGTATTGAGCACGGGATGCAAATTGAGAAATTCCTCCTGTTTTAATTGGGTATACCGTCTACACAGCGGACCAACAGAGGGAAGGGTTTTAGTGGGGTTCTGCTCTCGAAGTTTGCTCGAAGTTGCAAGTTGAACTGATGACTAGTGTCAGATGACGCAGAATCAAACGCGATCACATGAGACAGATTCAGCCTAATTTATTGTGTATTTCACATGAGATAGTTCGGCCTGATTTATCGTATATTTTGATCCTGAAAGAAATCGTGCTACGTATACAGAAATGCTGCAATCTTACTGAGAGAAGTATATGCCTCGACGCGTCGCGAACTATACAGATGAGGACAAAGATGCTTCGCGCGCCGCAGCTGTAGACGAAGACGCTTCGCGCGGTGATACATTCGTGCCGTTCGATGTGGGTCTGACCCCCGCGGAGGTACCGCTCGATATACTCAGCTTTGGAAGTCGTTTTTGTGCAACGCCAATAGGATCTTGTGGAGATTTTGTGTAGTCGCCGGCGTCTTGATTGGGATTCAGTGTCCAGTATTGGTAACTAGAGCCGCTGATTAATTCAAAGTCTCAAGATTGAGCTCAGACATACTGCTTGCAAACTGCATAGAACGCGCTTCCGAGTAGAGATCCCATGAAGGGTCCGACCCAATACTATTGCCGAGGTCAATTAATGTTCATACTACGAGTTTGACACGTACCACCCAGTGATGAGAATCAGGAAATCCCGAAATGACTGCTGGGCCGAATGAGCGTGCAGTGTTCATAGAAGCACCTGTGTATACAACAGCAAAGCTGCCCCTGTCTCAATTCCAAGAGATCGACGTTGAATACAGTGGATACGCACAGATGGCATGCGAATAAGGTGAGACCAATGCCAACCTAACCGCAGGTTGCTTAGCCCACGCAATGAAATACTAGCAACGCTTAGACTTACGGGGGCGAAGGGGGTTGCAGAATGTTTTTCGGCTGCCAACATGAGAACGGCGATGATGAGGGCGCAGGTGATGAACATTTCGATGAACACGCCCTGAGCGAGACTAGTTCCAGCTCGAAGTGATGTACTTGAAAGCGATGAGATAGTATCGGGGAAAGGACAAGTAACATACTTGGAAGCCAGCGGTCCCGTAAGCCCCCGAAGAAGCGCCGCGGCTAGGATGGATCCCGCGAATTGGGCAACGAAATAGAGGAGTCCGCGAAACGGTGTTACAATCCCCAGCAAAACCAGGGAGACTGTGACACAAGGGTTGAAAAGGCTACCGGTGATGCTTCATGGGATATAAACTTGTGGTACAATGAGTCTATCATGAAACCCACCGAAAGAAGACCCAGGCGGACACGACGAGACTAAGACCCATGCACGTTGAGACGTAGAGAACTCCTTGAAGAGCGGCCGATTCCCCAATTAGCTGGTAATTGGAACTTCGATGTTAGCGACAAAGGATGAAGTGCATGTAGGGAAACATACCGAAACCTCAGCAGCAGCTGCTTGAATCCCGCCAAGACCAAGAAGAAGAAAAAACATTGTTCCAACAAGTTCCAGCCCAGCAGCCATGAAATCGTTTCTGAGGTTTGACGGTCTGCCCATATTTGCAGAGGGTAGACGGAGGATAAGGAGTAATTGGGGCGTCTGAGACAGAGCGTCACAGCATTATATAGTGCGTCGGATGTGATCGCGCAAAGTCTGAAATCATTTGCCGATCACCAGAATCGAGCGGCCGTTCGGGGACTTCGGCAGCTCGACGACTCGTTGTTTTCTTTCTACCCCGAGTGAACCTCGCAAGTTGAACCGTGAGAGAAATTTAAACTTTTGGTTGTAATATTCGACTTTTGGATGCATTACAACATATCGGTCCTTGTACGTGCGGTATGTTGTAAGTGTTCAGCAATCTGATTCGCTTCAATCCAGTTCACATAAAGGACATTTCATACTTTGGCAGTGGATAATGCCATCAGATCAACGAACTCGACAGGATCGCCCACTGAGTTTCAAACCAAATCGAGGAATTTTGTTGTCAATCTGGAAAAGAGACGCCTAGAGACACAGCGCTATGAAACGAATTCTGTCTGACGCCTCGCGGCAGAGCACCATGTTCATGTCAGCTTTCATACTATAACTGGCGCCGGAAGTGGATCATCCGCCCATCGAACTTCTCGGACCGAAATGAATCGCACCAGTACATATGTATCCATTCTTACACATTTCGACCGACTCTTTCTGCGAATCTAAGGCTCGCGGCTTCCGCATGCCTCTATCACATATTGTTTGGCCCGTCGTTGCTCCGCGCCGCCAACGCCTTCGACGTCTTCTGGAGCTTCACCGTCCAGATTTGTCTAATAGTGGTCAGATGAGGGGAGACATTGCTCATGACCTATGACCTACCCTTCCGCGATCAGCTCCCGCATTTATGAGGGCAACGGCGGCTTCCGCGTGGGCAGAGTCCATGGCGAGATGGAGAGGCGTGTTCCCTGTGCAAGGTAAGCAACGACATTGCTGTCCGGAGAACCACATGCGTACCCAACCGATCTGCGCTGTTTAAGCGCGTCTTTTGGGGCGGGATGGATGACTCCAGTAATAACCGAATGAAGCCCAAGGAACCGGTGGTGGCAGCACGATGACTGGATGGTAGAAATCAATATGATCAACGCACCATGGATGGAGAAATCGTATCGGCATACAGCGGTACTTGATTGGCCTTATCTTTCGCATTGATCTGTACATTTTCATGAACCAATGTCGAAGAGTCGATAATGAACCAACATCTTACATCGGCTCCCCTTGAAATTAAGAGCTTTCCAATCTGAGAGATCAGCACAGTCAATATATCGGTAACCTCGTGCTGAGATCCCCCACACCTCGATCCGAGATTTCGACGCAGCATAATGTCTGTAAGGGATGAAAGGGGATGCAATTTCACGACGAAATGCGCATACAACGGAGTCATTCCTTTGTTATTCTGCCTAGCAAGTAAATGAACCACGGTGCCGAAAACCAGGGAATAGGCGGCTTACCTAGTCACATCCGCGCCTGCACCTACAAGTTCTTGAACGATTTCGTCATGACCCGCGCTAACTGAAAGCAATCAATGGAAGCCTATGGCGTTGTGATGTTGTTACCTGCGATGTGAAGAGGGGTCCATCCACTGTTGTCAGCAATATCGACCTCGGCCTGCTTGTCCACCAGAAATCGGACAATGTCGAGAGAGCCGGAGGATGCAGCCCAGTGCAGAGCAGTGCGTTCGTCCTGTACGAGGGTGTTACTGAGAATATAATTGTCCCGCAAACACGAAAAGTGCCATACAACGTCCAGCGAATCAATCAATTTGGGATTTTCTGAAAGTAAAGAGCGCACGACATGCAGTTGATCTGAGAAGCGGTTAGAGAAAGTCAAAGGGGGCAACGAGTAGAATAACTGTTCAACGCTGCTGTATGTATCGATAGCGCCATGGCGGAGAGAAAGAAACTGGCGACGCGTACACGGTGTCACAATAGTGTCACGTTTGTGACTTGCGAACTTCTCTAAATTATGTAACTGCCGCGGCTAACACTTGGGCTAACAGGTTCTCCCTCGACTCTCACCTCCGTTTTCTTTGAATTCTTTCTGGTGGCATCCGCTATGCCTTCCCTCCATTTGAATGCTCCAACCCAACCAACGAGTAGCCCCCACTCCCTCCTGCCCTTTCTACAGTCTCAATCCCAGCAAACCCTCAATAAGCTGTATTCAAGACCCTCAGCATGCCTCTCCATATTTCGGTGGCATTTTTTGTTTCGATCTTTATGAATGGCTGACTCAATCGGTCCAGACTTCTGGCACCTCTTCAGCAACAAATTATCATGAATCTGCTCTGGTTAGAGTCGACCATTTCTTCCTCGACTATGTCCGCTTGGGTGTACCGCGAAGAGAAAAAGTAGAGAATGAAAGGCTTTTCGACTTTATGAAATTGAATCTTGATTGATAGAGACTATGACGCCGCATTGTCCCCGTTATTCCGACTTCACATCCTGGCCACTTCTCCGATAAAGTTGGCTTTGAATGGTACATTTAAAACCAGCATGCGTCAGGCCCTAACGGGAGGGTGAGGTGAAGAAACCTATCAAATATTCTCTGACTCAGTTGCATCACGCAGTGGGACGACTGGTAGTTTCGGGGTTCCTGCGCCTTCGGATGACAACAACCCACCAATGACCCTTGACGGACTCGATGGCTACGCCCTTGAACGCTGGGAGGTGCCCGGAATAGATATTGATTGTAGAATTCTGTTCTTACCGTCGGCTCAAAGACTATCCTTCACTACATGGTCTCTTCTGGAACTGGTCAAACCTCCATGCGACCTTCCAAAGACGTCCTGTTCCTCTTGCAACAGAGCGGTCTCATGGTCAATTTCCAGTGCGTATCCGCGTAGTTCTATAATTGCCACTGACCTCCACTCTACCCAGGGGTGCCCTTCAAATCACCTCCGCAGGTTTTCAGTTTCTTCTTCAGTCTCCCCACGCGCAATTATGGGAGTTGTTACTGCAGTATTTGCGCTTGGCCGAGGCAAGCTTTTATTTCCGGTACTTCACCTGTGACTCAATGAGTTCTCAGGAACGAAATATGGACCTTGTAGAAGTTTTGAGCTTTCTATTCATGCTATCGACCATGGAGCTCGGCAGAGTAGGAGCGTTTCCGACTTGCTGCCCGAAACTCATCGTCTGTGTGATCCTAGGAGTACTCGACCGAGGGGATGACCAGTACACCGCAAGTTGCCGCAACCCACAAGGCCATCTTGAACGATCTCCGTGATTACGGCTTGCTCTGGCAGCGCAAGGTACGTGTGTGTACGGCGGCGCTGTGTTGCTTCTCTCATTCTTTTTCATTGCAGCCTTCTGCACGACGTTTCTACCCCACGCGTTTGGCGACTACACTCACCTCTTCCTCCCCTCCGCTTCCAACGTCCACAGGTCTAAGCTCCGGTCCAAAAGAGGGCTTCATTGTCCTAGAAACTAATTACCGCATATACGCATACACAGGTACTGTAGTCGTTTCCGCGCTTATCTCGTTCGCACTGTAGCCTACGCTGAATGCCTTCGTTTCAGATAATCCCCTTCAGACTGCTGTTCTCAATCTTTTTGTATCCATGAAATACCGATTCCCCAACCTGGTCGTTGGATCTATTACCCGAGATAGTGTCAAGAAAGCGCTGAATAACGGTATTTCGGCAGAGCAGGTCCGTGTCGTCAAAAGCTTCAGAGCCATACTAATTTCTTATTGCTAAAATTCAGATTATCAGTTATCTGATCGCTCACGCGCATCCACAAATGAGAAAAAACGTACGTGCTTTTCTTTCCGTACTCCACGCGTCCTGTAAAGCCGCACTCGTCCCAGAATCCACTACTCCCCGTCACAGTTCAAGATCAGATCCGACTCTGGGAGCTCGAGAAGAATCGATTAAAGTCTCAAGAAGGTGAGAAACCCTTTTGCAAGAGTTTTGTGATTAATTATGGGCATCCAGGTTACCTGTATACCGCGTTCACTTCACCGGCTGATTATGAGCTCGTCCTGAATTATGCCAGACAGCTCCAGGTTGTACTCTGGGAAAATGCTGCCAAACGGTGCTTTTTCGCCACCCTTGACGGGCATGCCAATATCAAAAACTTCATAGAGAGGCGAACGGGAGGAAACGCCTAGTGCGGTGATCACAATCTTGTATTGACCTATAACAATCCTTCTTCGCAAATCCCCTCTCCATGATCGCGTTCAAGAAACTCAATTCGGTTCGAGAACACCGGTGTCAGCGTGTTCTACGATGTGTTACCTCGGCGTTGGGCAGCAAAGAACCAGTGGCATATGCTTTCAACGTGAACGATTTGAAGTCTATGAATCGATGAATGAAGTCCACCCAAGAAACCACGACGTCGAGGAGTGACCCCTGCCATCCGTTGTTACGTCTCATGAAAACTCGCGTCAGCAGCGCAGAGCCCTCGGAGAGTGTTGCGTTCAACCGACCAACATGTGGCGGCAGCTATTCCAGGCCGAATCGCACGGAAGTTTAAGTAAAATAATTCTATCGAAAGGGTCCCATCTAATGTCAGAATGTTTCAGAATCGTTCGCGACATGTGAGGCACAAGCATTATTTGATTTGTATTGACATACAGATTTCCAAGGCGGTTTCTATTTACAACAAAACTAGCAACAACGGTTGGATCAACAGCAGGAAGTCAGCGGGGTATACATTATTCTACAACAAGAGCAAGTCAACCGTCGGTCCGTACAACCAAAACTAATGTCCATCTCGTCCACAGTATCCGCCAAATCAAGCACCTCCTCGTCGTCGCATCGGTCTAAGAATCGCCGTAATCGTCGGTGTTGGAATATCCCTCGGGGCTCGACATCCCTCCAGAGCTAGGCGCATATGATGATCCATAGGAGTGTATGCTGCCTGATGACGGAGAGAATGGAGCACCTGTCTGCGACGGGCCAACGGCGAGAGAATTCGAGGAACTTGAAGACCATCCAGAACTATACGAGCTGTGCGAGGTCATAGGGCGATGATATCCTTGAGCCGTGTACATGCTCGCCTGCCCTTGGCCAATTGCCGCCGCGAATGATGAGCTGTGCCCTCGAATTCCCTCCTTCGTTTCGCCATCGCTGCCACTCAGCAACCACCCCGAACGCGAACTAGCATCCCGAGACTCGCCAGTGTGGTGACTGCTATATCTTGAACTCATTCCCACAGAGCTATCCGAGTCGCGGCGCGATGGAATCTGCAACGGAGTGGGGTAGGGATTTGTGTTTCGACTGCGCGAGCGATCAACGTAAATGCTAGAATTCGAGGGCGATGACGGCGGATACGTCTCGGCTTGCCAACGGGCAGAGGACAGATTCCATGAGTCTTGGTTTCCCGATTCAACCCGGCGGCTTGTGTAAGAGGGAGATGGTGGAGACTGAGACCATGCGTCGGGGCGGAGGGTAGGGACGGGGACGGACCATCGATCGCTATGGCCGGTTCTTGGATACATGGCCGAACTATGAGAAGACGCAGGGAAGAGTGTCGCGTTGCTCGTGAACGGGTTCTCGACGGGAGAGCCTTGACTGCTATCGGAGCCCCACGATGTGGGAGAGATGGAAACGCTGTACGGTTCTTCTTCAATTTTACATTCGACAGTTTCTGATGGGATTTCTTCAGTTTCACTATTCAAAGATAGAAAACATTGAACGTTGGGTAAATGGGGGAATGCGCTGACGTACACGAGTCGAGAGACACCGTCGGGCCCCTTTTCTACCTTGGGTGGCACTCGGAAATTGGTAGCTCGAAAGAGGCGCGGGTCCATGGAAAGAGCCATAATGTCAGGACGAGTGGTGGGTCGCTACAGAAATATATTCAAAAGTCATCACCAGGATCGCCGGACAACTCACCTTCAGTTTCCCAGAATGCTGGTCAGCCGAAGTGTAGTATGAAATCAGGTGCAAGTCCGACCCTTCAATCGTAACGGTTATAGTCTGAAGTTGTGTGAATGAGTGAGCGTCTCTATTCAACAACCTGTTGTGACGCACTTTTTTAATCAGCCCGTTAGGCTTGAACGTTCCATGTTCTGAACTCTGGTTGTTGTGAAGGCGTTGAGAGCACGGTGAGAAGTTGCCAACGAACTGAACGCACAGATAAAGCTCGCGAAGAGTCGTCGGTCGGGTATAATTTTCTATGGCTTCCACGACTATTGGTCCTCTCGTTGATCTCTCGGTACACCTTTGGAGGTCGTAAGTGGCTGTCTGGAATTTATTGGTTTCGCTCACCAAAAAGTTGCCGACGATGCGAGAAGGGGACCACAGGAGACCGTCTGATGATTAACACGGTGCGTTAGCCTTGACCCTGGAAAAGTTGAGAGAAAATTGAACCTGTCCAGCGCTTGATGCCGCTTTCCTCGACGCTGAAGACGAATACGGCGCCGCTTTTGATCATAGTTCTGCGCTCAGAGTCGTTGAGTCGGCGGGTGATTCTCGGGATGACGCCTTGTCGCGCCGCATGGATGAGGCGGAGCGCGTTCATGGTAGTTTCGACGGCGCCATAAAATGGCGGGACATCAGTCGGCTGAGAGGAGCCCATTTGGACGGTAAGTTTGAGGTTGTCGGACAATCAGAGATGGGATGCGCTTACGCGGTATTGCCCTTTATGCCAATTTTGTGCGTTCTGGAGTGCGAGATCAAGATTCTGATCTGCTGGTGGCCGCAAGACGCCTCTTAATTTGTGGATACACGCCGCTGCTCCTCCGGTCCCCCAATTAGCGTCGTAACGTTACCAAGAAGCGTTCATGACACTGGCCCCCCTACACACTTTTACAAGTTCCAAACCGTGTATTTACCCTATAACCAATTTCCGTTGTTCTCTCTTGTGCCACTCACCCAGCCCTCCTCAAAATTGAATTTTTGCCGTGTAAGCTTTTGAATTCCTTGCTCCGGTTCCTGCTCAGATCTGGGAATCGTTACCGCCCCCCGTGGCTGCCGGAATTTCCAACTTCGGTCTAAACCCGATGCGACTCGCAGCAGTAATATTCGGCTTCTTGAACAGAAGCTTCCGGAGATTCCGTTGTGTCACATCGTCGGCATGCTCATGCACTCAGGCTACAACTGATTTATTTAGGTGCGCTACTGAACATATAAATGTCAACTCTTGCCCGAAAACGGGTTAACCCGAGCTCTCACCATGACCGGTCCGTTTTTCCACAAAGTTCAAGATTCTCCACTGGATATGTTGCTCCGGTACACCTGGTCTGCTTCCGTTTGTGCCCATCCATCCCAAGGCACTGTTTTGCGGGTGTATTTTACGTATTGAACATACATGGTAGATACTTGACCGAATCTGGCCACTCAAGCGTCATTCATGATGTAGGTAAGTAGGTCTTGGGCTTTCTTGAAGCTAGCCCGAATCGACAAATCAATCAATCCTGTGTTTTGCGTCCATATCCCTGCTCACAAATCAGCAAAAATATAACGCATCCATACGAATCAACACTCCACATTAAGGCAGGCGACGATCTGAGAGATTGAAGTTGCCGAGCATTGGCGCATGGAGGGTGGCCAGGTGGAACCGCCATGGGATGGCAGCAAACATCCCGGAAAGTCATATCTCGGGTTACAACGGCGCGATTGGCAGTTCATAGCGCTATTGCTGTTGGTGCGTCCAAGTTGTCAGCCAATCTTGCCGAGTGGCCGTATTCCAGCTCTTCGTCTCATGGCACAAAACAAGGAATCTATTGCATTCAACACCGGATGTTCGTGAAAGAGATGCCAAGCGCACGCCGCAAATAAACTCGCGTTCGCTTGGGATAGTTTATCCCGTACAGGAAGATTTCTACAAAAGTTTAGTGCACTCAGTCAGTTGCAAAAGAATCAGAAGAGCCGTGTTACCTGAAGGGTCGACCGCTTTATTTAATGTTATCGCTGCAGCGAAGCCACGACAACAGCAATATGCTGGGGCCAGCGTCTCTGCCCTCGGATATGAATTGACAGTGAAGGAGGAGATACCATTTGCGTACCTTGTGGCAGGAGACTGGTGGCTCTGAGGCCATCGAGTCTAGATTCATGAATCAAATCTCCAACTATATCAAAGGAGTTGGATCGTCTGGCACCCGCCTCAGGCTGAAACTTTTTTGGGCTTTATGAATCATGAGACTTTGGTAAATTTCTCCTTCATTTCGGCAATGGCACTACAGTCATGAGCAGCGTGACGACGTCCTACTCATGAAATACCACACCGGTTTCTAGGAGCCTGAATTCCGATGAGCTGTATTTGATTACACGGCCCGAGATGGCGAGATACCTCAAGATAGTGGTTGACAAACGTGTCGAAAACGCCTCCGAAGCCTTGTCATTGGGCCCTCACAGTCATGGCCTTGGTCAAGTGCCAGATCTTTCTAAGCAGGATATCTGACCCTACAAACTGGTCGGAGACGATGAGAATCGAAAGAAAACAGATAAATCAACTAATCTTACTCATATGATTGGCAAACCCAAAGCCGTTTAAGCCGAAGAGAAGTTAGTGTGGGTCCGACATGGGCTACAATTTTCTATGTTTCTGGAGGACGGTTTAATATCTTGGAAGGTCAACAGCCGCATGGTTTGTTTGTATTTTTAACGAAGTCAAATAGAGTGTCGACACGGCGGGAGCCTGCCGAACTTATCGCCCTTCCTATCGTAGTAGACCCAAGGGGGTCGCCTCCTTGCTCTTCTCCGGAGACTGGAACAAGAAATATTCCTAGCACCGGATTAGCACGATAGGCGACGCCGGGACGCGTTAACTGGATGAAAGCCTGCGTGCTCAGCCTTGAGGCGAGTTTGAATTTTGGCGACTGACCTAGCCCGTCTCCTAAAATCGACCATCGGGCACTGGTTGGCGAATACCGTCTTGGTTCAAGACAACAGCAGATTTCAACCAGGGATCGCTATTGTCCCACGGTTGAAACCACAGGGGCGCCTGTTCAGTATGGGATGGAAGAGCCGAAGGCATTGGTACGCTGGGATAGTGGAAGGGAGTCAAAGACAGACGTGGCCTAAGAAGGGAGAGAGATCAATGACAGAAAGCTTGTTAGACAGAATAAATCAAGAGCGACAGAACATGGAAAGGGGACCGAGAAATTGGCGCGAACTAGGTGACACAGTCCCGGGTTTTCCAGGAACGGCAGAATGGCGCCAACAACAAGCTAATATTCGAAGTTGCTTGTCGATCCCGGTGGCGATGACGCTTCGCGGCTTTAATGGTAACTTTGTATTTTGCCGATTGCGGTGGCGGCGTTGTACTTGCGGACCGGAGGAGGTTCAAAAGCATCAACGTTGAATTGAAGAGAGTAGGTACGAAACGGTTATGGACAATCGGAAGGGTCCCAGTCGGTGACAAGAGCTAAGACGTCGGTTGAAGGAAATCCACCGAGACACAGTGATGTTCGCACCTTCATCTAAACCGTCCAAGTCAACTACTTCCTGTTTTTCTAATTCAAAATCGTAGATGTTTGTATTGGATATAATCCGGGTTTTGGAAACCGATTTTGGGATGACGACATAATTCTGTGATGAACTCTCAGTCTCATCGCAAGCGCGGATCGCGACGCGTACCTTCTGGAGAGAATAGCGAAGGAGAACCTGGGCTGGTTCTTTGTTGTATTTTCTGGCCAAAGCCACGATTACTGGGTGATCGAATCGCAAACCGCGAACCAGCGGAGCCCATGCCTATAAACAACCAGTCATACAATGGGCAGGTTGAAGACCAACGTCTATTATGTAGATACCTCAAGAGCAATGCCATGTTCATGGCAAAAGTTGACGATGGCGGTCCGGGTGTAGAAGGGATGCAGATCGATCTGAAGACATGAGGATGAAACAAAAAATGCAAGAGGTGAAGCGCACCTGATTGACTGCAGGAGTTGCGAGACCCATGGCAAGTATTTCTTCGAGATGGCGGATACCGAAGCAGCTCACCCCGATACTTCTCAATTTGCCAGCCTTCTGGGAATCGCAAATCGCGCGCCAACATTCTTTTCTAGCCTCGGGGCCGCCGAGCGGACCATGTATGAGATACAGATCAATGTAGCCGAGCCCGCATTGGTCGAGTGAATATTGGATAGCGCGATGAGTGTCATCGTTAGTGGAATTGACCTTCAATTTGGTCGTATAAAAGATTTCCGAACGCGCAGTCCCCGTCGCATTGCAAAAATCCAAGATTGCCTGTCCACACTCCTTTTCGTTCTCATACCAAGTTGCAGAGTCCTGTCACAACCATAAGTGATTCAAAGCGTACACAGGCAATCCTCTTCACTTACGATGTGTCGATATCCTGCCTGTTCGCGGACTCCAGTTCAAATGGGGTGATAGGGGGACAATGGGAGTATACCTCTAGGGCCCATGTCACGGCATTGTATGCTTCTTTTCCAGAAATCTCGTACGTCCCTAGGATATTGGGGTCGAATGGCTGAAAAAAAGGTCGCCGCAGAGTTCACGCACCGAATCCAAGGAAAGGTAGCTGATTTCCGTCATTGAGCTGAAGATATTTTAATCAGAATGAAAAATGGGGTCGCTTCCACTCACAGTCAACGTCGACTGGAGATCGAGGGGGGCGGCAGACATGGCAGGTGAAGACAAAATGCCTTTGTTGCCGACTCGGACATATCGCGTATCGATGGCGTAGCCGACACGGCGTCACGTGCAGCATTTCTCTTCCTTCCCACTTGTTCTGACAATGTTCAACGATTTCTGAATTTCCTGGCCTTCCCCTCAGGTCTTTCGCAGATAAATGCTCTCTGTATTTCGACTTGCAAGTTCAGCCAGACAGGCTTTCCGGTCCGAGCGTTTGATGCCCAGTTTCGGTGTAGCGCAAGTGGCCGTCGCTCACCAGTTCTTTTTTAATCGGCGACCACCTCTTTCGTCTTCTAGGGTTTTTTTCGTCGTCATTTCATGCATCTCCCAGTGACAAATTCATTCACCGACGGCATAAAATATATGCGGTTGCAATTTTTGGGCAGCGAACGTTGTCCCTGAAGACCTTGTGGATTTTCCCTGCGGTGGCGTCCCCCATCTATCATTCGATATCCATGGCGGGTACGAAGCCATATTCTCCCGGCCGGAAGAGTCCCTGTGATCAGCTTCACGACATACGGCGACGAATCGACTCAGCTTATTCCCTGTTCTCTATCGACTGTGCTCCCGAGATCCGCGTCCGGTTTCTCAACAGCTCCGCGACGGAAGACTCCGAACATGCAGCATCTTTTTCCTTGGAGTCTTTCCAAGTCAGCGAGCTGCCGTCTTTCAATCAGCGGGGAACGGATGAGACTGCAAACCGCAAAACAACACTTTCTACGTCTTCTTCGTTCGATCCTCGGGATCTATGGGGTAAGAAAAGCCTCTCGAGTCACCTTCCAGGAACTCGGTAGGAGTAAGCTTTTTAGAGTGTTCCCGTATACCTGGTGCAACCCGGCGGAGTTGAGAACATCGCTTGGTTCTTTCCTTTCCAGGGAAGCAACAGGATTTTCTGGCGTTCATCCAAAGCACGAAAGCCAATCTTGTTATGCTACTTGCTTTGCTTCACCAGTCCACTCATTACGCTCAACAACTCCTAGAATCTCGTGTTTCTCAATGTTCTCTCAAATTCAAAGCCAATACAGTCAACGCTGGATTTTTCAGCTTCGTTATCGGTGGGCTTCAGCTAATCCCGTAGCGTGGAGAGGGATGGCGCAATGTCGCGAATCGAAACGGCCGGCTCAAGTCTGGTTCAGCAATAGGCCCCGCGCTAATCTTGGGTATGCTATCTGAAGGTTGACGTCTAAAATGCTCCTTGAAAGCTCAGCTGTCCTAAAGTATCGAAAACCAGTATCCGCGGGTGGAACCGATGCGAAAAATTGCACCCATTCGTGGTACTAGTATCAAGAAGGGGTACACATCTGGACCACATATGCCGAATGGTAGACTGCTCTCACGGCGACTCGCGAGTCGCAACTCAACTTGTGAAGGATATCTTTATTCAAACGATTGTTGCCGAGGCGCGTCTAGGCAATTCAAGATAGATATTTTTGATCACTCCAGCAAAGCCAGGGACCACTTAGCAATGATTCAGGAAGCAGTAGCTTTTCTCCCTTCAACGCTCCATCATTCCCCGACAAGCAGGGCCCGAACCTGGTTAGCTTCAATTAGTGGTACCTAAAAGTTCGAACGAATCAATTGGGTTCTACTCAAAGAACCCGGTTTTTGACGGAAAATCTAATATATTCCTCAGGCGCCGAAAAGAGCAGCATACATTCACAGTACGATGGATCAAAATTTGAAAAAAAAAAAAACGAAAAATCCATTATTGAAAATCCAGCGTTCAACTGGAGTCAACTCAGCCTCAACTGGAAGGCTTGTTTGTGCTTGCTGATTGTTGGGGGCACCATCATCACTGGCTTGGCTTCTCAGTCCAACTCTTGCTCGAACCACGACTGTTGCTGGCTCTTCCGGAAAATGGCTTCTTCAGCACTACCATTGAAGGTTACACCGTCTACTCCTGCTAAGGGCGAAAATGAACGAGATAAAACCCCCACACCTGCGACCAAAGCTGCCTCAAAGGCCGGCATTGGTCCAAACGATATCTCAAGTCCACACGAACTGACTGCCTTCGTGCGCGTGCTTTGGAAACATGTTGCGTCTACTCATTCAATCATTGGCGTCAGGTCGAAACTCTGCTGGAGCAACTCGATACAAAGTTTGACGAAATGTCGACCCAGATTCTCGACCGTAGTACGTTGCAGACTATTCTATTGTATGCATCGTCTGAACGTGAGGCGCAGTGACCCAGATGTCGACGCGGGTGGATGCTCTCGAGGCGTCGATACAAGACATAATTAATGGAGACGTAATGCCTCAATCACCGTCACCCATACCTGGTATGCGGAAAAACACGAGTGAGATGTAGAATCAGCTTATTTACCATCCCTTTCTACTCGGAAACGTTGTGCGTTAATCCTATCTTCTTTTTTTCTTTGAGGATACTCATGGATGACAGGAATGCACCTATAAATCGAAAATCGAAGCATGTATCACAATCCAATCATTGAGCATTTTATCACAGAATACTACCTTCTATACGGTCTAATACCCTGACCTTTCACTCTAATAACCTCTGGCGTCCCTCTTACTCTGGCGTCCCTGCTTACCTCTTCACTTGGCACGACGTCGAGGACACTGCCTCCTTTCGAGGCGGACCGCGGACCAAGTCTGAGACCCTCTCTTCCCTCATATACCGTCACTTGACAGACCCCCCTCATGAAGAATATCTTCGTAAAGCTATTACCTCGGTGGCCGAGCTTGAGCCGCAAGCCCTCTTTGCGCTGTACAGGGGAGGCTTTGCCAGAGCAAGCCACGGCCAACGGAGTTCTAGACATCTCAAAAGAGGCTCGCGATGCTATCGCAGCGGAGGAACAGGCGGACAAGCTCCCCTTCGCGATCACTTTCTATCGGCAGAGTCCGATGTCCTTCCAGTGTATTGGCCCCTACAACCCCGTTGGCGAGGAGCAGGAAGTCATTAGGACATGTACCCCCTCCCCGGCTTCTTCATCCACACCTTCGATGCTTCCCAGTCCGATAACCACCCCGCCGAACAGCGAGTTTCTGGTGCTCCGCGATGTGCCGGCAAGCAGTTTAGGGAGACGCCGAAACTTCAAGGGGAGGCGCCTCGATACGATCCCGATCCCTCCTATGCCCACTGCGCCCGCTCCAGCCGCTCCTCCAAGGACATCTTCGTCCACTCATAGCCTTCGCCGTCAACCGCGGTACACTAACCTCAATGGCGCATCTCCTCGCCGCAGCCCACCCTTTTCTCGAGACCGCAGACCACTGACGTGGTGCCCCAGTTCTGAGCTGCAGCCTGGCAGTCCTAGCGCCCCAGCGCCACTTTCTGCCAGGGAATGTAGCGCGACGTTCGCCGGCGACTCGCCTCGCCGTCCTACCTTCACCCATCGTGCATCGGCCCCTCTTCGACTGCCCGACAGCGCCACTTTCGAGATATTTCCTACGGACGAAATACTATTTGGCCCCCAGGTACGGCCGCTCAGCGTCGTCAAGCGCATGTCTTGCTTGACTACACAAGAGTGTATTCCCGGAAGCCCCATTACTATTGAGCCCGTCTTGGAGGACATCTTCACTTCTTTGGACGATGTGTACGCGCAGTACCATGAAGCAGATGAAGCGTCCCTGGTGTCGATCTCGCTTTCAGATTCCGGATACAGGGTGGGAGAAGACTCAGAGGAAGGTGAAGAGGAAGCAGAAGACGACGATATCGAGGATCTAGACGGCGAAGTCGGTTGGCGAGTCACTTACTCGCTGGCGGACGAATACGCTTCGTGCCTGCCGCAGAGCCTCGTCTCTCCTCTCCCTTCGTCGTCTGATGAGATGCGACCCTGTCCCTATAGCTTCCTCGCGGAGCGCACCCAGACCCTGAGCAAGTATCTGGCCGTGGGTTCGCGCTCGCTTCCTGATTTTGCTCTAGACGGAAGGGTGACTCTTGTATGAGATCTTTTCTTATGTTTCTCGATTGCGTCCGTTGCGTTTACTTGCTACCACCGAATCCATATATCTATTACTCGGACCAGGGAACGGGACGAGGCTGAGCGCTCAGGACGTACACATTTAGCTGTATTACACTTGATTTATTACAGTACTCATTTCAAACGTCCTATATTCACCGCACAAACACAAAACTCCCTCCAACACCCGATATCGCCTCGATCAGCTGCCTCCGCGCAAAACTACTCCATTCCCTCTAAAGTGTCTGCTAACGTGTCTGCCGCAAGAGCTCGACGATTTCGAGTAACACGATCCTGTCTAGCTCGAGACGACTTCGGCTTTCGATGTTTGTTATACAGCGCAGAGGGTCGGGATTCGCTATGCTGTCTCTCGTACATATTGCAAGGGCAACAAAGCATCCACCCGGCATTGAGCTGACTATACCCCCAATTTCCTGAGGAGCTCGTAGTGCCGCAATTCGTGCATTTTCGACCCGCGATACGTGAATGACGTTTTGCTTCCACCACCGGAGGACGAGCTTTCTGACGTTTTCTTTCATACCCGTGACAAGCTTGGCAGAGTCTGCGCCCGGCGTTCAGTGCGCTTTTGTATTGGAGGGGTTTGGTCGTGGTGCCGCAGTTGAAGCACCCGGCGGGGGCTGGAGGTGGTGAGGTAGAGAGTGGGATGGTGGTGGGGGAGGAAGGTTCAGAAGTGGAGGAATTGTTTGCGATGCTTGGGTCAAGGTGGGTGGAGGCAGTGGCTCTGGGAGCAGGAAAGACAGAACGGTCGTTGGTGTTGGATGCAGTAGGGTGGGAGTCATTAGAGCACAAGCGTGTTTGTGGCAAATCATCGCGATTCGTCAAATTTTGTTCAGGCATGGGGTCGGCAATTTCTCCACTCGGATGCGACTCAGGTGTTAGTCGCGAGACGCGTAGAGCATTCCGCGTTTCGTGGCAAGGAGCGCCTAAAGGTTACCCAGACGATTCGTCAATTAAAGCAAACCAGGAAGTGTATAACTTACTCTTAGTCGACGCGTTTTCGTGATTTTCTGCCGTTGTGTCAGTCGAATTTGAGTTTCCCGCAAAGCGCGCAGTTTCAGCTTCGTAGCGCGTCCAAAGATCCTCAAAGTAATCTGCGACCTTTGTGGACAATCCTTCCCTGCGATCGTCGCCCGTGTTTTGCATGATACTTTAGAGAAAGTCTCAGAAAGAAAGAGAATGCAATAACATGAACAAACAACCGCTCTCGTCCCAAATAGGCAATTCTTTATTTTCGCCGAAGATGGGTCATAATGGTTAATGATGAATGGACAGTAACAGTCATCTAGCGACGAGTATATATGGGCTGTAGAATAATCATGATCTGGGAGCTAGCACTACTTTAATTTACTCAATTAAGCCAGGTCCAAGAGGCTTTCAAAGTTGTCAACCATACTTGACTCAACAACTTAGACGAGATACCCGCAGCTCTGTGGATAGAGCCGCTATCATAAACCATTCTGATTACTTAATTTCATCTTTGTCCAGTTCTGCAGTATACTTGAATCCCTTCAGAGCGGCGATGCTCGACAATCTGAGACTCTCAGTCGAGAGCTAAGAGATGGCAGGAAGTTTGTTTGGAAGCAAAAATGTCCGGAGATAGGCAGAGTACACGATACTCCTTCAGAGATATTCCAGATGGAAGAATGGTAGACCTGGATGGCAGACATGAATTCAAAATTGGGCCAAAAGATACTGAGCAGATTCAACTCGTGCCCTGCCGATGGAATTCTTTCAGATGAGCGGGTAAATTCGCGTAGTAGACCAAAGTCCGACTTGAGAGCCGTCACGCAGTATTTTCAGTGCTATGAATCAGCCTACATATGAGTTTCCGAGTCCGCTTGAATGCCTGATTGGGGGAAATGCTATATTGTCTAGAATCACCATTCAAGACGCCGTTACTGTCTTGCTGGAGGAGTTTTATGTGGAAACTCTGAGATGGAATTGGCCATATCCGGTTAGTACAAGGTGTGGTAGATGAGAGAGAGCTGGTAAACCTAAGAGGAATGGCCAAAAGGATGGGAGTGGGACTCGGGTAAACCCCGGAAAAAGGCTGATAGTGGGACTCGGATGCTCGGATAGAAAGATTTGAGCTCTGATAGTGGGACTCGGCTCATCGGCACATCAAGATAAATGATGTAGATCACAGCACGTAATTAGCTTGAAAATACCGCCCCGACGCTTTAAAATATTAACTGGCCCCACGCAGTGGGCCTCCGCGGCGAGCGGTAGCACCACGCAGTGGGCCCAGCGGCGAGCGCAAGCACCACGCAGTGGGCCTAGCGGCGAGCGTCAAGGGGGGTCCGCGGGGGTCTCCCCCGCGCTACATGAATCAAATTTTCAGAATAAATGATAAAAATAACTCGAGATACTGAATATAACTCATAGTATATGCCGTCAGGCTCAAGGAGGGGGGTCTGTATGACGTTCCGAATGTCGCATAAATCAAACCGCAAAATTAAATTGAGGCGCAAAAAAAAAACTTTTGAAAGTCTCCGGATAAGCCCAGGACTGAAGCCGCATAGTCTCGGGGTCTGTGGGAGGTCCCTCCTCGCTGGAATCGACACAATTCGCAGCGCAACATGTTCATCGGGGCGGAGGACCTGATCTGATCAATGATCATCATGGCACCGCTTCGGATTTAACGGAACTGTGTCCGCATCACCCTGAGTGCAACATGGTTTCTTTGTTGCATTGGCTAGAACATTGGCTCTTGCTGGCTCTTATTGCCTCTGCTTACAACCTGTGTTCTGCAGGTAAATTTTGCTCAAGTTGAGTCACAAAAAATCCTGAGATGATTAGCATCACTGCAGTTGTCACGGCACGAGGTCTGTGACATAACGCGACAAAATCGTCCACCGTGGACAAACTTCGTAACATGTTCCACAAAATGAGAGTGTTTAGATGTAGGTATAAGGCTTACACACAAGGTAGCGCGGTACCAGCTAGACCTAGACTAATGCCAGCAGATGAAATGCTAAATATAGAAGAAAGTACGAATTTTTGCTAAACCACCCAGAAAGTGGAGCTGAAGGGGAAACTGATGCATATGTTACCTGGAGCAGGATGCAGCCTCCATCTCAAGCAGCTTGCAATGAATGTAAAATGAGTTCAACACGAGCACTGGTGAGTGGGAGTGATAGGCCCGTTAAATCCGAAGTGATGCCGCAATTGATCAATGATCAGATCGGGTCCCCCGATGAACATGTTCCACTGCAAAACTAACATTTTCCAGTGAGGGGAGAGCTCCTAGATACCCCTCCCTTGAGATCCTGCAATATGAAGCTTATCCAAGCACTTTCAAAAGTTTTTTTTTTTGCGCCTCAAAAGTTTTTATTGCGTTTGATTTATGCGACATTCGGAACGTCATAGGTCTGGGGGGAACTACGTTCCCACCAGAAATTTATTAGCTCAGAAATACACCGAGAAAGCAATTAAACACATTAAACATAAATTTCGGCTCTAAATGCCGAGGATTGATGCGGTGCTGATCCCCTGATACAGCTTTGATTGCGTGTGATCCAAAAGACATCAACAGTGGGACTCGCTTAAATAGCCGAGTCCCACTCCCATCCTTCTGGCATATACTCTAAACCTAACCAGACCTAACCCTAATGAACGGTGTGAAACCCGCTGGCCGACCGGTCGGCAATCAATCTCATGTGTTTATGGCCTCGACGTCGTCCGCGTCGTCGTCCTCGTCATCGTCGCCGTCGTCGAGCTCAGATATCCTCATCTACCCTCCAGCAGCCCCTCCTTTCTTCACTCAGAAGCTCACTAGTCCATTCCCCACCATCACACCACCAATAGCGGGACAACAACTCAATAAACGGAAGCGGGATTTGCTGGACTCTGGCGCCCCGCCACGACATCTTCTGATTATGAAACAGTTGCAAGATGCTTTGCTTCAACCGCCTGGGCTACATTCCGCGTTTTCGTTGGCACCCAGTACAAAACTCAAGGCGAAGGCGGTAAGTCCATCTTTGTAATTTTCCGCTCAAATCGAATGCACAAACCTCGAATGTGTGGTCTGCGGTGTAGCAGTGGCGTTTGCTACGTTTTTGGTTTGATGTTCTCGTTGTGAGACGCATTCATGACCTTGAGTCTGCTTGTCTCTGCTTGAGAGGCTGATGCAGGCGAAGAGCCCGCGTCACGGTTTTGCGGGTTCGAGGCATTCATTGTAGTCGTCGGATTAGGACGCAGATTCATAACTTATCCTCTCTATCTGATGTTTTCCTGGTGCTAATTCTACCTTCGCTATCAGCCGCAGGCGTACAATAACAGTGACGAGATGCTTGCGGCTCTCCGAAAGACAAGTCTCCAGGATTCGGAAGTCGACTTCAGCGGTTCGTACGTTGTATCCGGAAACGATACAGATACGACATCCGACAAACAAAGAGTCCAGAACGTTATCAATGATGTATGGAAAGCTACAGGCTATCGTTTCACGTACGTGACCGTTTTTCTTCACTTGTCCTGTTTTCTGAAAGGAAAGCCAGCGTAAAGGACCATCCCCCAACTGAAAACGGGCACAAGACACGACTTTGGTGCTCACAAGATGAGGCGCGGCGATCCAAGCATCGGGGTGGTAGCGACCCTCCCCGTATGTCAAAGCAGGGGGAACTCTTTGCCAAACAGCGCTTTCCTTGTCGAAGCCGGCTTATGATCACTTGTCTGCCCTCCAGCGATTGGATGGATTCCACTGGCGCTGAGAGGAAGATAGTCACCGTGCGTATGCACCACCACATGCGACACGAATTTTATCGCGACGGGGCTGCCGAATCGAATACAACAAACCGGAGCCAGGCCGAGGTACCCCAGCCGACGACACAATCGCCCCCGCTCATCTCGACGCCATTTCACGATGCCATAACAGCGCCGCTACCGCCAGCCCTCATGGCGATGGCCATCGATGTCAGCCACAGCGACATTGAATTACCGCGGTCGATGCCGATTGCACCGCCGCCCGCCTTGCATGATCAGGAGGGCGAATGGGATACTCAGGCTGTGCCGGCCTCGCCGTCCCCTTCTCCCCGTTTTGTGCCTGCTACTCCGCCTATAGATTCCACACTTGCGAAATCAGTGCCTCTGCGAACTGCGCCTCCATTACCACCCCAACCTCGGTCGCAACCACCGTCGGCCATGCCACAGGCTCTGGTGCCTGCACCATCTCAGCATTCACATCCTCCGTCATCACCCAATCTTTTAACAGCTTTGCAACGTCGGGCATCCGCTCAGCTCCCTCCACCCGTACAACATGCTCCAACATCGACCTTACATCCCCCACCAACGCAACATCCTTCCCTCCCTGCACCACCCCAACCTTCAATGCAGCCACCACATCCACATCCCCTTCCGCATTCACATCCTCACCCTCACCCGCCGCCCCCGGCATCTCAGCTTACCCCAGAGGAATTCCAGCATCGCATGCGCACCCACATCGCGCGCATCCGCGACTTTTGCGACGGGCTTGAGTACCAGGTGCAGTTCAACGACTATCGTATGCTGGAGGCATTGGAAAGGGACGCAGCGCCGTTCGTTGATTTTCTGCAGGATTGTTTGAGGAGGGAGGGGAGATTGGGTTGACCCAAACTCGGATTTCCGTGTTTCTTTCCGCAAGTAAAAGTTCTGCTTTATATGCTATCGTCTGGCTTTGTTAGCTCGTCCGTACTGCTCTGATATGTAGTGTACATTTATGTATATCTCTTAAAATTGTGTATTTTTTTGCGCGTGTACAAATTCTCCGTCCTTGACCGACCAAGTCCTTGACACTGACAGCGCTTAGACTTTCTCACCACGTTTGCCTCCTCCCCAGTCCTCCCCTCGTCAGATGAATCAACCCAAGATATACCTATGCAGATTAGGCTGCTCTGCAAGTCTATTTGCATACATCTCTATTTGCATACATCCTCCGTCGGCCGCTCTATGGGCTGCATTATGTCGCCTTATCATAGACTGCACCCGACACGCTAAGGGATGACCATCTCCTCAGAGAAACTTTCACTTTGGCCTGTCGTCGCTCCTATGCGTTTGCGTTCTCAAACGCATTCCACAGTCTTCATCTGGATCTCTGTCGTGTTTCTCGTCGGATTTTGGGCAGCGGAATTTGAGGGAACAAGAATCTACTATTTTCGAAGACGTTCTCAGTCGTCGGTGGTAACGGATTCCAAGATCTGCGCGCAGGTCGACATACTTGTACCCGACGGTAGTGCGGAGGTTTGGCGAACAGTGCGGGAGCAGACTGCTTTGAGCAGTTTCAGAGCCCGTGCAATTGACTTGTTGGCCGGTTCGGTACGAATTCCGTGAGTCTTCACTGCTCTTCCCTGTTTTTTAATGCTCAAAAAGTCTTTCCGGATATCTCTTCCAGCACGGAATCGTACGACAATATGCAGCCCGTTGGCGTAGACCCGCGCTGGGAAATTTTTGGCGAATTACATGATTATTTGACGCGCTCGTTTCCCCTGGTGTATGTCGCTCTTTTGGCACCGGCTGGAGGATTGTATAAACATCCTCTCGTCCCAGGCATGCACACCTGAAGCTTCATAAAGTCAACACTTATGGACTCTGGTATGAGTGGAGGGGCTTGGACCAGACATTGAAGCCCATTCTGCTCACTGCGCATCAAGGTGTGTCTCCCTTCCACGCGTTGCGAGATAATAGGTCCTTGACAGTCCGCACAGATGTTGTTCCCGTCGAGCCCCTCACTACTGGAGACTGGGATCATGCACCGTACTCAGGTTACTTCGATGGTGCGAAGATTTTTCCTTGTCCCTTCCTTGATCACTAAATCGTCTTTTTCAAGGTCAGAACATATGGGGACGTGGAAGCGCTGACGATAAGAACGGCCTTGTTGGAATCATGTAAGTTGAGAGAGCTCCTCGGCTGCGAGCTTTTCGCATTGACACTCAGCCAGGACGGCCATTGAAGTGCTTCTTGAAAACGGGTTCACTCCGACGCGGACTGTTGTCACAGCGTTTGGCTTTGATGAAGAAGCGACTGGTCTGGAGGGTGCTGGGGAGCTGGCGAAGGCCTTATTAGCGGCATATGGCCCCGATGCTTTCGCTTTTATCATTGACGAAGGGGGTGAGTTTGATAAACTTCAACGTCATGTTACCGACAATTAAGGTATCTTGTACGTCGTTAGATGGTCTTGTCAAGACCTTCGACACCGTAGTCGCATACCCTTGCGTGGCTGAAAAGGGCTACCTCGACGTTGTCGTGGAAGTGACTTCGCCTGGTGGTCACTCTAGCATTCCACCTCCTCATACAGTCAGATTCCGGCTCACTATCTGCGCCCTGGTTTATACTGACATCGGATTTGCAGACTATCGGTATCCTTGCTGCCCTTCTTGTCGAGTATGAGGCCAACCCATACCCCGTGCAGCTCGTACGTCCATTTTCCATTTCTGCCGCTTCCATCGCATACTGATTGGCATTCAATCCATAGACCAGGGCTTCTACTCCATTTCAAACCCTAGAATGCCTCGCGCAGTATGGAAGTACTCTGCCCTCCACCCTCAGAGCCCTCATCTTCGATTCCGTGCACTCCGATGCGGCGCTGCGCTCGCTTGAACGGATTCTGTCCAAGGATAAGCTCTACAGAACTCAGATTGGAACGACCCAGGCCATCGATGTGATCAGCGGAGGAATCAAGTCCAATGCGCTCCCCGAGGAGGCTCGTGCTGTTATCAACCACCGCATCCTGGCTGAAAGGTTGGTTCCTAATATGATAGTGGGACCATAAGCTCATCCATGGACATACAGCTCTGTCGACGCGGTGCATCAGCACAATACGGCCGTCCTCCAACCGTTGGCCGAGCGATTCAATCTCAGCTTCAACGCGTTCGGCGTCCCAATCACCGAGTTCGATGTCCCTGCGAGTGGAACCCTCACATTAAGCGACCTCTACCAAGGGCTAGAACCCGCCCCCGTCACTCCAACCACTGGCGAAAACTCTGCTCCATATCAGCTGCTCTCTGGTACCATAAGGGCCACATATGCAAATCGGCATACCGCCGTTGTCGACGACCCTGCTACAGTAATCGTGGCGCCGTCCATGATGACAGGCAATACCGGTATGCGTTTCAGATCATCTCTTCGAATTCTTCTTGAGCGCAGTATACGAGCAGATACACAATTTTATTGGAAGTTATCGCCTCATATATTCCGATACGGCCATGGAAACGGGGCGGGTCGGGAGCTCGATGGGATGATGAACAATATCCATACTGTGAATGAATGTATGTTGACCCCCTCAGTAACGGCCGCCTGCTGACTTGCTTGGACAGTCATGGATGCCGATGATTTCGTAGAGATGATTCGCTTTTTCATCACCCTCATTCTCAATGCAGATGAAGCTGTCGCGTTGTAAATATCCTGCCCGTGTGATTCAGGCGTAATCCAGGCGTATCATGGACGCCACTAATCTGCTGTAACTAGCATCTTCAATACACAAGGTTTGACAAGCAATCGTGTGAGGATATGAGAAGACGTGAACCGGGCCAAATGCATTCAAGACGACGACAAGTACTCTACGCGCGCGTTTAGTTGGCTGCCACGCGAAAAGGCGGTGACCGTAAGCCTGCGAACCGACGACAAGGTAGCGCGCATCTCGCAGGACCTCACTACGACAGAAGAGCAGAACACAAAGAGCCTCGACACCGCACACAATCCCCGATGCGCCGTGCATCGTATCCACCGTCGAACCCCGTTCGAAAGCCTTGCCAGTAGCATCCGAGGAGCCCAGGTGAGTCTGAATATGCCGATTCCAGAGTCTAGGACTGGTCTTGCTCTTTCGCCCTCCGTCAAGAACAAGTGCTTCATTGGACCCCAACACGGCGGGCCGGGACCACGGGCCGCTGCAGTCCTCAGCGGCGGGAGCTTATCTGAATAGAGCAATGGCGTGCGGCAAACTTGAAACCGACGCGCTCGTTCGCGCACGAGAGGCAGGGGCCGCAGTACCCCAAGTCTCCGCGACGGATTCCGGGGCTGCAGCCGCCTAACATGCCTACGAGCCCTCCCCCTGCGTACGCACCTGGCCTCGGAGCTACTGGGACTTCGGACGGCGAGCTGCGAAAGAGGGAATCAGCGAAGAACAAGGGAGAGCGTATAGGACACGCACCTGAGAACCTGGACAGAAGTGGCTGACGGTTAGTGAAGGGTATGCAAGAGAAGAGCGGGCGACGCACCAAGCAGATTCAGACCAAGAGACAGCCCCAGACCATGTCCAGAGGGAAGCCGGGTGAGCGAGGGCTAAGTGGGTGCGTTTCAGTGGGCCCGCCCGGAGTAATAAAGCAAGAACTCACTGGGAACATGGAAGTCAAGAGCAAGAGGCGCTCGGCAAGTCCCGAGGGTCGCCAGCGGAATTTATCTCATGTTTGGTCGAAACAAATAAACTCTGCGCAGCACATGCGCGCCAGACCTTTTGAGTAAGGGTAAAGTTGAGGAGGGCAGAATTTGGCACGGTCTTACCATGGCCATTAATATTGGGCGTACAAATAATTGATTTTTCCCCGATTCCCAACCGCGTTCCGGCCGTTATGTAATGGCTACTTGTAGAACTGCAAGGATAGCTATATTCTCCATGATTTTGAGTCGAGGGACGCGCACACAGAGCGAAAGGGGGAAGGGAAATGAGGGGAAAGCGCTCACGTGATCGCGTTACTTGCCTTTCGCTCACAGTCGGAAACTAAAGTCGAATGGTGGCAATATTTCCCGCGAATGAGCGCAAACTGAGGGACCACAAAGGACCACAATCGCGTTTGCGGAGACTTGGACCCAAATTCTCGAAATATACGAAAGGCTATCTGTTATGCATGTAATTGTCTAGTAATAGGATGTGATGTACGATTTGCTAGTTACTTATGTTACGTTGCGTCTAGGATACGGTGTATAGTGTGTAGTAATGTAGGTGATAGAATTGTCCTCCGAATCCGTAATCGAGTAGCGCACACTGCAGCTTGATATTCGTTTTAATCGCTTATGCTGGCATGGGGGGGCGAGACTACAGACTTGGTCGGCGGTAGGTACGAATTCTGAAAGCGTTGGTCTCACCTGGTTTTCTCTTGGACCCGCGAGCTCTTGCTTTGGCCGCCTTGCCACGCCTCGCATTCTGTAGGGAATGCTCCTTATCGCGGCGCGCTTGCATAAAGCTCTCGAGCTCTGGCCGAATATTGGACCAAACTGCAAAGATAGCGTCGACGAGTGTGCTCAGGAAGGAGGATGCGGGGACATGTCGTACCAGACTCGGTGAGCGGCTCGGCCACATTCACGAGCGGGTGTTGGTCGAGAGCGGAAGCGCCGACTTTCAAAGACGCAAGCTCAGCGGCCCATCCCAGAGAGAGAAGCTTGTCACGGACGCTAGGATCACGGTCAGTTGAAGCCCTCCCTTGACTGCATCTGGGATTCCAACGTACCATTGAGTGCGTTCTTTCCTCAAGATGGCTTTGCTTCGTCGCACGCAGTCATCCCTATTGGCCTCCAGCCAACGTTTGCACTGTACGATGTACTGTCGATTCTACTGCCTGAGCGAGATTAGACACGGCACGGGAGAACAAGGCTTACCTCGTTACACTCCGACATCTGCTGCTTCTTGTTGGCCACAAAGTGTTCTACTTCGGAAACTTGGAGTCCAGAAAGTTTGGCCTTCATAGCGTTTAAATGGCTCAGAATGAAATTGCCAGACGCGTTAGGGTGTGCTGAGTTGGCTGTTCATTGGGGCGATGAACAGTATACATTGAAAGAACGTACGCGGGAGTTTCGTCGGGATCAAATGATATATTGGAACGCTTGCAGAACCCTGAACGACTCGTGGGGCTTGTCCTGCCTGAAAACTCCCAAGTCTGACGAGAAAAATCAGCGAATGTAACGCAGTCCCGAAGTACACAGCCCACAATGTCTTGCGGCAGTTTCGACAAAAGCGTGCTCTTAAATCCCAATCGACTTCGAACGGGGCCGACAGGATGTGAGAACAGCCCTGAGCGAGTCTGAGAAAATTATCATCATGCTAGCCAGCTGTAACGCACCATGCAGCTGTTTTCAAAGAGAAGAACAGCGATCTGCGGTTCAGGGAGCCAGTCAGGCGCTGGAGGCAAGCCGGTAATGTCAAGTAGCGCTTTCTTCCAGATAGGGCGGCCATCCTTTCGGCAGAACAAGAAAGTCCGCATAAATTTGCAGCATCGTCCGAGCGACAATAACTCGCGAGGGTGGAGGCAGTTCAAGATCTGAAGCTTACACAGTGAGCCGGAGTCCTTCCATCAAGTCGTACAGAAACATTACCTCGAGCTGTATGTCGTAGGGTATGCTCAAGAGAGTTACAGTCCCAGCACCTGGTACTATTTGTGGAGGCACTATGAGCACTGCGGCCAGGGTATTGGTGGAGATGCCATCGTCGTTCAAGTTGGGCGTGGAAGGAACGACGCTGTCGACGCGACATTTCTTACGGGAGCCACTAGAAGCCATAGCGGAGTCGCTAGACAGATGTCAGAGCCCAGAGATTGCCAGAGTGACGCGTAGAGGGCATTTACTACAAGGCGGGGTCGCAGCCGTTCTTGAGGTACAAAAGCAAGATGAAACGCGGTCACGTGAACGCATTTCCTCTGTCTCCCCGTTTCCCCATCCGGTTCCTGCCTGGATTCTGAAATTCCGAGTATATAATTTGAAACTTTCCTCCAACACAAATGCGCTAAATTAAATTGGCGGGGGCAAATTAATTACTCTAGAAACCCAAGTGATCTCATACCAGTCGGGGTATACTGGTGCATTGCACAATTCCAGGAATTTGTCCGAGTCAGGACGTCCATATCCCTGCAAGTTTCCTGCTCATGAACTGGCTGCGATAGGAGCTCTATTTGGTGTGACCAAACAAGAGGACTTTAAATTCCGTCAGCCACATTTGGGAATTTCCGAACGCCTCTTGCTCTTGACTTCCATGTTCCCCAGTGAGTTCTTCCTTTGTCCCTCTAGGCGAGTCCACTGAAACGCACCCACCTAGCCCTCGCTCACCCAGCCTCTCACAGAGTGCGATTTGGGGAGGCTGTCGCCCCGTCGACTTGGTGCGTCGCTCGCTCGTCTATCCCATATATGCATCCCATCCACTTACCGTCAGCCACTCCCGTCCAGGTTCTCAGGTGCGTGTACTACACACTCTCCTTTGTTCCCTGCTTATTCTCGCATTCACAGCCCGCCGTCCGAAGTCCCAGTAGCTCCTTGGCCAGGCGTTCGAGAGGGGAGAGCTCGTGGGCAGTTAGGTCGCTGCGGCCATCCATCTCTACGAGTATGGGGGGACTGTGGTCTTCGCCTCTCTTGCGTGCACGAGCGCGTCGACTTCGAGTTTGCCGTCGCCATTGCTCTATTCAAATACCCTCCCCTTCGCTGAGAGCTCGAGCGGCTGATGGTTTGCCCCCCGTTCGATGTTCGACGAAGCACTTGTGCTCTGTGGACCGTTACGCATGACACATTTTAGACACGCTTGGAGCTGCCTTGGATGCTACTGGCAAGGCTTTCGAACGGGGTTCGACGGTGGATACGATGGACGGCGCATCGGGGATTGTGTGCGGTGTCGAGGCTCTTTGTGTTCTGCTCTTCTGTCGTAGTGAGGTCCTGCGAGATGCGCGCTACCTTGTCGTCGGTTCGCAGGCTTACGGTCGCCGCCTTCGGGTGGAAGCCAACTAAACGCGCGCGTAGAGTACTTGTTGTCGTCTTGAATGCATTTGTTCTTCTTCGTGTTCGCGAGCCGTGAAGCTGGATTCCGGCGGTGGTGATTGGCATAGTGCTTCTTGCACGCTTGACAAACTCAATGGCTGCTGCATCGATATTCCCAGCACGACAAATTCATTCCTCTGCCAAACATATTATCGGTTACCAACTTGTACCCTCGAAGTACTAACAGAACGATTTTTGCGTACGATCCTCGCCACTTGCGGGAGGAGATGTATCTCAGGCTATTGAGCAGTTATATGGCGGACGTTGTTCCAAAATCTGGCCACCGCAGGTGAGAACCCAAACAAAACTCGGAAACAAGATACTCACTCGCATCTCTTCAAGAGAGCGCTCGATGTAAAGTCTGGCTCAATCGCCGGTGCGTCGAGTTCAGTCTTGTTGAACACCATCTCCGATTGAATGACTGGCGACCATTTCTTCCACACCGGCGTAATGCTGGGCCGCACTTTGTGGTTTGGGTCCAGATTGACGGCAAAGGACAAGAAACTATCTGCAAAAGCATTTATGAAAGCGGAGTTGTTGTAGATCAGGACAGCGTTGAAGGCTGTGATGGAAGGGAAGTAGTTGATCACGTCTTGGCCATGGAGAGCTGGAGGAATTGCGTAGGCGGCCTGCGATGGTCTGAGTTGGGTAATGTTACCAGTTGACTCGATCGAAGTACCTTGTAAGAGCTCGCCGGAAAGGCATGGAGGAGGGAGTCCGTTGGACATTTCATGATTGCTGGGAGAAATGAATCGTTGTCACCGGAAATTACTCTCAAAACACTCACTGTCTCCCATGATTTCGTTGACCTGTTCCAAGGGTGAGCCTATCGGGGCGTAGAGGGCAGCCACTTCTTGGCTCTCTTTCTCTCCGATGAGCGGAAATAGATTCCGGACATACTCAGTGACATTGTATTCCGCTCCCTGATTGACGAATGAAGAACCTTCGTCTGTGTTCGTTACAGCGAGTAAAGCATGCTGTTTTACTTGTCAAGCTAGGAAGCAAGGCCGAGGAATAGAATCTGACCCCGTTGACTTTGCGTTGTGCAAGAGCGGTCTTGGGGGTCTGTGTTATGAACGAGCCGTCGACCACTGGCACGAAACTGAACGTGCCCTGGAAGCCAGCTAGGATTGTATTGAGATTGATGTTCGCCAGACTGGCGGAGTCCACTCCGCGCAAACATTCTAAGGGTGTCGGTCCAGAGCACCTGGGTAGATATAAGATTGCGTCCGGCGTCAGAAGAGAGGATATACACACCCTGCTTGTTCCACCACTTTGTTGAATAACTTCTAGAATGCAAACTCAGTATGCGATAATGGAGATAACAGGAGAGAGCCTACTTGAGGGATAGTGTGGTTGTATAAATATTGTGAAGGCAAGAACGCCGAACTAGTGATCGCTGCGCGGAACAGTGGTGGGTTCGTCCGTCCGTTATGAGCAATGATATGTTGGAGAACGGATCCAGCTCCCGCGCTTTGGCCCCAGATGGTGACTTTGCTTGGATCGCCTCTGCCAACGTTGTCAGAATCCGGAAACACGATTAGCCTGCGAACTGTCTTCGACTTACCCGAATTTATGAATCTGTAGAGATGTATGAATGAGTATGATGAGCCTTCATGAAAAAGACTGTCGACTTGCATTCTTCTGAACCCATTTCAAGGCAAATTCTTGGTCCACTGTGAACTTATCAGCGTCTCGCAGGCGTTCGGTCACACCAAAGACGCACACAAGCCGGCGTTGACCGCTCCGCCGTCCTTGACCTCTTGGCCTGCAAGAAAACCTGATTCCAAGTCAGCGAATGACTGCTATAGAGCTCTAAGAGGCACCCACCAAAAAGGCCAAGGCGATAGTTGATGGTAACAGCAACTACTTTGTTGTCGGATTCTTGGACAAGCTCTGCACCGTTATATTGGCTTGCGCCACCCAAAGCAAAGCTAAATATTTTCATTAGCGTCCATCAATTTTGAAGACAAATGAATCGTATCTCACCCCCCGCCATGGATCCAGACAACGGTAGGCAATGGCACAGTTGGGTTTAGAGCGGGAGTGTACACACTAACAAGTAAGAAATGAGTAGGCACGATCCCTGAATATAAAGGCCCATACAAACCTAAGGAATAGACAATCCTCCGTCTGGACGGGATCCGCTTCGTCTCGAGAAGCAAATGGATTGGTTGGTGACGCTCCAAAGGCTCCTTGGTAGCACTGCGGGGGATCTTCGACAGCGGGCTGTATGCCAGCGACGTGGGGAGGAACAGCAGGTGCCTGGAAGCGTAAGGACCCTTCACGATCTTCAGCTGCATGTATGATATTTGCTTAGCTTTACGCCTACCAGTTGGTGGAGCGCCATATCGAATGCCGCGGAATGCTGCGATGCTGAGCTTTGTGTCTAAGACTCCTTGGTATCGTGCATAACCGAGATCGACGACTGGGTTCGTCGGAGTAGTCGCGGCATTCACAGAGTGAATGGAAGAGAGGAGTAGGAAGCTAACATTGATGAGAGGGAAGAGGCCCATGATGATATGAGGTCTCGGAATGCATCTGAGCACAGAGGCGGAGACGTTTATATACTGCTCAAAGCAGCCGACGTTATTAGCGTGGGAGGCCGTATTCTGAGAGTGACCGAAAGCCTTTGCAAGCGAACTGAAAGCAGTGGACAGGGCATGGTTAAATGGAGGTCCGTTTTACCGAATGATCGCTAAGCTTCGGCAGCAATTGAAACGCACTGGCCGCTAGGCTCTGGCGGCGTCGGGAACTTGTCTGCTTGTCTGCACGATAGTGCGATCGTTGTCGAAGTAGCTTCACAGATCTTCAAGGGTATGTTTTCGGCCGCTGGCGGCCGCATAACTAGTGAAGACCTTGCTGCGGCGCAAGATCAAGCTCGTTGGGATGTTGTTGTGGCTGGACCATAGCTCTCCAGACATCGACTCAAACGCGTCCATGGGCCCATTACTAAGCTTTCCGCAGTGCGCAGATTTGGCGCTGATTAAGAACGGAAAACATGACCAAGTTAGAGATAAAGATTGACGGCGGCAGCGAGCGATGTGCAACAGTCAACAATGAACGGACAGCGGGCTCGAGCGGACGCAGGTAATGTGAATGAAGAGCGGGATCAGGCGGGAGCATTGGGGGCATGAATTGTGGGCGAAAGATATTGCAACTACATCCTGTAACCAAGGCGACTGAGCGGAACAAGAGATAGGATTGCAGTCTCGTAGTGGTGGGCCGCTGTCGGCGCGCACGGGGGGACTGCGGAACGACACTTGTACGGGACAGGGGACAGTTCTTGCCATTTTCATGAAGCGGAGTACAAGACACTTCCGCACATCATGCTGATCCTCAGCCTGCCAATGGCGCCAGCATGATGGCCCGGTCGTCATCTAGGTCTTCATTCAAATGAAGTGATATGGACTGCAGCACATATGAGCGTCCCAAAACAGACCAACAGAGCTGCGAATCGAGCGAGTGGGCATCGAGCGGATAGCGAAGCTTTTGTCGGAGGGTACACCCTCTAGTAACGGTAGATAGGGAGGACTGCATTAGCAGCCTTGCTTAGGACGCCCGGACGAGAGAATTGGCGGGGTCCACTCGCTTGACGAGCAGATTGAATGTTAGGATTCGAGAGGATGATGGTACTGGTATTGGACGATACAGGGCTGGGCAGGTCGCATGGTTGGGTGCAGGATTCTGGCTCCGCATGTGCATCATAGAGAGATGGAGGAATGACATAACGCGGTACTCGTCCAGTGACGGAGAGAGTATGTAGTGAAGAACGAGAGGCGGACGAAGGTCGAGCGGGTCACTATGTGATGTGCAGCAGCAGGCGGAGCAAGCTCAAGGGTGATGAGCGCAATGTGTCGTGCGACCAGCAGATACATCAACACACACGACGCAATTTCGCCGTTGGGACCGAGGGAGAGGCAGAATCACAAAGAATGAATGGGATGGCAGTTCACCGCTGCCGACATGTCAATGACATGGCCACCGAAACGGGGCAAGTGGTGGGTAAATGGCGCAGGATGCCACCTCGGGGGACAGCGATCCTAAACTAGGCTGTCATCATGTCTGTGCCGTTCGGGTCAAGAGGCGTGGTTGCCTCTGCTCAGGAGTGGCACCCAAACTTGCCACTTGCCAACACCGGCGCTCAGCGTGATCTTCGGAGGTCAACTTCGCGGTTCATCTGGGGAGTATTTGGGAGGCAATGCGAGACACTCTGACACCATTCCATTGGGCCTCGAAACTACGAGAAGCGAGATATGAGCACCGCTTCAGACGTGGCGGAATCGACGCACCATGAAAGTCATAGACATGAATAAATAGAAGAAGGGGCGGGAGGGGATGGGTTTGTTCATACAGTACTAGTAGCATGCCATTCTTTGTTTAGCTGTCGACGATATCCCGATGATTACAATAACCGCCAGTACTGCGGAGCGGGCAGTATCTCCTTAGTAAAGGCGCGGCTTTACACCCGAGTTAGTATGAGAGTCAAAGAGGGAATTGAATGAATAGACATACCTTGTACTGAGTCCTTTGAATTCGACCTGGTATTCAATTCGTCCACGAGGCGCAGGGTGGAATGGAGGACTTGAGAAGCAAGATAGCAACAGTAAGAGATGTTTTCTGGTCTTCCCCTGGTGTTTGCTTCCAAAGAAGAAGGAGAGTATGTCGCTAGGTGGTAGGAGGTAGGTTGGAGGTAATCGGCATCCTACCAGCTCATACCGTCCCAAAAGTCGCGCAATTTGAAACACTGAAGGGCTGGAGTACGTGTCGTGGTGTTTGTTTTCCGTATTCTGGAGTCTCAGCACTCTCAGCAAGCGACGAGCCAACTCCGAGTCAGAGCCGGCGAAAAAAGCTCAGGGACGGTTTGAAGGAGAGTCGAGACAGGCTGTTGAGTTTTGACGTGCTTTGGCCCCAAGACCTTCGAGGATGTAGGGTTCGATTGAACGTGAACCCAACGTGAACCATGATTAATGCATGATTCATGAAGCATTTTCAGAATCGGTCAGTGTTAGAAGGAGGTGAGAAAGTCACGGCAATCGCCGTCAGTGTCTGATTGGCGCCCACTTAGCTCATCAGCGTCAAGGGTGTTCCCAGGGTGTTCCTGAATCATGCACCTCAGCCAAACTACCGCCATACAGATCTTGGCAGACCCACGTTACGGTGGTCTCGGGGCCCGGGCAAATGCAGGTTCTGTTTTATAACTATGTCTACCAAAGTTTTCGAGAATCTAGCAAGAATCCAGACGGGCGGACCCCTGGCAACTGCGACGCCTCTTCCCTCCAAGCTGCATGGAGCCTCGGTCTATCTCGACTTTGCGATCTAACTGCCAGACATTACTTATGATCAAGGCGGCGGCCAGGCTGCGAGTCAATTCGTTCCTCTCACTGGGCCACTGGCAGCGTCGCGCCCAAGTATGACTGTGCCAGACTCTTATACTACAGAGTTCGCAAGAGAACTTGAAAACGCACTGCAGATCTCTGAGAATCTAGAAGTTTTATATCATTCATGACTTCTCTGAGGTCGTGGCACAAGGGCTTGGTAAATTCACTTTCTTCCAGCCACTAGCAGCGCTGTTGATACGAAACTCTATAGGCTTCCACGCAACGGAAACTTCCTGGAGCGAACAACTGTTTAGTGGTCGTAGCAAAATTCAAAATTTGTGCAGTTGTGCACTACTGGAATCGCTGTAGTTCTATGGACATTAATGGTATAGACATTATCGTCTACCTCCTGGCGGAGTGGTATGTGATCGTGTTGATGTCGATGTTGATATCCTTCCGGCGACTGACGCAGACAGCGGTGACGCTGTCGGCGAAACGCTGGATCGAGTCCATGGCATTGCCGAACTTACTATCTCTCGTGGCGTATTTTTTTCTCCATTTTTTTCTTTAAAGGCAACGATTGCTCATCAAATTCTTTTGGCTCAGAACTACTTAGTTCAATCCCTGGACCTGTTCAATGTTCGGCGAAGCACTTGTTCTCTGTGGATCGTTCAATTGTACCAAAATTCACAAAAAATTCGACCATTGTTTTGAACTCGTCTCAATCATGTGCGATACTTATCCTCCCGCAAGAATGTTTTACAACTAGTATGCAAGCCGCTAAGTAACTGTTTCAGGTTTCAGTCAAGATTTCCTTCGAAAGCAGTCGCAGCTTCATCTTCGAATCCCCTAAGCTATCTAGTATCTACCTCTCCGCTTCCTGGCATGTCCGGTAGCAAGAAGTCAAATAAAGCAACTCAATGTCGCAAATTAGAGCGGCATAGTTGAGATGGCTCTTCCCTCCAAGCTGGATGGAGGCTGAGCCTCAGTACATCTCGACATCTTCGCGATTTTTTATCTATTTTGGCTGCCAATAATTATATCAAGGTGGCGGCCAGGCCGCGAGTCATTTTGTTCCTCTCGCTGAGCTAACCTTACACAGTTCGCAAGAGAACTTGAAAACGCACCGCAGATCCCCAAGAATCTAGAAGTTAATATGATTCATGACTTATCCGAGGTCGTGGCCTGAGGCCTGATGGCTTAGTACGTTCATATCTTGTCTTCCGGCCACTAGCAGCGCTGTTGATACGAAACCTATACTGTAGGCTTACAAGAAACGGAAACTTCCTAGAGCTAAAAATTCTTTAGTGGGTCAAGTCGTAGCAGAATTCAAAATTTTAAGTTGTGCACCACCATAATACCTGTGATGGTGTAATTATATTGTATACCTCCTGGCGGAGAGGTATGTGATCGTGTTGATGTCGACCGGGCTTACTGTGACGTCGCGGCGGTGACGCTGTTGGCGAAACGATTCCAGTCAGTCCAGCATCGCTGGATCGAGTCCAGGCATCGCCGAACTATCTGCTCTCGCTTCCTTTTTTGTTTTCGTTTTTCTCACTTCAAAGGCAACGATTGCTCATCGAATTCTTTTGGCTCAGAACTACTTCGTTCAAGCCAGGCTGGACCCGTTCGATGTTCAGCGAAGCACTTGTTCTCCGTGACCAATTTATTTTACTAAAATTCGCACCACCGCGCCGCTTCCCATTTCTGGTCGCAAGAAGCCAAATAAGGCAACCCAATCTTGACTCAATCCCACAATTCGAGTGGCATACTGTATCAGAAATTCAAATCGAGTATTTACGCGCATAGCAAGCTATGTAGAACAACACATGGAAGACGAAACAAGTACCAATAACCCGACATTTCCATTTGAGTTATCTCCCCGACCACCGGTGTCTAAAGAGAGCTGAGGGTACGTGGGTACGTAGCGGAGTTACAAGGGCGCCAGTCAAGGCGGACGAGGCCGCGCTGGGCGGCAGGACAAGGAGACGCTTGTATGTATACATGTATATGGGAGGATGGATGGATGCGGCCGGCGGAGAATCAAGGCAAGTCTAGTGCCGTGAAGGAAAATGAGAGGATAGGTTGTGTAAGTGAGTGAGTTGATTTGATTGGATGAAACCTTTGCAGAAGACGAGAGATTGAATGAATGCATCGTGCGCGCTTCTACTTTTTGAGCGCGTTTAGAAATCGTTATCGAGGAAACGCTCCTCGGGTGTCGAGAAGCGGCGGCGGGAGGAGTCGTGAAGACGGGCACGGTGGGCGCGTTTGCTGTGGGATGTCTTCTTCTGGCATGTGTGGTTGCTGCTGCCGGAGACGACGGCGCTCTTGTTGGGAGGAGTGGCAGGGGCGGCACCTTGGTTTGGCACGGATCCTGAGCCTGTGGCAGGGGAGCTGGAGCTGGAGCCCTTGCTAGGCGAGGAGCCAGAATCATTTGCAGGAGGGTTGGGGCTCGAATCCTTCGAGCTCGAGGTGGAACTGCTAGACGTGCCAGAGGAAGCCGATCCCGAAGCTTTCTCAGACGACCCAGAAGAGCCCATACCGGAGCCAGCAGCAGCACCAGTGCTGGAACCCGACGTAGGCACAGACGCTGGGCCGCCGGGGGTGACAGTGACCGGGGGACCAACAGGCTGCCCAGTTTGGCTGGGGCTATCACCGGTATACGCGAACACGGGTGAAATCAGCGCGGGGGTAACAGGCGCGACCAGGTTCGAAGCTAGACCGTTCAGAGGGACGACAGGGTTGTTCCCCGGAAGCGAACGAAGGGTGCCTGTGGCTGAAGAGCGGCGGCGCCCATCAGTGCTGCTGTATCAAGACGGATAGATAGGCTCGAGACATACTGATTTCATCGACGCCCTGGGTGATACGGCAGGTTCCTCCTTGCTTGAAAGTGAAGACACCGGCGGTAGAGCAGCAGCTGACGTCATGTCAGTCGTCTCCGTCAGTCAAGATACCGAGTGTACGCACGTTGGGTCTCCAAAAGCGGCACTGGTGCATTGACACTTGTCAACGACGTTGTCCAAAACACCCTTCGAGCAATCAGAATGCGCGCATCAGCTGCCAGGGAGAATTTATACCTTATCCCAGCCCATAATGAAATCTGAGCAAAAATGATGTTAACGAACGATTTATATATAGACTGATACTGGAACAAACCTGCGTGGTATCCGTATCCGGTGGGGTCTCCCATAGCATAGACGAAGGGCTGCGACGGGTTCATCGCCTGGCTGCGTTGCGCGTGGAGGCTGCCAGTGTCGAGGTACATCTGCGTCATTCATCACGTCAATGGGCTATCGTATGTTTTTTTGGCTATCTCCTCAACGTACCTCCATGAAGATACGCGGAAGGGTCTTCGGGAAGGCGGGGTCGGTGCAGCTGCCAGAGTCAGGACCGCCACTCAGGAAAGCAACATGAGATTTGTGGTCCGGAGAGTCGGTGTTCTTGCCATCCCAGCATCTAAAGAAAAATTCAGCCTGAGAGTGTCGGACAAATCGATGCTGGCGTACGAGGGAAAGTTCTATCGGTGTCTATCAGAATCATGGAGCGTGCTAACATTGGGCGGAAACTTACGATCTGTGCGCGGATGCCGGAGGGGCAATCTGTGGTGGGCAACTCGTTGTGCTTCGTGGAGGTTCCGCTGAAGTCAAGGCAAAGGAAAGTTATTGCCTGCTGAGCAAAGCTGCTAGCGTTGTAGCTACGCAAGGTCGGAGTTCCACTGAAGCATAACTTATTAGCGTCCGCCGACGCCGATGGCGATAGGAATTTTACCTCAACATCCGGAACTGGGTCCGACGAGAATTAGTAGGGTCAAAGATAGCACAATGCTCGCTCACATCATCGGGGAAGGGGGTCGTTACGCCAGGAGTGTCCGAGAAGAGGTAGTCTAATCGGAATGAGGGGAGGGATTAATCGAATATTTAGCAACATACAGCTGGGAAGGGTGTCAGTCAGCGTAAGCCGTTGGCATGTGTATCAAAAGACTTACATGACGGGGGCTCCGCTGACGCTGGTGAAGGATCCATTCTTCCATTGGAAATAGAGTGTCTATAGCAAAGTCAGATTGCGACAGAAAAAAAGCTCATCGACATACTGGAGCCCACTGGCAAGAGAATCAGTTCAAGATTCAATGATATTGGCGATGAAGGACGTACATAGTTGGACTTATCCTCCTTGATGGGCGAAGATGTGCACTCACTCTCGCGGAGAAAACTCGTATTGGTGGAAACACGAAAGTTGCTTCCGCCAACGACTTTTGGCAATGTCAGTATAGATTATAGCCTACGCAGGCACCGTCCTACCTGTGTGAACGTGTCCAGAGACCTTGCCTGGACGAAACCGTTGCGATAAGCGTCAAGCTCGAAAAATGACGCGATATATGACATACCGGGGTTGACAATGGGATCAATGCGTTCAGTGGTGATCACATTGTCTGTTGTAGAGTGTACGCGGTCAAAACGAATTTTTTACACGTCGCAGAAGACGACGGACTCATGCCAAAGAGAAAGTAGGCATTGGCAGAGGAAAGGACAGCAGCGGCGAGTAGAAACTTGGTGAGGGTGCTGCGAGACATCTTGGAGAGGTTAAGGAACGGACAGCCAGCCTAAAAGGCGGAAGATAAAGGAAAGGGAGGGGAGGAGATGGAGGGAGAAAGCAAGTTAGAAACAGACCAAATCGGGAAGGCAGCCTAAATAGAGGACAACAAAAAATCTCAAGACGGAACTGTTCCTGAGCTTCGATCGCCGTTCATCCACCGCGATCGCATTCAGAACTCTGCCTATTTTTTCCACACAAACGCTGGTTTCGCCTGGGTTGACCATTAATATTCCTTTCTCATTTTTAGGTCTGCCTAATCCATGCGGTTACTCGTCCGATTTCTCAGAGCAAGTGGCATAGTACTGCAGAACCACCGGTTCACCGGAGACAGTTGCGCAGGGTTGCTTTGATTTCCTGTTCGCAACAACCGGTCCAGAAAGGCCCTCGGACGCGCCCCACACGGAGACCACTCAGGTAAAAATTCGGCGACAATACATCTATTCTTCGTTCATAAAGTCATGCCTTAGACAAGACAGAAGAGCTCGAAGTGGCCGTATGTAAGTGCACAGTCCACGGAAAACGTAGCAACACCGGTAGGCGCGTTCTAAAACCGTGCATGTCTATTTTCGCCAACTTGTTCCTCAAGCCGATCGTCTCCTCAATTTTGAAGATCACTCTGAATCGCAGACAAACCTAAACCAATGGAAAAGACGCTGAAACCTCCTGGTAGCACGATCGAACACAACTTTTATTTTACAAGCTTTCTCAAACTTGAATATGGCTCATTGCTTTACACGCACAATACACGTGTCTCCACGCCTCTCTATTCCCCGAGGAAAATCTCAGTGTTGGGTCGACAGGACAACCAACCCATGCGTCAGGGCTGCCAGCGTTGTGCCTCAGCATCAGTGCCCAATTTTGTCCGGCGGCAGGATGACACGCAAAAAATCGACCTGAATGCACGCCACATCCCCACCGAATCATCAGCCATGCTGCCCTTCATTTTTTCTCTATCTCGACTTCCTGTCCTAAGCTGCATAGCGACCCGGTGGCTTGCCTTTAATTTCAGTTTTCTAACAATACATTCAGTGACTTGGTGGCGCGAGCGTGAGGTCGATGAGGCAGAATCATCCGAATATTCTATCGCGGCCATTGCTCGCCTCTGCGTCGAAAACGACTCGGCATTTGGAAATCAAAGATGGGCTTCCGACCCAGGCCTCACCAGCATTCGGCCTGCGCAGTATACTTGGTAAGTACTGTAGTGGCAAAAATCGAGAATGGCTTGAACTTTCCTCCATCCATAAGCGTCCTTTACCCGTATGGACAGACTAGAAGCCGGAGCAAACCAGCGCACCCGTCGGACAATCATCGATAATCCTGTCCCGTTGCCGGCGAAATCAGTACCAACAAACTATCGTGAGTTGCTCTCCGACCGGCACAGTTTATTGCGAGAAAAGCCAAGCTGACGCCGGCGCCGCTCGTGTTGCCCCGACGTGCGCGCGACGCCGAAGTCGATGTCGATGTCATTTCCGCACCGGTTTCCACCGAAGCTAGAAGCGTCGGAGCATCATACCGAGTAGCATAGTAGTGACGCCTACCTACGTGCATGGAACTACATACGAATCGTCCGTGGAATAGACAGACCGAGGACAAGGACACAACTGCGCCGTATTCTGGGAAGGGAACAGAGATGGGTGGCTTGGTTAACTTCTATGCGGATCCCTGCGAGCTTCGGGACGGCGGGAAGCCGTCGGTGGTCTGGTCGCGAGACGAGTTTCCTTCCAGGTAGGTCGCATTGGGGATGCATGCACTCGTCCGGAATCTCCAACCGATTTCAGCAGAGTATGATATAATATCCGAGCCTCACGCGAGACGAGGCCTAGGGAAGCTTGAGCGAGAATTTGGCTGGGGCCTTCGCGGAAGAACCCAAGCTTATCTCGAGCGTCTTGACTATTGACTAGAACGAGATACATTGACAAAAGCAAGCAAAGCATTCCGTGCGACATGATCAGCTGAGTCTGAGACTACCCATAAGAACGACAGTGTTACGAAGAAGAAATCCACAGGGTCGCCGAGGTCTAGGTTCGCAGCATCGTCACGGTCTACGAAGAGATAAGAAGATGGAAGTCGAGATGGCGTGATACCCACCGATTATCGGATTCTGCTGGACTCTGGAAGGTTGTCACTGGCAATGAGGAAAGACAACGGCGTCGACAGTTTTGTCAAGAACAAGCAAGTCGTTGTGAGTCGTTGAAGGACCGGTTTCAAGCTTCCAGAGAATTGCCTCATCCAGACTGTTCAAGGGTTGTGTACACATTCACGGATCGGAGCAACTTGAATGGCATTATAGCAACTTGAAGGAAGTTGAAGCGGGTTGCGACGCTAGCACAAAGCGAATTCTTGGACCTTGGCGTAGCGACTTGAAATATTTGTTCTATCGAGTTTGTGGGTGCCGATGGATTCGATGAGTAGCGGGAGACGACTAGAAGATCGCTCGTGAGCTCTGAGTACTAAGAATTGGCCATGAACGGAAAATTCAAAAGGTGTCACCAAGTGTGACCCTGGTGTGACCACCGGTACCTTGTCTTCTCCCCTCATTATCCCTCCCAGTCTTCGTCCTGTGTGGCCACCGCAAGTCAACATACGCTGTAGTACGACCTATACGATGAAGTCTTTTGTTTCTCTGAACAAACCGTCCCCTCAACTTCCTGTCATTTTGCTCTAAGTTAAAGTTTCTTCCATGCGGCGCCACAACAAATCTTGGCGCCATGTCCAGTCCTCCCTCCACTCGAAGCCTCAGCTAGAGTCCTGAGGCGAAGGGCGGTCTCTCTCTTTCAGAGGCGCTCAGAAACCTTGACATGGCGAGGGTTCATCCCAAGCAGACAAACGCGCCACCACCAACCGCAGATTTGTCAAACTATTGAATGCAAAGCTTGTTCAAATTATCTTACCCAACACCCTCCCCCTCGTGCACGCAAAAAGACTCTCCCCCGCGGGCCAATGCGAGCAGCTCCCAGCGTATAAATTGCGCTGCATTCACCCGCTTTGTTCTGCAACTCCCTCAATCATGTTGTCGCTTCGTATCATGCTGTCCTTGTTGCTCTTTGCGACTCTCTCTGTGCATTTAACCGTGGGTTCTGCCTCTGCTAAAGGCAAGGCTAGAGTCTACTCGGGGTGCACTGAGCCAAACAAAGTCGCTCTCACCTTCGTGAGCTTCCTCTCGTTTTTCTTGCTTGACTCGCCGACTGAACCGACCCAGGACGACGGACCCTATATCTACGAGTAACTTGCGCGGCCGTTTGTCCAGACACTGCACTCACCTGAAGACCACTCGTAGAAATGTGATCAGCGATTATCTCGACAGCAAGGGTGTCAAAGCTACGTTCTTCGTCAGTGCGTAACGACAAATCCACTGCGTGTCACAGTTGACCGAACATGGTTTTTCAAAGACGGATACAATTGTAAGCGTATCGTGAAGCTTCCCGTTCTCGCCTTACCATCCTCTTCGCAGACGAGTGCATCTACGGTACCAAGGTCGCTGCCCGTCTCCAAAAGACATACCGCAACGGGCATCAAATTCGCTCGCACACATGGGACCATGCTGGTACTCGGCTCCCATCTACGGCTATGTTTTCCGCCTTAACGCGGCCTGTATAGATTTGACCAGTTTAAACGAGCCTCAGAGTCAGTCCTCACCAACGTCAAGGATCACGCTCTCACCAGCTTTTCAGTTGTCGATGAGTTGAGCAAAATCGACGGTAATCCACGTTCAAGCTAAATATCACTGAACAGCTTACTTTTCTCTCTCGACGCAGTCGCGCTATTCAAGATCTTAGGCATTAACACGACATTCGTTCGGCCTCGTGCGTCCCCCTGTTCTCCCTCTGTCTGTCCGCATCCACAACACGTCCAGCCTATGGCAGCTACGACGATCCCGTCCGTCAAGTCGCGTACAAGCTCGGCAAAATCCTGATCACTTGGGACTTCGAGTCTGTCACCCCGGTTTTTTCCCGTTCAGACACCTTCAATCATCTTACATGCGGTATACAGTTCGGGAGACTCCGTCGGGGCAACGGTACAGCAAAGCAAGGACGACTACGATGAGGACATAAGCGACCATGTCGACAACTTGTTGGCTTTGAATCATGAAACAAAGAGTGAGTGCGCTCATGACGTCTCTCTCCATCGTTGTACTGACTTGGGCGTCTAGAAAACACTGCGTACGCGACATGCGCCGTTTCTATGCTCGAGCCAGCTGACGAATCTGCTTACAGCGAGCAGCTCGTGCCCTATGTCGTGGAGAAGTTTCAAGCTGCAGGGTATGAGCTCGTCACGGTCGCCGAGTGCTTGGGCTTGGAACCATATACATACGTCGGACCTCTCGGCGTACGCGACGTAGGTGCCTTCTTGGACCAGAATGACCTTGTTCTGACCCGGTGTACAGAAGACATGGTTCTGCGAGGAGGAAAGGTCGGGAAAATGAGCGGGTAGGCGAGTTACAGAGATCTTTTAGTTACAACGATGTATCCTGTGCGTATCGGCGAAACTACAGTCTGTCCAAGTCCGATAAAAATCGAATGCAAACCCACACTGTCCATTCATTCATACAGCAGCATTCACCGGTCCCTGGAGTTGCCCCTCCCCTGCCTGCACCTGCGGCGGCGCCTGCCCCTCCGGCCACCCTGCATCACACGTCTTATCCGGCCTGCGACTATTCCTGCCCTGACACTCAAACTTTCCGCAATCCATGCACGCGTTGGTGCAAAAATTGCGTCCACCCTTGCCCTTACACGACTGTGAACCGCATTTACAGCAGTGGCGCGGATTGCGCGTCTTCTTCGCCGGAGGAGCCATGTCGCTACTCATGATACCCTGACCGCTAGACCCGACATCGGGGTCACCGAACGGGTATTCGCGCTTGCGTTGGGCGGCGGGGTCGTACGGAATCATTCCGGGCATTGGTGGTGGGTACATAGGCACCGCAAAACGTGCGTAGGGATTGTTGCGGTAATCAATACTGGCGGCTGCCCAAGCCGGGTCAAAACCTGGTGGTGGAGGTCCCATGCCTGGCGGCGGCGGCGGAGGTGGCTGAACGGCAGCGTCACTTGGTCCTCCTCCTACAATATCTCCTTGCCCCGACCCAAGCGCCTGCCCTGCATCCTCAGACCCCTCTTCCTCCTCCATTGTCGGCGAACTACCGTCTACCGGCTCATCTGCATCCGCATCCGCATCCTCCTCCATCTTCACCGGTGATTCGGGCACACCATGCTGAACATCATGCAGAAGCCGCAAGATAACATCTCGCGCGAGACCCGTGTTAAGAGCTCCCACGACAAGATTCCACAACGCACGCGAAACGCCGCGGGCCTGCCAATTCCACACATCCGCACCAACCCCCATGTCGGCGGCGGGGAGGCGCGCGGGGAACTCGTGCTCGAGGGCGTCGGGGAGAGCGCGCCTCACAGCTTCATCCGTGCTGGCGTAGGAGTGGTTGTTGGCACATACGTAGACACAGCCGATGACGAAAAATGGGCCAGTGAGGTCGTGTACCGCGATAGGACCCGTGCGAATGCGCCCGCGGTTGGTGAGGGGACAAGCGCAGGTGGGGCAGGCTATGCCGTTGAACACGAGGGGCTGAGGATCCCAGTAGAGGAAACGATGGGATGTCAAGGTGCGCGCTGATGTCGCAGAAGCCGTCAGCGCAAAGTAGTTGGGAGAAGAGGGGAGCCAGAACGTTTTGAGGATAGAGTAAAGAGATGGTATAGTCTGCTGAGCAGCTGCGTTGGCGGAATTGGAGGCAGGAGTTGCTGGTGGGGCGAGAGAGCCTAGATGTGCCTTGAAAGCGTCTTCTACGGAGGGACCAAGAGGAGGCACTTGAAGAGCAGCAAGAAGGACAGCAAGGAATTCTTCGGGCCTTGAATGAGCGAGCTCAGCCCATTCATTGTGCAGAGCAGGATCAATGACCGATGAAGGGATCACAGGTGCAGAAATGCTTCCGGAGAAAGGCACCCATGAGTTAACTGGAGCAGATGCCTGCGTAAAACGATGGAAATTCATTAAAATCAATGAAAAAAATTGAGTCGAGTCTCACTTACCGAAGCAGGTGGAACAAGAGTGCTAAATGTCATGGTCCTGTTTGCTGACCCTGGCGGAAGGCCGTCTTTCCTAGGGCGACCGACAGGGCGCTTAACAGTCGGCTCTGAGGGATCTTTTTTCTTTCCGCTACCTCTCGGTCGGCCTACAGGACGTCTTTCTGCGCCAGGCTCTGGTGGCGCACGCGGCGCTTTGTTTTTGCTGCCCTTTGGTCTGCCGACACCGCGCTTCACTGGCGAAGCCGGCTCTCCTTCCGCTGGAGGATTAACTGGCGCAGACTGAGAAATGGGCTCAGGACCAACGCTCGCAGGGTTTGTGTGGTCGTCTGAGAGCGTCGACGGCGCCGATAGCTGAGTGATACCGCCAGCGATACTGGAAAAGCTGTGGCCGCTGTCGGTTGCCATTGTCTGTGGAATTGCCCAAGTGAACACCCATGATGGATAAAGAAAAGCGACGGAATACTTGCGGAGTGAGCTGATTATTTTGCTAAGTCTCAAGCTAAGTCCCTCTTTGCTCACGTTGACACTTGATCAAAACTTGATCGCGCCCTGCTGGCGTGCTTCGAGTCCCAGAAAAACACAGAACCCTTCTCTGAGCCTGCCTGGGGCCCTCTCAATGACTTCCAACTCACTGCCGTGCGCCCCCACCCACAAAAGATATTTTCTGAGCATGACTTTCGCTTATGTCAGAATTCGGAATTTTTCTCATTAATATCGACTAGTACACCGCCTCGGTCATAGATGTATGCAACTATAAAATCAGTAAACTCGTTATGTGAGGTCTATCAATGTGAGAAACACTATAAGCTCAAGTCCCAGCGGTCGGCCGAGGGATTCCACGCTCTCCCTTCGTCCTTGAGGAAAGCCAGTGCCTCCTTTACCGCAAATTCGGATAGATTTCGCCACATATCGTCGGCCTTCAGATATGACATGATTTCCTGCACTGTCGGACCCCCACCTCGCATTCGTGGTCTTGACCGACTGGGATCGGTTCTGGCCTGATCCCGTGCCGCCGCTCGCGCCACCAGCTTTGCGATAGCACTCTCAATGGTGGTGGCCAGAACAGCAGGTGTGAGTGAGATATAGGCCTCCTCGTCAGAGTAGGGGTCGGTAAGCTCCCCCTCGTCCTCGTCATCTTCGGCCATGCTGGCTGATGAGAACACGGTGCTGTTACCGCCTGCGGTGGAAGACGAGCTATTGCTTTTCCACAGAGCACTTGAATCCGGATCCGCAGCGCCTTTGGCAGGACACGGGTATACAGACCCTTCCCATAGAATGACGTCGCCCTCCTTGACGAGTTGCAAGATAGCCCAGCTGAAAAGCCGTTTCATGCGCGGATGCAGCTTTTGCTGGTCATTGCGCATAGTTTGCGTTACGACGACGGGTTTCTTGCCGGGTACTCCGTCTTTAGCCTCTTTAGCACGTTTGTGAGCCTCACGCGCACGTCGTTTGGCCTCAGCCTTGACTACGCGCTTGGCCATCAGGGAAAGCTCTGGTACACGCCGAAGATAAGACAAGGTGAATCCGCGTGTCACGTCGTCTGCTGGGGGCGGCGGATGAGTAAAGTCAATGGGGACAATCCGCGGTGCCTCATGTCGATGCGGGCGCGGTGTCTCGTCCGAGGGTGGCAATGTGTATCGCGAAGATTTCGTCGGAGTCGATGGCTCAGGGGGAACGAGCTCGAGGTCGTCTGCGTAGTCCATGAAGTGTTTGAGGTATATTCGAAAAGCGTTGTCTGTTAGGTCGCGAGTATGTAGTTTGGAAGGATGTCGGAGTTTGTGGGGCGACGCCTGTGTGGAGGATTTCACGGGGCTGCTGGCTACGCTGTGACTATGGGTCGAAGAAGGGGTAGCCGGTCTAGAGACAGTCTCGAGCACAGAGGGTTGTGGTTGCGGTTGTGTTTGAGGAGCGGGACGCGCCGGAAGCGTAAAAGGCTCGGCGACGTAATAGTGCGTTTTATGCAAAGTCCCTACATTTATCCAATGCTCTGGTTCCTCGTTGCAAGAAGAACAGCGCGCTGTGCAAGTTTTGTCAAAGAATTTGCGCCCGGATGATACATCTGACCTATGGTGTCCACCAGTATCCTCCGCGTCTCATGCCAAGACGCGACTCTTCCGATTACGACGACCGTACATCCCACATATGCTATGGGCTGCAGCAAGGAGAGCACTTCCTGGTCCTTCAGTCTGCCCTGATTGGGCACAGCTGGTCGATGCTGGCATTCTATCACTGCGGTACCGTCGTCCACTATGCACGGCCGTGAATTGGGGCTCAATGGATCCAGAAATTACTCACCATGATATACAATACGCGACTCATACGCCTGTATACCTACCACGAGTCCAACTAGCTTCACACTTCGACAAGGAATACGACCCAACCAGAAGAACTCGGCGTCTGAAATTCCATACTCAGCTCCGGATGAGGGGAAACCGGTAAAACAAACCTCGTACGCCACTTTCTTCCATATCAAGCACATCTCGGGCAAAACAAGGGGCGATAGCCTCTGGTGTTAGTGTCCAGTTCCAAATGAGATTGATCGGTGCATGTCGTTGATTGGTCGAGGATTCGGCCTCAGAATAGGTCTTGGAGGACGACATCGGCGTCAAGAGCAAGTTGGTTCGCGCTCACGGGATGTGACAACTCCGTGACAAGACGTGGTCCGGTTCCGCCGGATCCCGCATGAAGGTTTTGCCATGACTCATTTGACATTCAAGTTTCCCTCGTCGTTTCCGGTTTTGCGTTTTCGCTCTCCACCGACTAATACTGGCTGCTCAAAATGTCTACTACGGACAACACCGAAGAAACGCCTCTCCTTCCCGCCTCGCGGCCTGCGAAACGCATCTCGAAGCGCACACCCTTGCCCAAGCTGCAGCTTTCCGTCATCATGCTCATCCAGATCTGCGAACCTCTTGCTAGTCAATCTATCTACCCGTATATCAACCAGGTGTGAACGTTCTTGTAGAATACTCGAATGCCTGCTAAGGAGCGCGCCCTGTGCGATTGAAAACAGCTCATCAGTGAGCTCGACATAACCGGCGGAGACGAAAAGAAAGTTGGATATTATGCGTATGTGGTCCCAGCTCCGCAGGTTCACTCAACCATTAACGAGGAAAACAAGTGGGATGGTGCGTCGTACTATCAAGTAGTCAGCTCGCTTGGCGAACAATTCAAGAACAGATCGTTGAGTGAACAAGATTGAATGAACGGCTTGAGAATCTGAAGCGACTTCCAGGAATCCTTGTTTTTCTTGGGAGAATTTACGACCGTCCTTCAATGGAGCCGAGCCTCCGACCGCATCGGTGTACGCACTTCCCCGCCTCCTCTGTAATTCGCAGACTTGAAGAAAACTAGCGAAAACCCATCCTCCTTATTGGCTTGTTTGGCACCGGCACCGCAACTCTCTGCTTCGGATTGTCGCGCACATTTATCACCCTGGCGATTAGGTGTGTACTTTGCCCAATCTTCAATTTCCGGGATGCAGCCCTTTGACTCGATCCCTTAGCCGATGCGTCTGCGGACTGCTAAATGGAAACATGGGAGTCATGAAGGCTGCTATGACCGATCTTACTGACAGTTCGAATCGAGCCGAAGCGTTTGCTTTCCTTCCGAGTGAGATTTTTTATTATTATTGCTCTTTACGCGAGCTTAATTCGCGGACTGAAGTAATATGGGCAACTGGGGTGAGCCAAATCGTATATGTCTTGTCCAGATCCTTATCTTTCCTCAGGCCTCTGTAGGACCATTAATAGGTATTATCTGCCTCCTTATCCCGTAACTCCCCAATTGAACACGAACACAAATTCAACAGGAGGAAGTTTGGCTCGACCCCACGATCGTTTCCCAGAAATATTCTCCGGCAAATTCTGGGAGCGATTTCCGTACTTCCTCCCATGTTTAGTGACTGGGAGTTGTGTGTACCTGTCTTGTGTTCTTGTACTGGCATTTTTCAAAGAGGTAGGTCGAACAAAATCTTCGCGTCGACACATCCACCGACTATTTTCCCTCCTCAAAGTCTATCCCTGGAAAGAGGTCCCGCCGAGAAGATGCGGCTGCAACGTCGCATGGCAATGTTGCCCCGCCTCCTGCTACCCGACCGCGACCACTTCGCGAGTTAATGATTTTCCCGGTGTTGATATCTGTCTCGAACTACATTGCTTTATGGTAGCTATCAAAACTCAACATACTTCATGCCAACTTTGATCATTAATTCCATCCAGGTTCTTGAACATGAGCCTGGGCGCGTTGTTACCCTTATTCCTAGCCATGCCGATTGAAATTGGCGGCCTTGGACTACCTCCGCCGAAAATTGGTGTCATACTCTCAGCATACGGTATATTTACCGCTATCTTCCAAATTATCTTCTTCGCTCGGATGGTTCGCCGTTTTGGCGAAAAGCGCGTCTTCAGGAACGCCATGATCACCTGCCTACCAGCGTTCGCGCTGTTCCCCATCATCAGCGCCGTTGCGCGCCAATCCGGGCGAACGACAATGGTTCATTGTCTCGTCGGTTTGATATTGGCTCTTGGCGCCTTGATGGATACGGGATTTGGTCAGTCTCCTCATTGACGAGCTGCAAAATAAATCTCAACCACAACCACCAGGCGCGATCTTCCTCTTTGTCACGGCTTCTGCACCCAAATCGAGTCGCGGAAGTGTCAATGGCCTCGCACAGAGCGCCATTGCCTTGGCTCGGGCTATCGCACCCTCATTATCCACGTCCCTGTTTTCGCTCTCTGTGCAGCATAATCTGTTGGGCGGGAATTTGGTGTATGCCTTTTTCTTGATGCTCTCCTGCGGTGCACTGGTGCTCGCGCGTGGGCTTCCAGCAGAAGTGTGGCCTGAAGAGGACGACGAAATTTGAAGGAATCATTCAGGTATGTGACACCTTCCGTGAAGCCTGAAGGAAAGAAACGAGCAGATGACCAGTTCGCAACCAGTTCGAGTTGTTCACACGGTTGTGTTTTTGACAATAACCACTGCATTCAGACGCCTACTAGCCAGAGGGGGGCTGGCGAGGCGACCATTGGCTAGCCGGCCAGCGCTGACGTAGCCGCACATCAGCCGCAGCTAGCCGTAAGGATAGCCGAAGCTCACGGCACCTCGCTACACGTTCCTCGCTGATCCTCGCATCACCCCTTTGTCTCCCTTTGTCTAGGCCTCGGCTAGCTTCGGGCCGGTGGGCTAGCCGAAGGCTCGCTGAATCTCGCCGAGGGGGCTGGTGAGCCGGCCTCTGAATGCAGTGAACTCAAGTAACTATAAAGAAATCGTTAAATAAGATTCCGCACAGACAAGGCGCACGGTTGGAATACTTTTGGATATCTCCAATTGAGAGTTGCAGATGCCAGTGGCCTGAAGCGTCGTGACTTCAGGTCGCGTCATTGTGTTAGATTGCTTCGATTTGCTTGCCATCATCTAACTATCAAAGTCCCCAATACTAAGCTGGCTCCTTCTAGGAGGAGACTCTCGTCCATTTCCTTTCTTGCTCCACCCTCGCAGGTGTTTGTGACCGCTGCGGAAAGACCCTGGGACAGACCGTTTTTTCAACTCCTCAAATGGGGACATTAGATCAGTCAGACGTTTTACGCGATCGCAATTCACATGCCAGTGGACTCGCAACCCGTTTCTTTCTCTCCTTCTCCTTCATGACTCAGACCAGCTCCCTGGACGTGTATCTTGTCATCGGAGGCGACGTATTCGTTGGGCGACATGTTGTGCAACAGCTAAAGGCTCGTGGGGACACTGTTTTCGTTTTCGACTCTACCCAGAGGCACGACGATGTAGAGTGTTTCTCAGGCGACATCTGTGATCCCGACAACCTATCCAGGACCCTCCAAAAGGCGCGTTTTTTGTGCTACTTGCATGACAGACTACTCAATCGGAACTCAGACCGGCGCGACCTGTATAATTCACACAATGACACCAATATCCGTCGGCAACAATCATAATCCCTCTATTTTTCATCGCGTAAATGTAGAAGGGACAAAATGTGTTATTGCAGCTGCGAAAGCCGCCGGAGTCCGCAAGCTCATATACTTCAGCTCTTCCTCGACTGTATTCGATGGACGACCTATTGAGAATGGGGACGAAACACTGCCTTATCCCAGAAAAACTCTTCACCCTTATGCGACCTCCAAGATGTTGGCTGAGCAGAATATCATCGCCGCCAATGACCCAAATACACTGCGAACCGTTGTCATTCGTTCTGCTGGCTTGTTTGGGTAAGTCAACCATCCCTTCGCGCGGATTTTTTTCTTAACTTGATTTGCAGTCCAATGGACAAGGAAACCATATTCGGTGCCTACAACTCGTGGAAAAGTGGTACTACGCATGTTCAACTCGGCGATAACAAAAATCTCTTCGACAACACCTGTGTCGAAAACGTCGCGCATGCCATCCTCCTTGCTTCTGGCAAACTTGATGATCCCGAAATCAGCGAGCAAGTTGCTGGACAAGTATTCTTCGTAACGAACCAAGAGCCTCGTCCGTTCTGGGATTTCATGCGGGCCCTTTGGGCCGGATTTGATACCATCTTCCCTGACCGCCCTAAACCTGCCGCTAAGAAGCCCATCGTCATCCCGCGCTGGATGGCATTTGTGATGGCCTATATTTCTCAGTTCATAGCATGGATTCGCGGAGACAAGAATGCGATTTTTACACCATATGCGGTGACTTGGGCGACCACCACGGTATATTTCAATTGTGCAAAGGCACGACGCGTGCTGGGATATGAACCTCAGGTAAGCGTCGAGGAGGGTATTAGGCGAACGATGGCGGTCAGTTTGTTTGTTATCGAATATAGTCGTGTCACTTACAGTTGAGTCCTCTCGCAGTGGTTCAAAGAGGAGTACGATTTCGGGGAGATTTAACTAGGGTGGAAAGGATGGATACTGTATGTGATATCGAAAACCTTACTCCCCGATCAATTCTAATCTGGCAATGTGCTCTTTACAACTCATAAATTTGCGCACAAGCCAGAGCAACTTGGAATGCTGGTTTTGTCTAAGCGACATGATATAGCGTATGCCGAACTAATGCCGGGCATCGGCCAACAACTCGGCATCAGCAAATCGAACATGCCAAACGGCATGTTGACTTTTCGAAAAAGAAGACACGAATGTATAGAGTAGCACGACCTTATTTGATCGCAGGTGCTCGTGCTGTCTCCGACTCGGAGTCGCATTGACATTCGGAAGGTGGTCATTTTGTCTGCCCGGTATCGACCTTACAACTTGGCCGACTACGATCATAGTAAGTTTGCTCATTTTCAGTGTCGTGGATTGTTGTTGAGGCTGACTCTTCAAACGCAAAGCCTCGTGTAGTATCCGATGGCTCCTCGTCGCAAAGTTATTCTCAAACCATCGGATGCGATTCTAAAGAGCTACCAGAACCGGTATTGTCTTCTGGACACGCTGCGAAGGCAAATGAAATGGGATCTTCCGGGTTTCAGACAATTTCAAGTACGTTTGCGTCTGGAATTCCCTCCCTTTCTTCCTTCGTTTCCGACGAGTGATATCGCGTCGCAGAAATGTGTTAGACAAGAGTCTGTCAAGCTGTTTGGCTCCTCCTCCATCGTGTCGAAAAGCACGCACCCGACTCAATGGACGGCCTTCGTCGACATTGCAAGTCTCTTCATTGAAATGCTCTATTGAGATCTGACTTTTACTTATCTGAAGTGTGTCGCAAGGTTTCCTGCCCTCGGAAGCGACTTCGAGGATGCGTGGCCGATTGAAGTTTACTACAAAAAATATACGGCCGGGCGCACAGAACGTGCACACGCGAGAGAGCGAGAGATGAGGCATTTGCCTTTGTCATTCAAGACAGACACCCTGGCCACGGAAATACGCCGAAAAGAGGAGATTGTACTGCAAGTCCCTACATTGCCAGTGGTGCGTCCAGGATAGTGCTCGCTCTAGATCCGTTAATACTGACACTGTGATTACAGACACCAGAAAACAGTTCCTATGATAGTCCTACTCTAGCTCAGATGACTCGGATATCCGCCACATATCACGATGCGAAAGTGAGTGGCAAAACCACCATTACGCGCTGGCTGCACGACACTAACACAGAGTTAGGTTCCCTCACCGATTTACTGCAACGAAGTCACCCACTTCCCCGCTTGTACATTGTGTGGCTATCGGCCATTTCCCCTCACCCACCCTCACAATTATGCTCAGCCGGTTCTTCGAAGGAAATGAAAATCTCCGCCAAGGCTTTGAAACGCAGGAATCTTGACGGACAATCATTTCCGTTCCTTTCTCGAGCTGAGGGCAGAGCAGCAGCTGGAATTTATGCTAAATCTTCCACTGACTGCTTTCGATACCATGGAGCTCATGGTTATGCTCAGCAGAAGACGCACATTGTCGACAGACGAAAAGAACAAACAAGACAGATTCAGAATTTCTTCGATGGAACTATACCACCCATGGCATTGTTTTCTTTCTTGTGTACCTTGGAGTGCGACCACAAGACCCTCCTTCAAATGATAGGAATAATGGCCGAAGAATATTTTGATTTTGTGGTATGTGGTTTAAGGCAATTTCCCTCTGACCGTCATTTGACATCTGCAACAGCATTTTGTTGAGGAAATCATACCGGTCTATCTCAATCTGAGTCTGCATTTTAAAAAGCAAGAACAGAGCCATATCGAGAGACTTGTCAGATGCGTGAGACAAATTTAATTTGGTGACGACGAAGTGCTAACCATTGAAAATTTAGATCCGCAGAATGCGACCTGCATGTTTCATCTTCAGATATGAAAAACTTTGGCCGCTCCAAGCGATAGCTAGAAGATATCTTACCGCACGGTCAGCTGGGCTACCTGGAACTCTATGCGACATCAGCGACGACAAGGTAACGCGCAGATGGTTGGACGGTGACCTCGATGCAAGACGTGTACTAACTCTCGCCGTCCAGGTCATCCACCGCTGTCGCACTCAATGTCGGTATCTTGCAGCGAATGTGCCTCCAGTGCTGAAAAACGCTCTGTCATATTGGGGGATGGAGGAGCTGGGCCCTGCATTTCTCTCCATCGGCTTCAATACCAATCAGTCCTGGGACCGTGTCACGAAATCGCACGACGTCAAGACGCATGTTCTTGAGAGCGAGAGTTTCAAGCTGCTTAAGCTGACGAACTTTCAGAGGATGATGATGCGTCATATCTTGGTTGAGGCGTAGAAATTAAATTTCACCGAGGGCTGTGCTGAGTACAAGACTGTTCTAATCGCCGTTAGAGTATGTATGATACCACGAGCAAATCTTGCTGTGGAGCGTGAATACAGAATTCCAGCATCACAGAACTTTTGTGGCCATGCGAGCGAGAGACCCTGCCTGTACGACCAAGCGCAGGGACATGGAAGGCCGCAAGCTAACTCGGAGGAAGAGCGACGGCCGTACACGACTTTCGACGCAGCGAAGACCAGAGGAGCGACGATCTACAGCAGCATGCACATGCACATAGCGTCGGGTCAATACTTCTGGTCGCCTCCCCCTACTACGACCGCCTCAGCGGACGTGGAGGTCGGGAGGTGAACAGAAGCATACCCGAACAGACCTCTTAGGCTTCCCCAGATCCACTGCAGGACGCCGAACTGTCGCTGGACCACCATGGCAGAATCGGCTGGAGCAACAGCGCCGACTACCCCGTAGATATCCTCACGCTTCTGGATTTTGAGAGGAATTTGCTCTCGGACACTCCTACCGTGTATCAGACTAAGAACGCCGATATAAAGACGAGACGCACTTGACCCGAGCAAGGTCGATATCGGCGAGGATGAATTGGGGTGGCATGGGCCGCGTGGGATCATGTGCCTCGTCGATGGAAGGGAGACGACCAAGCTCGACGCCCCATGGGTCGAAGACGAGTGCCTCACCCCATGAAGAACGCTGAGATGAATGCGCACCGGCTTGAGCTGCAGCTATCACATAGACTTGATAGTTTATCGCGACGGAACGCACAAGCGTATGCCAGTGTGCTCTCCCAGTCGGGACGGTGAAAGCTGAGGGCAGAGTGATAACGTCGGCGCCCTTGCGGCGGAGGATGAGATGTAATTCGGGGAATCTACACAAGTTGATGAGGAAGGGCAGGGGATGAGCGAGGTAATAGCGCACCGGATGTCATAGCAGATCTCGAGACCGACATAACCAATCTCACCCATATCCACTGGCTCGACTATCTTATTTCCAGGGATGATTTTCTTGTGCTCCCCAGTACGTGGGGGCTTCTCTCCGGGCGGCGTAGCCTGCGCCTCTTCCTTTAGTTGTATGTCGAAGAGATGTAGCTATCATACGCTTCTTCATAAAACGACGAGTCGATGCCAACGATGGACAAGCGACTCACTTTGCGATAAAAGGCTTTTACTCGACCGTCAGGCCCAATGGACACTTGTGTATTGAAGACTCGTTCGCTTCCTGGGTCCTCTTCTGCAGCTTCGTCGGGACCGGGTCGCTCATGAATGCCTGCGTTGATGTAGATGCCTAGCTCCTTAGCGACCGCCTGCAGCCCCAGAGTGTACGTGTGCGTCGCAAGCGGCTCGGCCAGCAAATAGCCAACGTGGGGGTCGTTGACTATGTAATCTGCAGCTTCAGGTAAGAACAGCGCTTTGGCGCCGGCAGCGGCAGCATCCCGAGCCAGTTGAAGGGACAAGGCGAGGTTGTTGGCTACGTTGTCCGTCGAGCACATCTGGGCGCATGCTACGAGGACCATGGTGGCAAGAGAAGAGCTCTGAGCTTGCACTTGACCGACATGACGATAGGTCAGCAACGCGGCCAGTGCCCGGGAAACGCCGCCGTCGCTGCCACCGGCAAACTCAAGGCAAACTTGTCGAGAAACTTCACCTCGGTCGAATTTCTTTACATCTCTCTATCTCACTGCTCACTAGCGCTCACTGGCAATGTTTTCCCCGGATCTAGCTCTTCCCAAAGAGAGCAGGCAATGCCGACAATAACTCTTTATCTTGCGCAATTTTTCGAGAAGATGCTGCCATACTATAGTACTATCGCCCTATCGGAATCTCTTGACGCCACCAAATTCGAAGCTCTCGTTTTCTCAGGGAATATAAGACGCGCAGGTCTTGTGCAATGCTCCGAGTCCTCTCACTGTCTTCATGGCTTCTCGTCCCGGTTTTTGGACGAAGGTTCTGACCCCTCCTGTTCATTCAGAGATTCAATCTGACGTCTTCGCAGTTCAAGTCGTATATCTGGGACTCTGACACCCACTTGAAGTCTCCAGAGGAACGAGCTCTTATCAGAAAACTTGATTTTGGAATTCTTGTCGCATCGTGCCTCGGGTTTTTCCTCAAATACCTCGAGTGAGACACTTTTGTATCACTGTTCCCGCAGTTCACGAATGCTCAGCGCCATAGCCAGAACAACCTTGCCAATGCTTGTAATCTATTCGCTAAATTAACCGATTCCGCGCTAACCAGGATACCAGATATCTCGGGAATGAAGGAAGACCTGGATATCAACGGAAACGAATACACTTAGTGAGTGCATAGTCGAAACTGTGGTGCAAGAACCTGAACGACAATCAGCATGGGGACGTGTTATACTATCGCTGTGCGTCTCAGACAATGATACCGCTCGGAAGTTAAGACGGATTATAGTATGCCATCATGCAAGTCCCTTCCACCATGATCATTCAAAAGATTCGTCCATCGGTATGTCAAGACACGTCGTATGCCACAAAGCCTGAATTCTGACCATCAGTACTATCTGGCGTTTTGCGAAATCGGATGGGGTATCTGGACGTTCGCGCAAGCAGGCGCGAAGACTTCGGTAAATACGACAAATCTGCTTCGATTTCACCCTGTACTGACCGTGACCCTTTTATGCAGCAGCAAATGTACATATTCAGGTTCATGGTTGGGCTCTTTGAGTCGGCTTTCTTCCCGTACGTAGCGCGTTCATTCTTTGTCAGAAGCATCACGCTATATTCTACGTTCACAGGTGTCTGCTATATCTCATGGGAAGCTGGTATGTATTATATCCCCTTTGAATGATCCAACTTTCATATTATTCGCAGGTATACAAAGCCGGAGTTGGCCAAACGGGTAAATCAAATATTTAGGAATTGAAAGTGCAATTTTCGATCGAACTTGCAGTTGGCCATCTTCCATCTAACTGGGTCCGTCGGAACCGCCATGTCAGGCTACCTCCAGGCAGCTGTATACAAGAACCTGAACGGTCATTCTGGTCTCGCAGGATGGAGGTGAGCACAACGCATACCTGCTTTCCTGAAATACGATGTAATTATTTTTTTCCTTTGCAGATGGCTCTACATTGTTTGCGGATGCATGACCGTCCCATGTGGACTTCTCCTGTTCTTTGTTCTCCCGGATTTACCTTCCAACTGTAAAGTATGGTATCTTTCTGCGGACGAGAAGGCTTTTGCGTTGGAGCGCGCCATTCGGCATGGCAAAGCACAGCCGACGGGAAAGGTTGATATGGCGCTCTTGAAACGCACCTTTTCTAGATGGCGTAAGCGGCTTTCATTGACATCGACGATAATTATTTACTGAATGAATCGTAGACTGGTATTGGTTTGTGCTGGGGTATATTCTGTATGGCGAATCTTGTGCAGCCACAGGTTACTTCGGCATTTGGCTCAGTACGATTCATTCTGCTTGTTTCAGCAGTGGGAAGCTTACGGTTCTTCCAGAATCCGAGCATTTTAGTGTTTCCTCGCGAAATGTAATCCCAAGCTGCGGTGCTCTAATCAATATTGTCTGTATATTCTTGGTAAGTTTTCTCTGCTGTACTACGCGAAACTAAAACGATTGCAGTGGGGATTCCTCTCCGATCTCACGGGAAGTCGATTCACCTGGGTTTTTATTCCACTAGCTTATGGATTGATTCCGAACGGGTTCGCTTCGTAATTTAATGATGGTTGTTTCTGCGATCTAAATCTCTTTTGTCCAGCATCCTTGCTGTCTGGCCTCGATCAGTCAAACTCAAGGTATTCATTGCATTCGAATCAAGAAATGTTCATCTAACAACCTTGTAACAGGAGTTTGCCTTCTTGACTGGAGGTGTACAGTTGATGACGGCGGTGTTTTATACATGGGCTAATGAGGTTTGCAAAGGAGGTAAGCAGTAACTGAATCTACGTTGAACTCGAGCATGAGGTTCATTTTTTTCATCGTAGACAACGAAGGTTGGTCCGAAGTGTCATATATCGAGGAAGGATAATGACGCTCTTCCCGTAGAACGTGCCCTCGTGGTATCGAGCATGGTTTGTGTGTATGCACTTTCACTGCACACGATCTGATGTTCTTTCTTGATTAGAATGGCCTTCAATACGCTGTCGCTGCGTGGCTGCCGATTGTTATTTTCCCTCAGTGAGCATGATTCTCATATTCTCATTGCTCGTTTTTTGAACCATTCAAACGTATATTAGAGTTGAAGCTCCGACGTTCCGTTAGCCACCCCCTTTTCCGTTCTAAATATTGCTCTCATGCACGGGTCCTATAGGGAAAGGATTCCCCGCTACTTTTGGTCTGGTGATTGCTGCGCTCGTTGTCATCCGTGTGTCGGCCTTGCTTTTGCCCACCGCCTCTGAGACTGACATTCGATTTCAATTTTCGTTTCAAAGTGATCATCAAGATATTTGCTGACAGAGACGAGCGTTTGGAACGCGCCGCTGCGAGTAATCTTCCATTCGACGAGGAGAAGTCTACAGACGAGAAGGAGTTGAACGTTGCAGAGAAGAAGTCTAATTCAATCTGAATCACATGTAGACGTACCTTTCGACGGTCGCCTTTTCAATTTCTGCGGGAAGGAATTCCGCTATATTCCGTCGCGAGCCTTAACTGTACCCGGTCAGGAGTAGATTAAACCATTTTCAACATTTTGCTGGTTCTTTCTGGCTTGTTCGTCACTTGGCCAATCCGATATTTTCCTTGGACAGCCTTGGACCGTCGTTCTAGGCACGGTACGGATTTCCGTAATTTCCTAATTGGGATTGGCTGTAATTCTCGACTCTCCTCGAAGCCCCGACAGGCCCCGACTATCCGCAAGCTCTCAGACAGCTGACGGTCGAGACCCTCGTGTTTGACATCCACCTTATTATTGTGGAGTCGTATAAAACCCTTGCATACTTTGCGGTAGCTCCTCAGTCTCTCATCTTTCGAGTCTTCTCCCATGTCGCACAACATCCCCAAGACCCAAACTGCGGCCGTTGTCCCTTCCAGCGGTGCCGCGATTGAAGTCCGACATGACCATCCAGTTAAACAGCCGGAAGAACTTGCACCCGGCGAATGCCTCGTCAAACTCGTCTGTACGGGGGTGCGCGAATATTCTTTATCGATCGATGCTCTATCACTCACTCGCCCTTTCCCTTATCAAAGGTATGCCATACCGATTTACATGCCGCTCTCGGCGACTGGCCTCTCCCAGCAAAAACGCCGTTGGTTGGTGGGCACGAAGGTGTCGGTGAGATCGTCGCTATTGGCAACCACACCAGCCATTCGCCAGTGAAGGTGGGAGATCGTGTCGGCATCAAATGGCTGGCAGATTCGTATGTTTAAGTTTCGTTCCTTGTTCAACCCGATTCTGAAGAGTCATAGCTGCCTCAATTGCGAACAATGCCGCAAGGGTCGCGAGCAAAGTGTGTAAATCTCTGTATCCCTTTCAACTGGGACTCAGTGTCGAATGTCTAGATTGCGGGGAGGCAAAATTGAGCGGGTTTACCGTTGACGGTACCTTCCAAAATTACGTGGTAAGTGTTTTCCATCCGCCAAAATTAGATTGTTCTCAATGATTCTAGGTCTCATACGTCAACCATGTCACTCCAATCCCGGAGGGATTCGACAGCAACGCTGCGGCGTCCATTCTCTGCGCGGTAAGAGTGTCTTCTGATTCTGTATTTCAAGACACACGCTCATTTTGTGTAGGGTGTAACGGTGTATCGTGCCATCAAATACAGCAAGACTTCTCCCGGAGACTGGATTGTCCTTCCTGGTGCAGGTGGAGGTCTGGGTCATCTCGGTATGTCCTTATACACTCACTATGCATCGTGTACGTTCTAACATATCAAAAGCCATTCAGTATGCGAAAGTTGCAGGTCTTCAGGTCATTGCCGTCGGTGCGTTCCTAACTATCGCTGGTACCGATCCACACATTGAACCCGAAATATATAGACACGGGCGCTGAGAAGAAAAAAATGTGCCTCGAACTTGGAGCAGACAAATGGATAGATTTCCAAGAATCGAAGAATATTGTCGAGGATATCAAGGCGATTACCGGTGGACAAGGAGCTCATTCTGCAGTCGTCACTGCCGCCAGCGTCAGTTTCTTCATGATTGCTAGAGATTTTGACTCAAACTATATTCGATACAGCCTTCGGGATACACGCAGGCCATTGAGTATCTTCGTAGTGGAGGAACACTCATGGCGGTCGGCCTTCCTGGCAAGGCTAAGCTCGAAGCCTCGATCTTCTTCACCGTGTTGAAGGTGCGTGTCACACATCTATCCTTAGGATATCGCAGACTAAATTGCAACCTTTATCCTTCAGAGCATCAGTATCCTTGGCTCTTATGTCGGCAACCGTCAGGATTCAACAGAGGCCCTTGCAATCGCTGCGCGCGGACAAGTCAAGTGCAATTACGCTCTTAAGTCTTTGAATGAGCTCGCTTCGTGCGTTCTTTATTTCAATAGCCTGTGGTGTTCTTCCTGCTGACGCCTTTCTCAGGGTTTACGAAGGTTTGACTGAGGGCAAGGTTGCGGGGCGTGTCGTTCTCGAAATGCCAAAATAAATATTCCTGATGTTCTAGAATGATTTGTAAAATACTTCGCGATGTTGTACTCCATTAATGTACTATCGAGACACTTTCAACCTCGTACTGCAATTGTACTTTCTTACAAGTTTACCAGTTTCGGCACAACCGGCTTTGCCTGCCGGAGTGTTCCAGATCTTGTTGTGGCTTGGTTGTGACTCTCTTGTCTTCAACGTCCACCCTGCTTTCGAAGCTTAGACCCTAAGCACGAAAGCCACAAGCTTCTGCCATAGTCAACCGAATTTCCTTTCTGTAGTTGAACACCCTTGACAAAATCTGGACCAAAACTTGCGAGAATTTCGAGCAACATATTTCTTGCTCGGTCTCATGATTTGACTATGCATGCCGCCTACGAATTCCGGGATTCTGTGGAACTTTTCATACCCAGAGTCCCTCGATGTGCTTCGAATTACCTGACGTTGACCAAGACTTCAAGCGCCTAAATTTAAGGTAAGAAGTTCAACTTGCTTAATGATGAGCCGCAGTTTGAATACGAATCGTTTTTGTTCCATGTAGGCCATCACATGCCCCACCACAGCTGGGTGTAGAACGTCAAATGATAATTTTTGCGGTCCCTTTACCGTGAGATCTCCAGCTCTAGAACAACATCACCACGGTCACCTGTATTTCTATCTCATTCTTTCATGGTCCGGTGATACCTCGGATACTTGACTCGAGTCGACGGACCGCATCTCCCGTAGTTCTCTGGTACATAAACCGCATTGCAGCCTCAAGGCGGGGCAAATCGAAACCGCCATGGCGACAGAGCTCCCTCCTCGTTTCGCTGATATCAAGCGCTCGATTGCCGCTACCAACCCAAATTTCGAACAGGATCTCACCAAGGCATGGAATGAAGTTCTCACCGAGTTGGACAAGGTCACGAAGACCATCGCCTCGGCAGGGCCCTCTGTGAGTCGCGACATTCTATATGTACATTATTCTAATGGCAGTCGCGGTGTTCAACGTAGTATATTCCTCAAGTCGCGTTCGCGGATTTGAACACCATGACCGAGGCTCAGATCGCGGAAATCAAACGCAAGGGTTCCGTGGTGATCAAGGACGTCGTCGACGATGAGCAGGCGCGCGCTTGGAAGGCCAGTTTGGAAGAATTCGTCAAGGCCAATCCTCAGTCCGACGGTTAGAATCTATCACCTTTCTACGTTATCAACCGATGCTAATTCGTCGCTCGTTATTTCTTCTTCACTTTGTTTTCTAATCTTGTTTCATTTGTTTGTTCTAAGAACAGGGTTCCCAGAGGACAATAAGCAATTCTTTCACCTCTAGTATGTTTGCTATCGGATACTTTTGCCGCTAATGTCTGACCCCTCTTTTCAAGCTGGACGAAGGCGCAAATTCAAGCGCGTGCGCATCCAAATATGCTCGCAGCATCGACCTGGCTCAACAAACTGTATCACACTACCTCCGGGAAGAATATCGAAGGCGTCGATTTGGGCACTCCGCTCAGCTATGCAGATCGCTTCCGTATCCGTCACCCAGGCGGCGACTGGGGTCGGTTTCCTCCGCACATCGACGGTAAATTCTTCTGTTGAAAATGGGTTGATTTGTTCATGTCATGTATCAAAAAAACTTGCGTCGCAGGTGGATCCATCGAGCGTTGGGAAGATGAAAAGTTCCGCGCATGCTACGCGGATATTCTATCGGGCGCATGGTTGAAACACGACCCCTATGCTCTCGAGCCACGTCTCGAAGCGAGGACATCGTTGTATCGCCGACCAAATCAGGTACGCTTCATTGATTCTACTAGAAAGCCTCATGTCTGTCGTTTAATGATCTCAATTGCAGTCGAGCATCTTCAGAACATTCCAAGGCTGGCTCGCTATCAGGTTCGCAGTTCATTCATGCACAAGGATGTTTTCTCTTCTTTCTAATCTTGTCATTTTGCAGTCAAACGGGACCCAGTCAAGGGACTCTTCAGGTCTTCCCGGATGTCCTCTTATCGAACGCTTACATCATTCTTCGTCCGTTCTTCCGCTCGCTTGTTGCCCTTGATTCCAAGGACATACTTGCCCCCGAGAATTGGGCATTCGGTGCGCAACAAAACCAGAGTTTCACCCATTCTAACGGGGAATACAGACATTTCGGGACCTGAGTTTCCTGGAATCTTCCCGCGCGACATTGGCTACGGTGGCCCACGTCCGACACCTGAGTTGCACCCGGTTCGTTTTTCTCTTCCCTCGTCGTTGTAAAATCAAACTGAATTCACACCAGCACCTACTTCTCGATTCGACCATGATCTCGATTCCTCCTGTGAACCCTGGCGACACCGTTTTCTGGCACTGCGACGTGGTTCATTCCGTTGAGTCAGAGCATACGGGGAATGAAGACTCGGCTGGTACGAATCAGATCATATCTCGAAGTCGTAGACCTGATCCCTTGCCAGTGATGTATATCCCAGCAGTTCCGCTTACACCCGCAAACGCGCAGTATGTTGAACTTCAGAAGGAATCTTTCTTGAAGGGCGTACCGCCACCCGACTTCCCAGTGGCCACAACAGGTGTTGGACTCGTGGGTTTGGCTGGTGACAAGGATGTTGAGGAAATGCTTGGCAGACTGGCTATGGGTCTTCCTTTTGCGGTGGCTTGACGAAATTTCCATGTGACAGTAAAGACTCCTGATTCGGTTCTCTAATCATGCTAATGTCCGGCTCTCGACTAACATTAAGATCCACCATGCGTCCGATCAGACTTTGACTCCCTAGTTTTTTATGAACCGGCGTATCTATTGTCTGGCGATATTTCTCCATGGAAGCGTCAACTTTCTACACATATGGCACTACTTTTGCTCTCACAATCATGCCAGGTCACCTCTGTTTCTCTCTCTATTTCTCTTTTGTAAAACATGGCTTTTCTTACTGAGGCATCCCTTGATTCACACTCATCCAAAAGATATCCGAATTGTCCGATGCGGACGTCTCTTCTCTGAATCATTCCTCATTCCTACTTAAGATGTTGACCTCGCTTCATGGATAAAAGAAATATTGCATGTTGCTGTACTGTCATGACATATACAGCGAACTAGACACACAGAGGTACAATTATTCTGCTCTCCGTTCAAGAAATTTCCAAATCGGGAGAATGGAGGAGTTTGGCTAGGTTTGATTTGCATCTATTTGCTACTGTTAAGCCTGAACACCACCATTTTTGCGCGTTCTTGCGCGAGTTCTCAGCCCCGCGTCCTTCAGCGCTTCAGCCTCTGTCCCAACCCCCGACAGTTGACTATTACAAAGCGATGCTTCCTCTTGTTGCCCTCAAGACCGCTGACTGAGAGTCTGACAACTTTCGTCAGCCCGCTACATTAGCTCCTTGGCCAATCCTTAGCTCGTGTCGTCTTTATGTACAGAGCAAGTATGACTACGGAGATGTCGACCGGTCTTAATATGGCGCAGATGTAGCCCAACTCACAGGGTGTGGACTGGAAAGATGGGTGCGTGTTTTCGAAATTCTTCAGGCACGATCTCTGTGCTTACCTTGCCTGTTTCGAATAGGCTGGTTCTCAAAGCTTGATAGAAGCCCATCGTCGTGTAGCCTGAAGATTCAGATGTCGAGTCCTTAGGTTTGCTCCGACGTCAGCCCTCCATATTCGTACGTTGCCTGTAGGGAAACCCTATCACCGCGCGTTAGTGACTAACATACGATTCTCAGTTCTTTCATATTGGGCTGTAACATCCGCGCCACCCACCTAACACTGGGACAAGTCCCGTTCGCCTCAGCCTGGGGTCTTCTCCGGCAAACTCACATGCCAAGGTTGGGCCCTAGAACACTTGGGCCGATCGAATTCACTCGACTACGCCGGCGCGCGCTACTCGTGCCTTGGCACCAGCTACCTTCTCATTGATCTGTCAATCGACGGCTTTCATTGTTCTCGTCGAGCAACGCAGTCCTACTCCACAGCCGACATGAGAATTTCGTCCGTCGCGCTGCCTCATGCCATATGCCCGTGCCTCTGCAGTCGTTGCACAACGCGCTGTGCAGCACGTTGTCCGCCCATTCCTTTGGGGACATTTCACGGTCTGCAGTGTTCGTCGATACATCGACCCATTCACAATATCACCGAGTGCTGGTCCCCTTGCTGTCCCACAGTCATGATGATGGGGTCGCTGCAAGTCGGCGGCATCGCATCCCACGTGGGTATCCCATGGACCGCTCGTCTCTGCAGCGTGGCTGTGGTCCCTCGCTTAACTCCGTATCACATCCCCCCCGTCGTGTAGAGGGTGGGGTAGCATCTCAGTAGTTCTCTGCGCCTCATCCACGATTTCCAGTGGACCAAATTTCGCCCGTAGATGCTGCGAATCAGACCCCCGACGCGTATTCTACGCACATCCGCTTGAAAAACTGCTGCTGGTGTCTCCATCCCTGTCCTGAATCACTCCCCCAACGGAGAAATGGGGGTATTGCAGAATGAAGGTAGCGACCGGGTATGGGTGTCCTAGAAACCATGCCCACAGCCTTTCACGTTGCCTGGAACGGACGGTGCGAGGGTTGGCGATACGAACGAGCCTATGAGGGGGGCGAGGGGAATGTGCGTGCTGCCTCTGTCCCTAGCATGCGGAGAGGAGGGTCGTCGCTGGGACCACAGATGGGTGGCAGGCAGCAGTGGAGGCCACTACAGAGCAACGTATTGCCGCTTACTTCAAGCAGCAGCTGCTGCTGGCATATACTGTGAGGGCATTGTCCATGATGACGAGAGATGCGGATTGGTGCTCTGGGGGGAGGCTTCCCGGTTAGTGATGGGGACAGCTTGGTTTTTGGCGAGGAAGCCTCGGGAAGGAGTCCAAGTAACGCGATCACGTGTGCCGACTTTTCTTCACTGCCCTTCCCCTTTTTAGAGGTCCCATCGGCGACAGCTGCCAGTGCCACCTCGGCTCATTTTCGAGCGTATTTGAATAACGCCTCACGCCTCTTTTTGTCCCACTATGTCGTATAATCTGTCTATTTCATTTATCCCTTGAGAGGCTCAGACGGTGATTTGGGCGCCCCGTCTTCAAGTTCGCGACATCTGGATTGGCAGCCTTCCTGATACCACTCTTGAGATTCTGGATCTTCTGCTGAAACCCTGTTTGTTTGGACCAATAGTTGCCAAATAGACGGACTATGAATTTCGTCAGCCACCTTCGGAAATTGCCGAGTGCATCTTGCTCTTGACTTTCATGATCATTCGCAAGTGAGTCTTCCCTTTTCCTACTAGGCTAGCGAGCTCACCAAATCTCGCTCAGCTACTCTCAACACACGATTCGGAGCCTCCACATTGACTGCTCGGTGCGCCTTTTGCCCTTCTCCTTCTACTCCTTCACTGACCACCGCCCTTTGCATTCAGGCTAGTACTCCGGCGCGTGTCCTCGTTTTAAGCAGCCCCGATAGCTAGTAGGCCCAGCGTTCAAGGGAGGAGAGCTCGTGGTACGTTAGGTCGCGGCGGCCTCTTTATGGGGACTGCCGTCTTCGCCTTCGTGCGTGTACGAGCGCGTCGGCTTCAAGTTTGCCCTCGCGGTTGCTCTATTCAATCACGCTCCTCTCGCCCAGGCTCGAAGGATGCCCCTCACACGGAGCCTTCGATACCGATGAAGGCACTTGCCCTTGGCTCAGACTGCGAAAGGCCTTCGGGTCAGATCTGTTCTCGAAGCCAGTTGACACGTCTGGATGCCCTCAGAGGTTTTCGGCAAGCTGCTCGAACGGGACGAGGTGGATACGATGGACGGCGCATCGGGGATTATGTGTGGTGTCGAGGCGTTTTGTGTTTCGCTCTTCCTGTGGTAGAAAGGTCCTGCGAGATGCGTGCTACCTTGTCGTTGGTTCGCAGGCTTACGGTCGCCGCCTTCGGGTGGAAGCCAACTAAGCGCGCGCGTATGAATACTTGTCTTGATTCCTTTCATATGTCATGTATTGGCTTTGTCTTGACCTTGGTGAAGTTGAAGACGCTATGTCACTCCTACCCGCTTTACTATTCGTACTGTACACACCGTGAGGCTCAGAATCGTAACGAACAGCAAGCCTTGCAAGTTATATTGTCATTCCAAAGTTTGAGCTTCAGACAATGCTGCAATCAAAGTACCTACGAATGCAATATGAAATTATTTACAGTAATCGCGAAACACTCTTCAAGAATCCAAAAGCCCCCTGCACTACACACATGCAGGAAACTCGCCTTCTTTGTCACTGATATTGACCTTCCAGAAATCTTCAGACGGTGAGAGCAAAGACAAATAATTTTCTTACAGAAGGGGTCTCAGCGAATTCTATAGCAGCGATGGCTTGAATTCCCTTAGGACCGGGATTCGTTGTCAATGAACCCATTGGCATCGAGTTCCATCCTTGATCGTTGTACGCGATGGCATTTCGGATGTGTTGGCGTCTGTTGAGTCTGGGATAGGGTCAGCATTTGTTGAAGCTAAGGAGAAACCGGAAGACACATACGTCGCGAGCATGCTGTTCATGTACACTGCGGAAGAGGCGACCTAGTCAGCGAGACCGATGGCGGGCAGTTGCAAATCACTACGAACGTTTGCTGCTGGGAGCGAGGCCGAGGAAGAACCAGAGCGTGTCGGGAAGCGCCAAGAACTGGAAAACCAGGGTGTGTTAGTTACATAGGTAGTATGATACCAGCGCAAGACGATGCACATACCAAGATCATATTGACGGCGGACGACAACGCGGTCAGTAAACCACGATTGATAGCATCGTAAATGAGCAGGTCCATCACTGAGTTGGTCCTATTCGAGGACGACACGAATATTGTATTGTTTGAGTCCAAGAAAGCAAGACTTACTTGATCATGTCGCTTTTCTGGCTTTTGAGGAACAAACAAAGGTAGGTGGTGATCAACATGTCGCAGGCAAGGGATGCGGCAGCTTGAAGGGTAGTGATAGGCTAGAGAAGTCGTTGGAACGATACTGATAGGGGATTGGAAGTAGCGACAATACCTTTGTAGTCCCTAGTTTCAAGAAACTGCGCAGCTTGTATCTGCGGGAAAATTGTAATTGGCCCGTGGACAAAACAGAGTCGAGGACAAGACGGACGAGCTGACAGTCTGAAGGATCCCTGCAACTATGGTATGTGAACGTTGAAGAAAGCCGTTGTTAACAAGATAGTAATGTGCACACCAATTTGGACAACGGCCAACAAAAGCTGTGGAACGACGACGCTACATGAGCCATTGATTCGGGCAATGAATCAGACGCAAGTACGATGATGTATATGCCCAACGCCGAAAGGCTCAGTCTCTTCCGCCCTTTGGTCACTGAAGAAGAATGAGCACTGATGTCGGGATGCAGACCATGACTTTGATTACATCTGTGGATGCGACTCGAAAAGTAACTGTGAAAAGTTGACGAGCTTGACAATGAGCCCGCGGTTCAGGTTGATGATCTTGACTCACATTTGCACAAAGAATGCGGAAAGATACTACAATGAGTTTCAGCGCCGACTTTGGAAGTAGCTTAATTGGAAACACATGTTGAATTGACTCACTGCGGCGAGCAGTTGGAGCTGCGAAGAAAAGTTGGTCATTTGGCCGTCATAAAGGTATTGTAACGTACCGTATCTTCCCTGAAGTTTCACCGTCATGGTGAATTACAAACCGTGAGCGACACCAGAAGAAACTTGCCAGATCAAATCGGTTTGAATCTGTCCGAAACGCTGCACGAAACGAGAGTAGGACGAGAGGAAGAAGAACACGACTTGGACTGTCTCCAGAACACTGAAAAGCAATGTTCAATTACACTGGAGTAGAAGATGCAGAGACCGCACAGAACGACAAGAACCTAGTGCACTTCAATTATCAGAAGACGAAAGGTGCTATAACTCATTCACCGTTGCCTTCACAGGCGCAATATCCGTAGGCCGAGTCGCAAAATAATTCCAGGATTGTAGGACCCCCATCCCATAGAGAAAGGTCTCGAGAACGAGAGAAATGAGCCACGCCCCGTACGTTGAATCGAGCTTGAGCGACATGAGTAGTAGTCGAATAGGGCGAAAATTAATCCCGGAAGTCTAGGGACACCAGACATAAATACCCTCGACTCGAAGCGGCTGATCAGTTCTTCAAGTCGTCCAATATGATTTGAGCTTACCTGACTGGCTTCTAGAAAGTTGAACGGGGTGCATATGTTGGTATCAGTGGGGACAACATTTCCTTTTCTTTCTCTCGTTTAAGGTTCAAGTTCACAGACACTCCCGGCCGGGAAAATCTCAGCCCTGCGGTTATCAGCTGGGGCCCGTGTTTGTACTGGTGAAGTTGGAATTTCGATGGATGCTGACCCTGCTCTGGAAACTTCTTGATTCCAGGCTTCGCCAATATATCAATGCTAGTGGCGATTGTGGTTCAAACTCTGATGTCAAGAACAAGACAAGCAGCGAGCGTCTACGGTCGGTAACCTCGTACTTGGTACTAAACGGAAAACCATTGGGTCCTCAGGGTGGCTTGAGGGTGTCGACACCGTTCTCGGCAAGAAAAGATTGAGATCAAAGTCTGATGGTGCCTCTTCCACAGCTTCCACGACCCCAACGACGAGAAAATTGGAATCGTGTCTTGCTTCGTTCAGCGATTTGACTTTGCTAACAGCAATCCAACAGACTGTCATGGAGGCAGAATCAGCTTGCCACAAACTGGCCTTTAGGGTTCATGCAAATTTCACGACTCGAATCCTATGAGACTGCTTTTTGGTCTCGTTGTTTGGTATCTGGTTTCGCCAAACGCCTTCACTTCCCTTGCTGCTGTATGCAAGAACCTACCTAAGGTCAACGTGTACAACGGCTTTAACCAGCAGATAGCTGCAGTCACGGTGTGAGGCGGTATCCGGAAATCAGCTGCGCTATCTTGCTAATGTGCTTCCTGGGTAGCCTCTCCGAGGTTCAAAGGTTTGAAGCGCCGAATAGCCTCCTAACGCCAATGATCGCTGTTCCTTCTCAGGCTTCTACCGCTAGCACCCGAACATCAGTGAAAGTCGAGTGACTGCCACAGGCTCGTAGCACCGCTATGAACTTCCGGCAGTCGCTACTTCAATCTCATCTCTTCGTCTTCTTCGTCTAAATGGTCTTGGCCATGGCGTTGTACAAGCATTCCCCGGCCTCTGCTACGTTCCATCCACAGTGACACTGACCTGACATTGCGTCCCGTCCGCATTGCATTCGACTAACGCGTTCATCTAATTTCTACGTGTCTCGAGCATCAGCCCGTTTTCCTGCCTGGGCTGCTCAATGATCGCCTCGAATCCAAAGTAGGAATGGGCTGCTCGATGATCGTCTCGACGTCAAGCTAGGAATGGCGGACTATTAGCCATGGACGCAGATCAGGAGGCTCATGCCTATGTGGGCATCAGCGACGACCCTCCGACGAGACCTGACGAGACCCAGCGCAACGCTGACCAGCTAGTCCGCCATTTCAGCGAACTGAGTACTCGCTGCGACATTGTCTGGTCTTGGCGCTGCATCGCACCTGAAACCTTGGAGACAGGCGACAAGGCCGCACGGCCCACACGCAGAGCGCGCGCTTCTTCTCTCGGCGCGTCCGCTACGAGACGTGCGTACAAGTTGTGAGCGGAGGTCCTTCGTGTCGCCGGAAACCTTCTGAGCCATGTTCCCTCCGTAAATGGCTATCCTTGCTGCGGAGTCAAGACGTCTTCGCTTGCGTTCCACGAATGCGACCTCATCGATGTACTCTACATGTCGTATCCCGTCACCGCCTTGTTGAGTCTCAGAATTTGAAAGGCGTCGTGGCTGATTGTAGGGTGCTGCGCTCTCGCGCGTGGCACGAGAGATACAGGCCTGCGTCGCGCCGAGTCTCAGAAACGATAGAAGATACAAGTGGACTGGATTGCTATTGTGTACAAAATGGTTTCCGCGTCTCTACAAATTGTTCTTACAAATCTAGATCTATGCACTTGTCTGGTCCTACAATGTGTCGTGCTACAATACTTAGTCGAATGGTAGAATGTGGATAGGAATGTCCTCGGCAGTCCAATGCAATGTTACTCCCTGTACTAACCGCGATTGCGCTACGAAGGAGAGTTGGTCAGCGGCAGTCTAGAAAAAGGGCTCATGACTACCCACCGAACCCTTCTGACTCTTTCCTTTTCGCTGCGGCTGAGCGTTTTCCTTCCCTCCCTTCAGACCTTCCTCCATCTTCCGGGCAGACTCGAATCGAGCTTTGGATGCTTTCTTTAAGTGGGCTTGATGCTTAGCTTTCTGCGTTGCACGATGCTTCTGCAGGAAAGCCTCCAGGACAGGGCGGATTTCGAGCCAAGCTGGGGAAGCATCGTCAAAACATAGTAACAAAGAAGGTTTGAGATGATCTCTGTACCCGTGTCAGTGAGAACCTCCGGTACATCGACAACGGGATGCTGCTCAAGCGGGGAATCGCCTGGCTTGAGTACAGCAAGCTCCTCTCCCCACCCAAGCGAAAAAAGTCTCTCTCGAATACTAATGTTTCGATGAGTCACAGAGACTTCGTTGGAGTGTTTCAGAAGCTGCCTCACAGTTTGGCGCGTTGTACTTTGACCATCTTGTCTCTTTCCAAACGCTCGCGCTGCTGAGCCTCCTCAAACTTACGACATTCCCTGGCGTACTATTGGAAATAGCTTCGGTTAACAGCAACAGAAAGCATGGAATAGGAAATCTTACGGAGCGAAGATCCTCCATCTGGCGTTGTTTCTTCGAGACAAACGTAGTGCGCTCCTGGGCTGACATACGCGACACCTTGGCTTTCGCGAGATTGAATTCGCTGGTGAGATAGCACCCGGATGCACCTGAACTCGCTGTTGTTTTTTACCCCGGGCACATCAACAAGGGACGAATACTATTCACATGAAAGAACATACAAGCGAATTGGGTTGGAACGACCAAGTGAGCGAGAACACCACAGCAGAGCTCGGGTTTTGTTCCGGAAGGAAAGCATGTCACCCTATTAGATAGAATGATCAGCACAGATAGAGCGCGCTCAAGTCAAATGACACACGATGCTTCGCGACAGGATGCACAGAAACGAGATTTCAACTCCCAATCTACTTTTGACGCCATTGGGAGAGCGTTGCGACACTTCTACGTATTCAAGTCTCAGGAACAGATCGCTGTGATGATTTGCAGGCTACCACGCACTGTACATGTCGGCTCGTATAACAGGACGGCCATTTCTGGTTCGGGGAGCGCTTCTGGGGCGGAAGGTAGCATGGTAGCAGAGGACAATGCACGTCTCCAGGTGGGTTGAGACAATTGCTTGTCCAGCAAGATATCCCTTAGAGGCCTGCACAAACGCGCGACTGCAATGAGGTCTCGAGGGTGGAGATAGCGAAAAATCTGTAGTGCAGTTGACGTTGAGCACAGTTTGGAGCCCGTAACTACAATATACCTCGAGTAAAATATCCAAGGGCACGTCAGGTAGATTTGCCGGTACTGGTGGATCGCCAGCCTGATCTGTCGGGGCCCGATTCGGCAAAGTAGTACTGGTGGTTGTTGCCATTGGACTCGTCTCGGAATCAAAGTGTTGTTTTTTGAGTGGAGGAGCCATATAATAGGGCTATAGAGGTGTCATCGACACAAGAACACGCCTAAAAGGATTTTCTTACGAGCGAGTGTTTCACTATGGTTTCGCAGGAATGTTGTGGTCAAGAAGCAAGAGGTGACGCGGTCACGTGGATACTTACATTCCTCTGAGCCTCTCTTCTTCCCCTCTTGGGCCGTTTGCTTGAGCGTATTTGAGGCATTCGAAGGCGAATTTGCTAGGATAAATATGAGGGATCCTGCCTCGAACCCAATCATACTCTACTTTCATTTTGCCCACTACTTAGTACTCCGCCGAATTCCAGGCAATTTAGGGCAGCTTAATTCGATCTTGTTACAGCCTCCGAGAGATTTGTTTGTTTCGTCCAAACACCCGCTCTATAAATTCCGCCAGCCACTCTCGGGGATTACTGAACACCTCTTCCTCTTGACTTTCATGTTCTCCAGTGAGTTCGGCCTTTGTCTCTCTAAGCGACCTCACCAAAACATATCCACCTAGTCTCCACTCACCCAGCTATCCTGTGAACATGATTTGGGGCTATCGCTTGGTCCACTTGGTGCGTTGCTCGCTCTTCTTTTTCGTACGTCCTATTGACCGTCAGCCACTTCTGTCCAGGTTTCAGGTGCGTGTACTACACACTCTCTTCTGTTCCTCGCTGATGATCTCTTTCGCAGCTCGCCGTCCAAAGTCCCAGTAGCTCCTAGGTCCAGCAATCGCAGGGGGAGAGCTCGTGGGCATGTCAGGCGGCTTCAGGCCCCCATCTGGAATCCGTCGCGGTAACCTTGGGGGACTGCGGCCCCTGCCTTTCGTGCGCGCACGAGCGCGTCGGCTTCAAGGTTGCCGTCGCAATTGCTCTACTCAACTAAGCTCCCGTCGTGGAGGGCTCGAGCGGTGCGGGTTAAAATCCCCCGCTCCACGCCCGATGAAGCACTTGTCTTTGCTAAGGCTTCAAAAGGTGTAAAAACCCAAGCGTCTGGCAGCGAGGCATTTTCGACACGCCTGGAGTTCCTCGGATGTTACTGGCAAGACTTTTGAACGGATTCGATGTGGTGGATACGATGGACGGTGTATTTGGCATTTTGTGTGGTGTCGAGGCATTTTGTGTTTCGGTCTTGCTGTGGTAGAAAGATCCTGCGAGATGCGCGCTACCTTGTCGTCGGTTCGCAGGCTTACGGTGATCTCCTTCGGGTGAGAACCAACCAAACGCGCGCGTAGAGTACCTGTCGGCGTCTTGAATACAATTGTTACACTTCTTTCGAGCGACTAAGTATCTGTGAATTGGATACTCGCAAAATCGGATAATAGATGCTCGATGGTTTCTTAACAAGTAGTCCCGCATCATGCCCCCGCATTGCGACCTCCGTCTGAACTTGCAGTACTAGTATCAGTACACGGGATATCCGTCCGACGAGCTTTGGTCTGAGTTGACAAATTTCGAGCACAACTTCCACGAGGGCAACTAGTAGAAACTCACCAGAATCTGTGTTGTCGAGAACGACATGGGTGGACCGTCCATATGGCACCCTTTTTGATAATAAGAACTTGATCTTCAGCCCCAAGAAACGGGACGCAAGGGCCTTCAATTGGACAATCCTCAGGTTGCTGGGCATCATCCGCGGATGATTTGAAAAGAGCCATAAATGCAATGAAACGAGATCCAGCGATGGAGGGCTACGCGCACGTCGCACCTGCACCATATCAACAAGATCCTCGTATTCATCGTCGGACAGGACGCCCCTGCCGTGGAGACGCAGGGTTTTCAGTCGCGGAAGCACCGTGTCAGGAGCTAAAGTGGAAAATATTCCCCGCGTGAACTCCCCTCGCGGGGAGGTCAGCTCCAGTTCCGAGATGGAATCCGGAAGGACACGTAGACATTCGAGGAAGGTATCGGCTGTCATATCGCGAGAGAAGGACGCGGCAAAGAACTGGAATGAACATGCAGAGCGATGGATGAAGTTTTTCAATGTGGGAGCATGCCGTGGGTGGGAGAGATTTTGGACGCTCAGACGGGTGAGGTTGGGGAGTATGAGGTGATCCAGAATGCAGCTGGAATCGGGCCCGGATGACCCGAGGTTACATGTTAGGGTTTCACAGAATCCAACGTCACAAGCGTGGAACCAGCGACTGAATCGTCGGCGGTCGAGATGTCGAGGGTGACAAGATTGGTGCAGGTCTCGAGGAGCGTCAGGGCTGCATGTAGCTCTACTCCTTTTTTCAGGGTGAGAGCCGTCAGCTGCGCCCAAGGCAGGTCGACTATCACCTCGGGATGGGTGGTTACATATGCCTCCCTCAGGGCAACAGCGTGGGATATCGACACTACGTCGGAGACTATGTCGTCGCTGCTCTGTTAGTCTTGTGTTTACCGCGCCCCTCTGACCGCGTAAGAACCTTATTATGTAATCTTATATAAGCAGAATTCACGGCGCGTTTATCTTGCTCCAATAACGCGTTTTCTGTTCATATTTTTCGTAGATTTCAACTATAATAGCCCGAACTACAATTCTATGTGCTTAGATTTGCTCGAACCTCTGTGCAGTTGCCGCAGATAGTTGGCGGGGGAGGCTCGTGACTTTCGGCCGAAGGCCTTCGGACCAGCAGAAAAAACTTGCAACTTATCAAAAATGCTTCAATAAAATTCATTCAAAGACCCAGAGACATTATAAAACGCTACAATAGGCTGCCTATTGCTGAAATCAGAGAAAATACTGAGAGGAAGTAAGAGAAATGAAAGCTCGGCGGTTTCCGGCTTATATAAGATTACCTAATAAGCTTCTTACACGGTCCGAGGGGCGCGGTAAACAACAGACTCTATGTAGCGAGGGCACCGAGCTGGTATACATAGAGCGTCTGTCTAGGAGAGACTACTGCTCTGTGAGACATAGTCCAGACGAAGGGCGCGAAGGTTTGGCAGATGTTCGTTACGCAGGTCCAGCTTAGAGAACGACGAAAGCGGCAGGCCAAATTTCACGTCACACCATCGATCCACGAACTGCAAGGCAGCCGCAAACAGGGCGCCTGTTCGCAGTTTATCCCAGCAAGTAACAGAGAGTGAGATTGGGAGAATTCCAGATCGAGATAACCACAGGGTCAAGAGCTTGGTAGATACATCCTGATCTTTGAATGCCAAAGACTGCCAGAGAGTTGGTGTCCCGAGCGCTATTTCCCTCCATTGATGGCATACCTGCGTTAGAAGAAGAGGGGCGTCCGAGACCGAAGGCGATACATATGTAGCAGCAGCAAGGGGCACCCACCGGCAAAACCCGAGACACGGGGTTAGAGGGGGGTGGGGGTCTGAAGTACCTTATTTCACTTTTCCGACCCAGCCTCTGATTGGTCTAAAAACGCGTTTCCGAAGGTCAAAAAAAAAGTAACAGAAAATATTTGATTACATAATATATTATGTATCCCACGACCAGACCCGAACGGCAACTTTTGGCCAGCTGGGAGGCAGAATTGTGTGGGATAACATGTTTGGGCACCAAAGTGTCCCCGAAGTGTGCTGGTACAATCCAAATCACGGCAAAACTTGGACAAATTTTCTCAGTTTTTGATGGGAATTACCCGTTTTGGGGATTATGTAACACTTACGTATGGGGGGTGGGCGTCGACTGAGCCTTAAGTCAGTTTTCCGACCTCGTGTCCAAGATTTTAAGGATGGGTGCCCCTTGAGCAGCAGGTAGGCGGCGCACAAAAATCTCTGCAGTGATTTCGAGCGGAAGAGACAGTACAGGATAGATTATCGCGTCAGAAGCAGCCTGGAGACTTTGACGCTTCAAGGTCAATGAAGCGATTAGAGCATCCAGCTCGGTCAAGCGGTCGCGGAGCTCAGCACGAGATAGTCCAGCTGCTTCACCGTATTCTGCTGCTGGGTCGAAACCACACTGGGGGCAATCTAGCGACATGGTGGTGCCGGACAAGCGTCGTTTGATTGCCATCGGCGTGTCATATGTCGCCCGACATCTAGCTGGGCACGAGTCTCGGGAACAAAGGAAATTGACATGGAGAGTACAATGAGTAGAGACAAAGAGCTATACATGGAGATAGCGCTGCGAGAAAGTATCACCTCCATGTGTTCTGATAAGTATACGAAAAAGTAGAGTTGAGACCGTCCTCTTAAGCAGCCAACCACAGTAACGTCCGATGAGGCGCAGCGATGACTTCAAGCATCTGCTGGAAGCAAGGGACAACGGGGAAAAGGCATCACTGAAGCCGCATCCCTCCATTGACGCCTTACGCCGCCAAACAGATTCCACATTTCGTCTTCGCAGATGAGCTAGTCTACCTACGGAAAGAGCGAGTTGTCAGTCACACGCTAGAGGCGACAGAAGAGATGGCTCACCATGCCTCCAGCTCAGGCGTGCATCGTCCAAGATACCGCATTTGCCTCTCGCTCCCTACGAGAACATCCCCTGCACCACCAGGACAGAGGACCATGAACACGCCGCACGAGTCCTTGCTCCACTTCGGAATCACTCAACCCTGCCTATTGTTTCCCCTCATATGCTTCCCCTTTGGCACACGTACATGAATCTGCTCGCCTGCTGCATGTCGGAGGCTGGTGCTGAAACGATCCCACAGGCGCATGCAGTTCGTAGCAGCTTGTCAAGCGGATGCACCTACACCTCCAGTAGCCGGGGTTAAGACCAGCGGACACTTGAAGGTATCGAAAAGAGGGCGGAGGCACGACAAGAAGGAGTATGAGACGCAAGTGCACAGACGAAGCCACAAAGATGACGGATGAAATATGAAGTATTGTACGCAGACACGTACAACAAGACTGCGACTCCATCCTGTCCGCAAATGGGTTTCGTAACCTCACTCCTCGCGACGAAGAAGAATGACGCGGAGACGGGTCGCAGGAGGGAGAACGAGACATGCTCGTCGAGACGATACAGTCGGGCAACCCTTCGCTAGTGTCCCAGTCGGCGAGATGAGGAAGAGGCTTCGAGTGCCCCCGTCAAAAAGACGAACGAGACATGTAAGGTCCAGCAGCATGCCTGGGATGTGCGGTAGACGTTTGCAGCTTCGGCAATGTGCCCCATGCAGAAGAAGGATCAGGACCCGGTGCATATTGATGATTTGCGAGGGTCGAGAAGGAATGTCCCACTTCCGGCCATTGCGATGGGAGGGGGTCGGGCATGCTGAGGAATCACGAATTGACAGCGTCCAGATGTCCAGACGGTTCGGGTCCCTCGAACGAAGCTCCGCCTCATGCCGGCTACTCTGCATTAGTCGCACCTCGTGCTTAGCACAACGAAAGATACCGGGTGCTCGGTGGGGGACGGACAAAACGCTCGCACGTCGAACGTGCGCACGCGGCACAAAGGACCTGCAAACTGCGATGGAGGAAGCAAAGCGGGGTACAGGGGGACGGTGGACGGTGGACGGTGGACGTGATGGCTGCAGGGCTGGGCAAGCATTGAGCGAACACCACGGTGTTGGGAGATGCAGACTTCATTTGATTACGAGCTGCACGACGATGAGGCAGCTATGCAGGCAGGTGTCTATCAGAGAGAATCGCAAGAAAAGATGTTAGGGTGTACGAAAGCAATGATACAAACACCCGTACCCCTTATCGATCGTGCCATGCTTGCAAGTATGATATGAAGATCCACATGCTTCCCCTTAGCCCAGTTGCCGCCCTCAATTGCATCACACCCCCCGTTGACAACAATACCCGGATCTGAAACCAAAGGGGGTAGCGAGTGGGTCGATGGAAAGCCGACACGAGTACAGAGATGGGGCGATACGATAGACAAACGACTCGCCGCTGTATGAGTTGGTAAGTATTAGGGAACTGGGGAAAGAGTCGAGACTTACTTCAGACTGTGAGTTGTGAGAAGAGCACCCCCATACCGAGTGCGCTGTGTCGAACGATTGACCGGGGTGCAGTGGCAGCACGACGAAAGATTTTCGGTACTCGAAGAGGTCGAGCGGGGGTCGGACAAAACGCGCTTGGGTCGAATGCCGGCGCGAAGAACGAAGAACCTGCAGACTGGGGTGAATGAGGCAAAGGCGGGGAGCAGGGTCTTGCAAGCATCGCGCGCCACTTGTAGCCGAGCCGAGCCCAGTGTTGGAGGACGCGGGGGTGCGAATGCGTCATGAACTGGCAACTCGTACTGTCTTGGAAGCGCACTGAGGGTCGTCCAAGAACTTTTGGGTGTGCGGGATTGACGGCAGCTGGAGATTCAGCTTTGAGGTGCACAACGATGAGGCTCCTATCCAGACAAGTCTATTCCGAATCGCCGGCCTCGATGTAAGTATCATTCAAAGACAAGAATTCAAGGAGCCCCCGTACCTTTCACCAAACTTGGCATGCATCCGTGTATGAGATGAACCCATATGCGTGCGACTACCGTCGAGTCGCATTTGGTCAATACCTTTCGATGAAATCAGAGGACGCAAGTGCAGGACTCCACCGACATAGAGGGCAAACGGGAATCATGCACTCCCGCAAACAGCAGTACGCAAAAAGCTTCTCAGAGAACTTCTGAGACCGAGCCATAGATCGAGCAGGGTAGCAAGTGCGGGTAGAGATGACGATACGGGTACGCCAAGGGGTGCGCAACCTCGGAGCTGGGGAAGTATCAGTACATATAGAGAAACGGGCCAAAATGACTTCAAACCTATATTCGCAACAAAAGTATTCGTGAAGACTCAGAACGCTTCCTTCAGTCTTCTGCTTTTGACAATGGTTTCCTCGTTTCTTCAAGGTTTCTTGAAGACCCAGACTTCCTCGAGCTTTCGTGCCTGGAAACGCACAGCGCCGTCAGGATGTTTCGGGAGTCGCGAGGAACGCCGTCGCAGACTGCTTCCTCAAAACCCGAGTCTCACTCTGACAAGGACAAGACAAGAAAAAGCAGCGTGTTGGCCATCAACAGAGAAACAAACAAAGACAAACTCGTCCAAAATCCCGATTTGGAATTTTTTTTTTTGGTTGCTTTAACAGCAGAAAAGAATATTGGTCTGTTCACCCTGAATCAGTGAATGGGTTTTGGTGTGAGCTCATGCTATTCTTTCAACGGAATGAGCCCCGTTCATTATTACGTAATGTATGCTGCGGATCGGACCGAGGTTGATCTGGCATTCCGTCCAACTTCCAAACGGAGATGGGACTGCCATTCGCTTACCGTCCCGTTCTTTGCTCCTCACCACCACCATCCACGATACTCACATTCTAATTTGTGGCTTCCTAGACTTTCACGGCTGGCTGCCATACAGTCCACACACTCATTTCCTTTACGCCGCATCCTGGCCAGGGCTGACACGATTGAGCTTCGTTACTCCGTCTTTCTTTGACGCACCGGATTCCCAATACTGTGTGCCCTCCGTATCCCATGAGCGGAAACAAAGAATATCAACCTCACCCCTACGAGCCCCTCCCAATAGCAGACTCTGACTCTGAAGACGACGCATTCCTCTCGTCTACCGAAAGACGCGGAAACGTCAGCCGCCGTGTTCCAAGGAAGCGAGCAGCCTGTATCCGCTTCTGGATTCGAATCCTCGTAGGCATCTTGGCAGTTTCTGCCATCTCACTTCTCGTCGTTCTTCTTGCACGCCCTCGTCATTCCGACAACGAATCTTCAAAACCGAATCCACCGCACCAACCGGAAACAAAACCAGAATCACAACCCATCACTGACGACCACCCCGCCATCGCCGCAGCGCGTCTCCACGTAGACGAACTTCTCGCACGACAATCCACCACCTACGCGCAAGCCGCTGCACGATATTCTCTCAAAACCCGACGCCCTCCACCCCGCAATTACGACAAATGGTTTGCGTTTGCACGAAATCATTCCTGTCTCATCGACGATTACGGCCAAATCCACCGCGACATGAAACCGTTCTACCAACTTGCAGCAGAGAATCCGCTATTCTTCCAAGAGAGGATTGATATCATAGCGAATGTGCGTCATTTTGCAGTGTTTTCTCGGCACGATAGCTGACGGTCTTCTAGTTGACTAATAACGTTAGAGAGGCCGGCGCCATCGAGGTGAAAGACGGGCAAATACACATGCCATCGGGTGTATCATTCAAATACTGGGGCGGCGGACCAGCAACATTTCAAAACGTACGTCCACGCCCCTAAGCTACAGATCCATTTTTTACCATCACCACCCTAGTTCGCCTCCCTCCTCCCCGACATGAGCTTCGTCATAAACAGCAAAGACCAACCCCGCGTCATATTCGACTACCGCCAACCAGGCAACACCACCCGCGACAGAGCTCTCGCACTCACCGAGGAACACCCATTCGACCTCTCTCCCCACCCCACTGCCGAATTCTTTCGCAACATCTCTGGTTGTCGGATTCGACGCAGTCCGAGCGGGTTTGCAGAGATTGCTAACGATGATAGTGGATGTGCGTGGGTTTCGCTTGCATGATTATTTCATACCCGCGTACTGAGTCGTTTCGGCAAACAGTCTTCTTGTCTAGTTCGCCAGCATGGTTCACTCGCGACTTGTATCCCGTGATGTCTGTGACGAGAGTCAGCCCTTGTTTCGCGGACATCCTATTCCCCAGCGAGGTGTGTTTGTTTTTTTAATCTTCGTTTCTCTTCAACCCAACTCATTGTCGCAAATTAGTACTATTATTCTAGAGCCTCGATAGCACCGAAATTCAACCATCCGAATGACATCGCCTGGGCCGATAAGAAGGAACAGATATGTGCGTTCCCATGCTGCATTCCTATACACTCCGTTGCTGAAACTGAATGAATTTCAGACTGGCGCGGCACCGCAACGGGCGGCCAAATCGTCGGCACCAACTACCGCAACTTCACCCGCTTCAGACTCATCGACATCGCACGCGCGAACCCCTCCCTCATCGACGCACGAATCTCACGATTCGCAGACCCCCTTTGTTTCAAGGAGGACGGATGTGACCGCGCGAGTATCATCAAGGAGTATGATATCGGTGGGTTTACCTCGCAGGAGAACGCGTATAACTATAAGTATCTGCTGGATGTGGATGGGATGACCTATTCGGGGAGGTATCTTGGGCTTTTGAGGACCGGGTCGTTGGTGTTCAAGGTGCGTTTGTGTGGTCTACTTTCGCCGTGTCCAGGCACAGTTGAACGCGTACTTTCTTAGGCAACGGTCTTTGAAGAATACTTCAACGACTGGCTCCGGCCGTACGAACACTACATCCCAGTCCTCCCCGACCTCTCAGACTTGCTGGCCAAAGTCGAGTGGGCGAAGAACAACGATTTCGAGGCGCGCATGATTCAGGAGAGGGGACGCGAGATGGCGACGCGGGTGATGACGGATTCGCAGAATGATTGCTACTTTTTTGCGTTACTGTTGGAGTCGGCGGAGTTGCAGGAGATCGCGAGGAATGCTAGTACGACGAGGACAATCTCATAGATAGACATATAGACGCCGAGTAGAGTATTCGAACGGACGATTAACAGTTGATAATAATGTGTATTTCTTGATAATTGAATCGAACACCCTTCGATTGTTGTTCGAAATAACATTGGTGCAACAATTACTTGCCCACTGAGTCTGCTTGACCTCTACTACCCAAAAAGAATATCATGGAAAGAAATCGACATCAAACCGGCATCCCAGTCACAACTCCCTTCACAGGAATATAGGCCACAATTCCCTCATCAGCAAATCCCAGATTCAAGGCATTTGCACGTTCAGCCTCCGAGGCTATCACGTCGCATGAATAAGACTAAAATGGAGTGAGAATCGAAATAATATCTTACTCGTATAAAAGTGATCGTTGACGTTGGCAGCGAAGAGCCTGTAAAGCGGAACACTTCCGCAAATCTGGGTGGTGTAAACGAGGGCGAGGGTGCCTTCCCATTTGTAGCCATTGTTGGTGGTGAAGAAGTCGCGCTCGACGGGATTCGTCCTGATAATCACGTTCAAGTCAGACAAGGAAACTCAGAAGGAAGTTGAACGAGACCTACGTGTAAAAATGGTCGTGTTTACCGGAGCTGTAGAGACGATACAGCGGAAGGGTGTTTCCCTGTTGAGTGGGGAATGCACCTGCTGCGACGCCCTCGAGGAGGTACTCGTCATTCGCGTAGGCGGTGATCGTTTCAACAGCGTTGGTCCTATAAAGCACATTCTCGTCAGTATTTGAGAGCATCGGAAATGAAGTAGCAACGTGTAGAAATGATCAAACGTCTTGCTGTTGTACATGCGATATATCGGGGTAATGGAGTGCCCGCAATCGTCGCGCGACTGGAAGGGAAATTATATTGAACGACTGACTCGAGAGAAAGCAAAATAGGCAGCATTTCTGACCTCTAGATCTGGGAGAGTGTGCGCAACGATAGCGGCAGCAGCAACAAGCAAAAAGAAGATGGACTTCATGGTGAGTTGAAGAATCGAGAACCGCAGGAAGCAGATGAAAATATACGCTGCTCGTCGAGGCTTTTGTACATTTTCTTTTTCGCTGGTGCCTCACTGTCTAGAACGTTGGTCAGGTCGAAACTCAACCAAAGCTGTCGATCTGTATCACCTCGCTTCGCTTTCGCCAGTCTTTGCTGCGTTGTTTAACAGTGAAGCTGATAGATAGCTTCAGCCTATGACCGCTTCTGCCAATTCTGACAGCACGCCACGCAAGTCTCTGCGACGGAAAAAATCGTCAGTATGGATATTCTTCGGAGACTCTTGACTCGCCGTTCTCCTTTGGCGGCAGTACCTGCAGTCCTGCGGGCCAGGCTTTGAATCTGAACATTCGAAATTGCGCGCGACCGGAACGCACTGGCGCCGAAGTACCTGTTACTTTTTGTTTCGGGTTTGTTTGAGACGTCCGAACGTCGGCTATTGAAGATCAGTTGAAGTAAAGTCATTACGAGTGAGCCAAATGCGATATGGTTCAACTTGAGGTTAAAAAGAGTGTGTTGAATTGGCCGCTGAGGCTGACCTCTCGTTCCTGAGGACCTGAGCTAGTTGATGCCAACGGGTGGCAACTCTCAGTACCCATCCGGGCCGCTGAAGAACGTGTTTTGCAAAGTGGAAGATATTTTGAAACTCAACCAAACCCATAAAAATGATGCCGTCTTTCTGAAGGTCCAATCTCAGCAAATGAAGCGGCACAAGAGTCCAAGACAGGTCCTACTAGAGTGAGAGCAAATGGAGAACCAGCGCATTGCCAAGCAATTCACTCAGCGGCTACCAGTCAGACTGAAGGTCCGCGTTCCTGGTTGAGACAGCTTGAGACGGAGCCAGATGGTCGAGAGCAGATGGAGGTCGGTCGCGTTCAAGTTGACTGAACACCCGTGAGCCTATTTTGATTCCGAGCCTTGGCAGGGGTAGTTAGGTCAATCCGTGCCGCGGATCTTGACTCTGAGAGACACTGAGGCGCCTGCAAGGTCGCCGGATTCTTGAGGAGGTGTTCCCCTCACAGAGAGAGAAGTAAGAGAACGAGAGGATCGCTACAGTCACATAGCACGTGATGTGACATACCGCGAAAATAGCCAATTTCTAGATGTCCGTAAAGACACTAACTTCCGTTATGTAACTCGATGTATAAATGATCTAGTCCTCAGCCACAACAACCACTGCCTTGGCCTTGTTAGAACCCTTCTGTACCGCCAATATGACATCTCCCATTTTATCAAGCCCGTGCGACACATCCTCCCTGAATTTGATTTCTCCGCTGGCAAGTTTTGGTAGCATGGTGGCGTAGAATTCGCCGATATACTTCGCGATAGGCAAATGGCCCATCAATACGCCGTGGATGTGAAGAGATCTGTCGCAAATGAGGTGGAAGTTCTGGCCGTCTTGTCTCAATGTAAAGTGGAAACTAGTTAATGAATCGACGTACTTTGAGAGGCTGGTGGCCAGTGTTGTATCCTGAGATGGCGCCGCATTCCTTAGAACATGGTTAGATGGAAGCACTTGACCAGCGAAACCATTTCATACCAGGAATCGCCCTTGAACTGCAGAGAATTCCAGAGCGGCATCCAAAATATCACCACCAACGTTGTCCCAATAACTGCCATGGAGTGAGAAATCTTCCAAACACCACGAAGGGTTAAGCGTACATGTCAATAGGCCCCTCCTTTGCCAGCACACCACGAGTGTCGGTAAATTTATAGTTGAATGCTACGTCTGCGCCAATCGACTTCATGAAATTGACCTTCTCTTCCGATCCCGCCGATGCGATGACTTTCAGCCCAGCTTGCTTGGCGAGTTGTATGACCATCCTACGGAGCATAAGTGAGCTCAACCCCGACTGAGCTAATGAATCAAAACGTACGATCCTACACCACCTTGATAGCATGGAATGAGTACAGGGCGGTTTCAAGAGAATCGTGAAGCGTACCTGCACCAGTAGTAACGAATACAGTCTCGCCCTAAATAATGCTTTGAGATCTTTGTTCAAAGTAACCTTATTTCGGGGACGTACCTCTTTTGCATTCGCGAATTCTTTCCATCCGATATAAGCCGTTTGACCTTGATCAAGTCGGTTTCATAGATATATTGCACAAGAAATTGAACACGGACCCGGTAACCCAGCAGGACCCAAGTAAACTGACCACGGTAGGTTGGCGACTTTGTCCATGGTTTGAAGTCCAGTTGGGTCGGGCATTACAGTGTATTCCTGATGGACTGAAATTTGTCGTCAGATATGTAAAGCCTTGCAGTAATATTTATACCCAGATTATATCCGAAAACATGCTGGCCAATAACAAAACCGGTATTTTCTGAACGCAGCACCTTGGCGATGCCAAAACCGTACAGCCTGTCGGTTTATCAGGAAATCACGCTGTCTCACGGGCAGCAATAGCTTACGGTTTCCCGATTTGAAACGATGCCTAGGTAGGATAATCTCGTGAATACAGGAAGCTTGGATCAATTAAGAGTTCAGACCGGATGTCCTTCGCCGTTCATCAACACGCGAAAGTAGGGATCGACAGACAGTACAAGAGTCTTGAGGAGAATACCACCATCCAGGGGGACATTTTCCAGATCGATAGTTTGCGTTGAGTCGTAAACTGTTGTCTCACCGGGGACAGGGTAGCCTGAATACGGGTATGCGTGAACTTCGAGTTGGAAACCGCCTGTTCAAACCGATGACAAACCGGTGGGTACGGAGTTGAACAAAACGCGAGAATTCTTTGTGAGGGGCATTTCTGAGCGGTTCTACTGTCCTATGAAAATAAACCTACCCTTTATATGCGTTGGCCCTCACTGGGACTTGCCTTCGGAAGTTCGGAAGTAGGGCCGTCGAAACGGTCGGCTGTGCGGTTGGCTCATATCTCAGCAGCAGATTTCTTTGTCAACGGGCCGTTGAGTCGAATCATGGAGGAGCTATCTTGCGTTTGCTGAAGTCTTTCTGGCGATGGAGGAACTGGAAGAAAAGAATTTTGTCATTTTCGCTTAGTCAACGGCCCGAAGAAAAGTTTGCTTACTGAGAATCAACTCAGAATCGGATTTTCTGTGTCGCGACTCGCGAGGCTCAGGCTATGGACTGCTACCTGCAAACGCAGCTGTAGAGCGTCTGTCGAATAGATGCTGAGACACCAGAACAGTTTTGCCGGAACTCGCACCAGCCAAATTGGACCCCAACAAGACGGCAAATCAATGTTGTGGTCACGGAGCAACTTGTTGAATCCAGTTCAGAGGCCTGCTCGCAAGTTGAAGTCAAAGGGATTATGCACTACGACGGGGTTGCAAAGGGACTAAGGAGACGCACTGCTTTCTACGGGGTTTGACCGAGGTTGAAAAAACAAAAATATATAAGTATAAGTACCCGGGGATAAACAAGTTCAACTACATTTTACGCCGATATGCCAATGATGGGACTCAGCCAGCTCTCGTAGTCAGCCTCGTTCGTCGCATCTCCTGTAACACGAAGCGCCCGGAGAAGGACCTTATATGAGCCAGGGCGAATTGCTGTGCCATTGGCGAACGTCTTGGAGAGGACAAGCGTATTATCCAACGTTTCTTCGTTCTGCAAAAATTCAGTATATGTATCATGCTGTCACAGGACTAGGCAGCCTCTCACCTCATCGTTGCGGCCAAGATAAGGAATCTCCAGCAAAGCGCCAAGAGTAGGAACCTTGGCGAAAGAACCTCCCTTGTGAGAGGAAGTGAACGAGATGGCACCGCGTTTGTTCAAGGTACCGTTTAACGAGATGTCGGAGGCGACGAGGTCAAGACGCAAAAGAGGTGTGCCGAAAGCTTGACGCCAGATGATGGTGGGAGCATCTGTGCCGACCAACGTATAGTTCACGGGCGCTTGCTGAGGGTTACCCGTAGAGTCGAGCACGACAGGCAACTGAACACCGAAAATGATGTCGGTGTTGTCAATGACCTGCTTGTCCTTGATCGATGCGGCGAGGCCAAGGTACGTGGCGTGAACACTCTCGCTGCCGCTGGTAACATGAATGAAACCAGAGTAAACGGGGAAGGTGGTTGTGTCGACGCCTTTGGGAGGCTTGATCGTAGCAACGACCTCGTGGGATTGGCCAGGTCGGAGCGTGAATTTACCCGTGTTGAAACTGACACTCGCGTACTGGGTGGTGAGGGCGACTGGACCAAGACCGGGGAGAATCGAGTTCTATTGAAGCGTCAGACGTTAGGTTAGAAACTCCTCAATGAGGACTCGTACGGGTCCGATGGTAACTGCAGATCCTGCAGGGGTATGCCGGAGGGTATAAGTTTTGATGGTCTTGCCGGCGTTCTTGACGGAGAATTTTTGACTATAAAAACGCTTGTGAGAAATAGGAGACAGAAAAATAAAAAATTACTTACGTTCCGGCGAAATGCTTGGTGTCGTTCAGCAACAACTCAGTCTTAGATAGAAGGGTGGTTCCATAGATTGCATCGTAAACCTGGATGAGACCAGCGCCTTGCTGACTGACAGTCTGGAGAGGATCGCCGTCGGTGTGACTGGACGAGATAGGCTGGGCTGTAGCTTGGAAGAGAGTGCGAGCACCCCGCGCGACAGACGCGGTTTTGCCCTTGACCTGGAGTAATAAGGCACTTGATCCCGCTGTATGAGGCGTAGCCATGCTTGTCTACAAGAAAGTCTGAGGCCGACTTCAAGTTAAATAAATATCTACTTACACCCGACAGAAGTGCCCAAGTGCCGAGAGTAACAGGATACGTCGACATGATGGAACCTCCAGGAGCTGTGAAATAGCAGTCTCTCTCAGAATCTGTTTCGTGATAGCAATAGGAATACAACTCACCGGCAAAGCTTGGCTTGAAGTAGAGATCATTGGTTGGGCCGTAGGTTGTGAAGTCAGATACGAGTCCACCGGTGGGCGAAGGGAAGTCGACGGATCCACCGGTTTGAGGGAATGTGACGCTAATTGACTTTCCTGCAGCGTATTGTTGGGCAAGCTACCATGATGTTTGAGGCAACGAATCTCGGGGGATGGGAAAATACGCACGAAAACGCCGTCCTCTGCCTGAATCAAGACTGCGTGGAAATCTCCGACCTAGAAGTACTTTGTTAACGCGGGTTCAAACCCCACAGTGGATTGATTCACCTCGATTCCGGCGAAACCGTTGCCATTACTACAGTAAATGGAGCGTGTCAGTACGAAAAGACAACAACTCAATAATCAACTGCTCACTCATAGATAAGTGCAGCGTTCGCTCCGAATGCCGCGATATTGGCAATTTTGGTGGTCTATTTTTAGTATTTAGAGGATTAGAGTCGTTCGTAGGCGTATCGAATAGCGTACAAAAGGACATGTTCCACGTCGTACGAGTACGACGAAGCCGGAGAGATCCGGAGTTGAGGCCGGGAGCGGGTTGCAGGCATCGTCAACGATGGCTGAGTCATTGGAGGTGGCATAAAGTGGGCGAGTTTCGTTGATGGGGAGGGGGAAAGTCTATCTCAGGTGAGAGGAATGAGCATCATGGAATGGGATGCCATATTGAATCACACTGACGGCGTAGTAGACGATAGGATCATGAGTAACACCTTCCACGGTGATTGTCTGCAGCGGAACGATGGTGTTGTCCGTGGAGGCAACAGAGATCGCGTCGATAGCGTTGCCTGGAGAGCTGGAATACCACGCTCCTGAAGCGCCCTGTACGCAGCCAGATGAGGATCGGTGCATCTTCAAATCACAAAAGAAAGCGCACCTCGTTACCAGCGGCAATGGTAACAATTTTGCCAGATGCAGCAATGCGGCTAGAAACGACAGAGCCTGTGCTCTCGGTCCAACCGTCGGCTCCTCCGAGCGACATTGTCAAGATGTCCATCTTGTCTTTGACGCCCCGAAGCAAAGCGTCGACGATGACTGAGGCAAGGATATTCAGACATGAACATAGATAGATGAACGAACGGTGATCATACCATCATCGTTCACGCTTCCATTGCATCCAAAGATTCTGTAGGAGAAGATTGTCGAGTCGTAAGCAACGCCGCTGATGTTGAAAGGGTTTCCGGGGTTGGCGCCAATGATTCCCTGAAAATGTGCACATTTAGCTCGTGTGTCGAGACATTGAAACTGGTGCAGACGTACGGCAACGTGAGTTCCTGGAGGTAGGAATGCTTCAGCACTCTAACGTCAAAATATGAGACCGAACGAACCGTGTCTATGAGAGATAGTCAAGAGATAGTTAGTAATTGCGATGCGAGGCAATAATACAAGTCATCTCACCCTGCACATTGGTCTAGTGGGTCGGAATCCGGCACGGGCGCGTTGGAGCCAGTGTATGCATCACCGACCAAATCGTATCCTCCAGCAACCTTGAAGCCAGGACCGAAGCCGCCGCCGAGGAAGGGGTGCGTGTAGTCAGTTCCGGTGTCGAGGCTTGACAGAGTGAGCCTGTGAGGGGAAGAACACAGACGACGACAGCTTACATGCCAATCTTGATACCCTTCCCAGTGATCCCCTTGGCGTGGAGTTTGTCGACACCCTGCATGGTGGAAGATTAGCGCTTCGCTTGGCGGGACATCGTCTCGCCTTACGGTGGAGATGTGAGTGGATTCGGAGTCAGGGAGGCCTTTATCGCCGGGTGAAATATGCTTGAAAGAGACAGGTCTGCCTGAAAGTCAGTGAGGCTCGCGACTAGAAGGCTAGGCCTTACACTGGACGAGGGAACGTGCGGACGGGACGAATCGCGACAACGCCTTCCGTTTTGAGGATATCGGTTACATCCTGTAGATATCCTAGATGAGAACGGAGAAACGAGAGGCAGCAAAGTAGGTACTTGAGCATTCTGGTTCCCTCACGTCAGACATAGAGTTCAGCGGGAATGGATAGATTTCGCACCTCGAGTGTCAGAGCTGCACCAACAAAGATTCCCGGAGCATCGTATTCCTTGTGGACGTCGAAAGAGATCTTCCGCGCCCGAAGTGACCGGTATAGTTGCTCGTGTGCCTAGTGATCCCGAATGAGAGATGAATAGTACCGTGTGCGTAGAGGACTAACTGTGCCGAGTTCTCGTTTGTTGGGAATGTCCTCTGCATGAGAAACCTCAACGATGAATTTGTCCGTTTGGATAGGCAATTTCGTGACTCGTTCGACGTTGGATAGAGACGCCTTGGACGCGAATACCGAGCTCGCGCCCAAAAGCGCCAAAGAAACAAAGGCCTTCATAATGCCGAACAGTGCTGAAAGAGCGAATGGAAAGGTGAAAACAGACAGCGCGGTTCATCGCGCGAGCTGCAGGTACATATAGTAACCAGGTACCCCGCTTATCCCAGCTTATCGCTGAACGACCAGACAGAATCACTGCCAGAATGCAACCGTGTCAGTGCACATTGGGATTCTTGATTGGCGACATTGAGTGATGATATTTGAGGTCAGTCTTGGCATGCTGAACTTGGGCATTCAAAACCTCTGTCCTCCTCTGTCCCATCCAATGAACAGCAGCACATGCACCTTTATTTCTGGAGGGAGGGCGAGGCATATGTCGAGCATGAGTGACCGCGAGTCTGAGCTTGAGTTTCGAATATTTTGAGGCTCGTGAACGGTCCCAAGGCAAAGGATATTTGATTAGCTTCATTTGATCCGTCTTCATCCCAGTCCGACGACATGTGAAGATCAGTGCATCGCGTCGAAAGTCGTCGAGATTTCGTGCAGCGACGACAGGCAGTCACACGACAGCTATGGTGAACGAGCAGAGCATCAGAGTAAAACATCAGTCTCAGCGCTACCTCCCCCCACCCCCCCAGGAAACCGCCAGGAACGAGTCTCCGTCTCAGTGTCTGGCTCTGACGGGGAGTAACAGGGAAATGTGGAGAAGGAATCTCAGTGCGATAGTTGCTCAGCATAGTAGTCAAACAGCACTGGCTATTAGCCCGCTTGGGCCTTGGCGTCCACACTCCTCCACATGATCCACATGGCGTCCATGGTGCAAGTGGTGGCGCGAGTCCGGTGCTGCCCGGTGGCGTCCGTGAAATTTTGACAACGTCAAATACCGAGTTCCGGAGGGTATCAGCCTGAGGCATGGAACGCACTTGAGGAAAGAGGAACACTTCGTTCACAGCAAAGGATTCGAATGTGGAAGGAGAGGGGAAACGAACACGGCCAGAGGACGTGAATGGAGCCGATTGAGAAGTATAGGGGAGAGCCAAATTCAAAATCGTGGCACGCACGCGTCAAACCAAACATTGAAAACTTCCTCCCCATCGTTTCAGTCAGAACTGCAAGCTTCAGCGAGGCAGGTCGAATCCAGCGAGCGTGTAGATATAGGATGTGCTACCAACCATTGGCAAGAAAATAAAACGAATCGGCCGATGACGTGGTGGTATCCTTCGCTTTGACCGCACAAAATAGACCAGACTGCGGATTCAAGCAGCGTTCCGAACAAGAAAAGGGCACGTCCCACCCGACCACCAAGAAATCCATCCTCCTCCTCGTCCTCATTCCGTCATTCCACCAACAACGCCTCGCCCGTCAAGGCATGCTCGTCATCACAGCAAGAAAAGAAGAAGTGCCCAGATTACACGAACACCCCAATAGCCCCGCGCTCCGGCGCATTGACCCAAACACCCTCAACCTTCTGACTGACATGCTCGCGCGCGCACCCAGCAACAGGACAATACCACCTCCACTCCTCCTCCACGACAGGCTCTTTCTTGGGCTTCGCCTTGGCTTTACCCTTACCCTTGCGTTTGGGCTGTGGGCGGCGTGCGGAAGGAGGAGGAGGAAGAGGAAGGGGAAGGGGAGCGGCGATACTGAACGCGGGGGGTTCCCCGAAAACTGGGGGCGGGAATCCGCCAGGCATGGAACCAGCAGCGGGACCTCGAGGTCGTAAACGGGCGCGAATGCTGCTGGTATCTGGGATGCTCGATGACGGACCGTCTTCCAAGTCATCATGGTGGTCGTGGTCGTGGTCATGCTCTTCGTCGACCTCCAGCTCATTCGCCTTCCCCTTGCCTTTCCCCTTCCCCATCGTGTCCGTCGAAGACAGCGTGGCATCGTCACCAGAACCGCTTGCCGCTTCTACCGCCTCCGCTGGCCTCCTCAGCTCCTCAAAACACTTTCCATCAATCAAGTGCCCACAGCGCAAGCCCCACACCTTCCTCTTTTTCGCCTCCTCCTCCCCACCATCCATGATCCCATCCGCGCGCACCAACAAAGGATCCAGACACTTCGCGCAAACCAACAACGTGCTAATGCCACCACCCGCCTCCTTCTCCGCATCCACGTCTATCACCACCTCCTTCGCTTTGCCTTTCCCATTGCCCTCCACCGCAGGCACAATCTCACTCGGCGCAAAATCAAAGACGAATCCAGGATCCGCACTGCCAGGATGCGTCCACTCGGCTCGATAACTCTCCTCTTCCTCCGCCGCACGTCCACCTCTGCCAGTAAAACCCCGCAAAATCGCGAGCTCCCGTCTTGCAAATCCGCGCGCGGGCGGCCCAAACCGCGAATTGAAGCGATCTTCGTGGTCCTGGAGATACAAATCCAACGCAAGCTGCGCGTCTCCTCGAGTGAGATGATCGCCATCCTCAGCGGCGGCGGAGTTTACCGCGAGGAACTCGACGTCGTCGTGATCACCTAGCAGGTCGTCGCCCCAGCGCCATGGGTTCATCGCCATGAGTCTTTGGAGCACTCCCGGCCGACGTGCATGTCCGTGTGCGTGTCCAGAGCCAATTCGGCTATTGCTACCGCTGGCGATGGCGGGCGCAATGCGTCCCCCGGCGGCGCGGCGCTCGTTACGGCGCTCACGGTCCCGACGTTCCGCGTCCTGCCTAGCATTGTTGTAACTGATGAGCGCTCCACCAAGTCCCATTGGAGGGTTATGCCGTGCGCGAGGGGCTGGTCGAAAGTCGAAATCATCGTCGTCGCTGTGCTCATGGTGCGCCCGACGACTTGGTCCAGGTCTTGGTACGGGTTCCGCTTCGGGTAGTGGGGAAGACGGTATTTCGAATGCGAAGGGTTGTGAGGAGGCGCGAACAGGACGGGGTACGGCAGAAGAAGACGAGGCACCTGCGTTGGCGTTGGTATTGGACGGAACGGGGATCCGCGCATGTCGAGGTCGAGGTCGAGGAAGGGGGAAAGAAGTGAATGCCGAATAGCGCGGGGGCACGGAAGGCACTGGCGGAATGGTATGGTCAAACGGTGGCGGAGGTGGAGAGACAAAATTTCGAGCTGCAGCAGCCGAAGCTATGACTCGCGATGTACGGTGGTCTGTGAATCAGGGTTAGTTCGCTTCTTCGTTTTTGGCGAGAAAAAGTGTAGAAGCGGCGCTTTGAGTGGCACAAACTCCAGATGAGCGAAATTCATGTTAGGGAGACTGTATTGCAGTCTCTCCATTATACGACGACTTGAGATCTCGACGCCCCGACCCCACGGCGCACGGACCACATTTCTGAGAAATTACACTCACTTTCACCACCGCTCCCAGGGGCCCCTATGGTACTCGCAATGATACTCAGGTCGTCCTCGTCGCTATCGTCCAGCAGCTCGATAATATCCCGCTCTGGCAGTGGCTCCACGCGGCGTCGTTGAGTAGGTCGGGTATCCACCACAGCCGAGTCTTCCAAAGAGTCGACATCTATAACCTCCACTGAGTCCCTGCTGCGACGTCTGGGGATTATAGACGATATGGAGGGTAATCCGAAGGCTGATATCGGGCGGTCGACGACGGTGGTCATCGTCAGCGGAAAAGGTGTGGAGTCCCGTGATTTCGGCGCGACTCTTTATACAGCCAAATAGGTGCAAATTTAGCTCAGAATATAATTTTATTCAAAGTTTATTCAAAGTTTATTTCCACGAAGACGCGTTGCAAATTATGCGATGAGGACCGATAGAATCCTGCATACGTTAACAGCTGCTCCCATCCTCAACCTTCGTGTCGCGCTCTACCATCCGCGAAAAAATACCCAGTGCATAATCCCTAGAAGAGGAATACGTCTCGCCACTCTCGACCGATAAAAGCCCTTTTCCGTCGAACATCACCTCCGCAAATAACCTCAGATGCGGAAGATCGCGACTCAACACATGTTCGCAGTCCCAAATCTCCAGCTGCCAAATGCGAGCCCCTGCCTCACGCCGCGCCCACAGAAGTGCGCACAACAGTTCGGAGCGAGAGACAGGGACGGGCGGGAGATTTGAAGGAGAGACCTCTCCAAGATTGAGATCATGGAGGCCCAAGTGCTGTAGCCCCGCCCACGCACGCTCGGGTCGCCCATCCTCGTCGCGATGATACAGACCATAAGCTTGATAATTCCAATGCGTCAAGCCGAGAACAAACATGGTCCGGGTGAGCATGAAGTCCAGCCATTCCGCAGGAATCGTCTTGTGAAGATGCAAAGCTCGAACATGCTTTAGGCGCTGTCCCAGCCTAATCCACATCGACGCAGTTTGCGTTGACCCGGAGATTTGCGAGAAGGACTTGGGAGGCAGCACACCCTGCATACCATGCAGATGCAGTGTGGTGATGCGGTTAACATCGAGCGTATTGATCAGCCTGAGTGTCGCGCTGCAAAGGCTCGGGTACGGTTGACAGGACCTTCCTTCAATTTTGAATCTGCGAAACCACCAAGGACGCGCGGAGTCATTGAGCGAGTAGGCGAAGCCGTCTCTGTGGATGATCCAAACGGTGTCGTAGGTGGTAAGGGAGGCACGCGCAAAGTCAGAGATCAGGGTCGCGATCGTATCATCGTTGCCCTCGAGAGTGCTGATGTTGCACGAGATATTGAACGTAGCGAAAGGAGGGACGATGAGAAATTTCAGTATATGCGCGCAGGTAGCAGCATAGCCCGATCGTATGGTGAGGGCAGCGAGGTGTGGAAGGGCGACAGAGAATCCATCGAATGTGTTGGGAGAGCAGTGAATCAACGTGAGGGTTTTCAAAGCAGGAGACGCAACTAATACGGCCAAAAGTTGCTCCATCGTCGGTCGTTGATCCAGACCAATATTCTCGAGGTGTAGATGCGTCAAGTTTGAATTCCACGCAGAATCCCACGGAAAAATGCAACCTTCAAGATGCAGACGAAGATGCGACCTAGTCCCCGGGCTCCCTTCCATGGCCTCCGTCTTGCGGAACAGATCCTGAGGCAGCCACAGACCTGCAGTACCAACATGGTTAGCGGTCGTATTCACAATCTCGAGGGATTGCAACCGCGGCGCCGCATCAGCCGATTCCAAATCGTCCAGAAACTCCGCGAGATCATCCTGCGGAGAACGCAGCTGCAAAATTCCCAAGCGCGAAACATTCTGCAGCACCACATCCTGCAGCCCCTCTCGTGCAACGAGAGATCGTCGACCCAGTCTTTTGACATCTGCCCGGATTACGAGCGCAGCCATTTTAGAGCGGGCGAGGAAGATGGGGGTCCACTTTGGTCGGGTTAGGATAGGTGCACTCCACAACTCGGAGCACTCTAGGGCTATATTCCGCCACAAACGATTGACTTTGGGGATGTTCAACCAGCTGAAGTCCGTTTGCAGTTTACTGATCGACGTCGGGACACAAAGGGCAAAGATGTCAAGGAGGATTTCGGGTGGGAGGGTAGATATAGGTGGAATGGGGGGATTTTGAGCTTCCGAGTCGCCCATGGTGTGGATCGTCGACGATATCATGGCGTGCAGTAAGCGATGACCGTAACGCTGGTCACGCTCAGTGATTCATGTGACTCGGAGCCGTCGGGCCGGCTGAGCCACCGGCATTGACTGCAAGTTGAAGTTGGTGCAATCCATACCAACTGCGTCCAGCGGAAACCAAATCTGTCATCTATCAGATAAGGTAGCTATATCTACAGCTCCTTCACTCATTTTGCACAAATTCGTCAAGCCCTTTCGATTTGGGGGTAATAAATTTAATTACTATATATGACCGGCCTTCCGGCCACCTTAAGGGTTTTCGGTATTTTTGCAAGGTATACGACAATTTCATGGGACAGTCTGCAACCTTGGTCGTAGGCTAGCATCCTACGAGTGAGTTGCAAGCAAAAGTACGAGGATTGATGATGGTTTGATCATTCGGCAAATATTTTGGCCCGGGAGGTCCGAAATCGGCCGAAACGAGGACGCCGGCCAGGCGTGGGAATTTCCCGCTGGTCGGCGTTGTCCTGGCCGTCTCAATGCACTTAGGCACGCGGGAGGGCGGGAATTCATGGGCAGTGCATTTTAAATCATCTTTAGACATTCTTACAATACACGAGGGGCTCTGTTGACTCTTGACGGAATATATAATTTAATAATGATTTTCTAGCTGTATTTAGCGAGCCAACGATATTAAACGGTACAGCGAGCGGTGCCTGTGCGCCACGAAGACTGGATATGGGGTAGGATAGCCCAAGTAATGTTGGGATACAGCTATGGGAGGAATGTGGTGATATATGAGCAGGGGAATGCTCACCTAGGCAGAAACCTCCTTGCCCTAATCAGCCTCTGCAGAGTCGGCGGGCTCACGTGGCGTGCAGAAGGGACAATGGACCAAGGTAAGCTCGTATAGACATTAGACAAGGTATACAAACATACCTGCCTCCCTAAATCAGCACTGAAGCCCTTCGTTCCGCCAGAAAAAATCCAACGTTTCCGGCCAATCAAAATCGGTGGTTTGACGTCGTCGGCCGCGATACCGAGGCATCGTGGACAGGTAAATTATTCCAATAGCGCCAGCCAGAAGCATTCATATATAGCATTGGCTATCCCAAGTCGCCAGTCCGCAGTGCGAGGCGGAGATTCAATACATCGCGGTCTTGTCGTACAGAGTGGTGCAGAAAAGTGTCGGCTTTCTTCAACTGATGTGCACCTGTGTACGAGGGAACGAAAGCGAGGTGAATATTCCAAGTTGCAGAGGTGTAGCCACAGATGCCCGGAAGAAAATGAGCGACGGTAGGAGGGAAACGATGCAGTGGTTGTCGAGAACGGGGCGATCTGTCAAGCCAGCAGTGTGGGAGAAATAAGAAAACACGTCATCGACTTCCCCCACACCACCGGCACCGTTGACAGCATCACGGCAACTTCATCAGTCAGGCCCAAATTGGTTTTGGACACTCGTCTGAACTCATTCATTTAATTTCTACAACCTACAGATGGTCCGACGACAGCACGGAGGTTCGTTCGACCTCTAGATAGCAAGTGGCCGGGAGCCTCGTCTGGCCGGTTTCCCAGTCGTATATAGTACAGTTCACAAGTCTAGTCTCGGTAATCGGCATCCGAGTGCCTGGCCCCAAAGGCTCACCCAGTGTACCGCCATTGAAGTCGGTCACAGCCGATAAACCTCAATTTAAACAATGCAAAAACTTGTTTCACGCCATTCAAACAAATTATTCGAGTTTCCCGCGGTTCAAATGCTAATTCCCACGGTTCACTTCTGTCTCTGCAAGCACGATTTATTGGTTGTGATACGTGGCACGATTTAGGTGGATTCAAAGAACTCAAGCAAATACAGTAAATAACGGGGTCAAAGCAACTCGATCTCGACCATCCCCAGTTGCTTGAGGCTGAGATCTGAAAGATCTGAAACACCAGGATGCTTGTCGTTTCGATGCGAGTACTGGTCTGTATTGATGCGGTATAAGACTGTGCGCTATCATACCGGAAGCAGCTTATTAGGTATTGTATTTTACAATGCTAGCCGACATTTTTAAATTCCGTTCCCAAGAAAATCAAGTCTACTATCTCTGCACGTCTGCACAGAAAACTGAGCCTCTGAAATTCCATGCGTGCTATGCCAGTCATTGCGTGAGGTATAGATGATGCACAAGGTGGGTATCTCTTCCGTAGAATAATGAATAAAAATTGTCCCTTGTGATGAGATTATCCATCATCACCATCGACTCTCCATCCAGCGCCGCCAAGGCGAATCAGTGAAAGATTCTCAACCTCCTCGTAGTTGCCAGTGGCCTGGTATTCCCGCAGAACTGCTGCATCGCGCAATGCAACCAATCGTGAATGGCTGCCACTCAAAGGAGCGCCACCTGAACTGCACTCGATCTCCCCCGAACGAACCAAGTCAACTATCCGGTCCCAGCCGGGATATCGGTCGAAGTGTAACATATCCCAAATCCACCGTGTGCTGTCTGGATGGGAAAGATCCGGTAACCATAGATTGTCGCAAACGCGCACCCACTTGATCTCGTGAGATGCTATGCCGAATGAGCAGATTCTGAATATGCAACAGAGACGAGTATGCTTACGCGGTAAAGTGCACTCAACGAGAGATGAGCACGCCTGTCCCCAAGCAGTCACCATCTCGAAAGCATGATCCATATCTACCACAGGTTGTTCGTTCGGTTTCCAGGCGTTCAGGCAAATGATTGCAAGGCGCTGGAGTGAGGAGAACCGCGAGAGACAGTGCCCAACGGCCTCTAGATCTCCGGGCTGCTGTACAATAGGATAAGCTTCAGAATGAGAAAGAAGCAAATGCTCTCACAAGAGTCGGAACCAGGTCCATGACAAACAGATTGGTCAAACTCAATGCGTATATGTGGGGAAGATGAGTCGATATGCGGTCCAGTAGGTCTATATTCCATCCATATCTTCGACAGCTTAACATGTTGAGGGTGTCTGTACTGGACCGCTCCAGAGCCGCTATCGAGTCTTCCATTGGTTCTCCTACGGCATCCCAAGTAATGAATGCTGCTCGCAAAGAGGCACCGCGTAGTAGTGGGGCCACGCATGAATTGTTCCCGATGAAGTACTCCAACTTGGGAAGCGTCACAATCGGATGCTTGGAGTGCGGGACCTTCTCGTGAGCACCGAGTTGCAGGTATCTGATGTGAAGATGGCGGTTAAGGAACGAGACCATGATGTCGTCGAGAGATAGACAGCATTCGAAATGCCCCAGTCTTGGGAATGAGCAACGAGTGAGAACCGAGATATAACGAGAGTCGGCTACGAGCAAAACAAGATCCTGTGCATGATTCATCCGCTGCAGGGCCTGTTCGATCACGGAATAATATGACGAACAACAGGGAGCATCGGATGGACTGGAACGAAAGGGTTAGCGTGCCGGGAGGCTATGAAGCAGTCCGACTGACGTATACAATATTCTGAATCGCCTGACAGCCGATGCCACCAACCGATTCTTTGCCACGGTGCGACAACACTTCACGACGGCGGATGGTGACCGGAGAAGGACATCGCGATAGATTGACCGTACGCTGAGCCCGTATAGCAGTTTCGAGACTAGGCACAGTGCGAGATGGGTTTCCGGAGGCGTGAAAGCAATAATGTCTTCCAGTGTTTCCAGGGCAAGACTCCTGATCGGAGATATGTTCAATCCATCATCGGCCTCAGCCATATGGCCCGCAGGCGCAGAAAGTAATCCAGTATTCCAGTGGTCGGGTGCGAGTGAATGTGGTGGTTTGACGGGAGGAGAACCCAGAGAGCTGAGAAACATCCCCACCTTCAAGTTTTGATGGTGCCGCGCGACAAACACGAGGCGCTGGCTATGCTTCGGCAGGGCACAGTCCACCGGAAACGGAGGAACAGGAGAAGCTGCTGAGACGTGAAAGTGTGCCCCTGCGTGAAGCGTTCTGGCTCAAAGTAGGTGGTTGAGCTTGGATTGCACTTTGCAAAAAATAGGTTTGTTAGCCGGTGACAGCTGGTCACGCTCTAGCGGCCGCCATTGTACTTTGCGACTCGGTTTCCCATGATCCCCCACCTCCCCGAGCTAACGATATGCGTCCAGTAGGCGGGAGGTCGGCTTGAGATTCTGGCCGATGATGGCAATGAGGGAGTCGAACATCGAAATGATGAGAATTTTGAATTTGTCTGTCGCGTTGGGAAATTAGAATTTGTGGGGTGGGCAGAATTCGAGAACGACTTCGAGAACGACTGCAAAGATGCAGAGGAAGGGCGGGGTCCGGCGGGGTTCAAAATGGCTAAGCGACTGATTGTTGCCATGGAAGAAAAAAAATACAAGAATCTCCATTTTGGGGTGAATCATCTGTGGGTCCCCGCATTGCTGGCTTTGAAGAAAAGGATTTGGGCGGAATAATGGACTGAATTGGACTGGAATTGCGGAAGAATTGTTGTCTTGTCAAGATGTCAATGAACCCAGCGATTGCGCTGTTGCAAAGATTTTTCTTTAAAGAGGGAATAGATCAAGAAAGACTTTCAGGCTTGAGCCGCATGTAATGGACTGGTTTTGAAACCGTGGTCAGAGTTTACATCTAACCATGTACATGTGAGGGAACTAACCTGAGGCTGGAAGCTATTTCGTTCGACAAATAGGAAGTTGCAACGACGGCGGATTGGGAATAGTTTCAACGAGTTCGGGAGTGAAAGACATATCCTGAGGGAAGTGAACGCTATTGAGCGACGTACTTACATAGGTAAGAAACGTGTTGGACTCGCCGCCACCACGTCGGAGCAGAGCGAAAGCACGAGGCTGGCGGATTCATAACTTCAGATAAGCCAAGTTTGTACCGTGTACCAGAGAGTATAGCAAAATGCAAGATATCCGTCTCATGGATGGGAGACCGAGTACATCCTTGAAGTCTGCCGAGGGGCCAGCTTTGACCAGGTGAATTCTGAGGGCGCTATGTTCAAGAATCAAGTCTCATGCCACTGGTCCACGGCGGCAAAGACCAGGCTTCAATGGTCGTGGGGTCCAGATAACAGGAGGCGTCATTCGTACATACTGGCCGGTAGATGCATGGCTCAGGTTTTCTCTACTGATTGAGGGGTGGTGGTAGTGGGAGGGAATGAGAGCTGTTTAACTTTCAATCTGCAGCCCCCGCCGGAATCAGATGCCGGACGGTGCCGATATTGATTTCATGTGCCTCGCGGAAGCTGCATTAGCTGTTCGTATTTGAAACGTTGGTCTCAGTAGCGCAAAAGCCTCAGAATTGAGATGCTCAAGTCCGTCACTGGATGCAATATATTACTTAGTCTGAATCCGGATGAATTCTGATGGTCCTTGAATACAGTAGCTCAAACTGGCAGTGAAGAGAACATTATTTTTACGTCAAATGATAAGTGATTTCGCACGGTTCAACTTTCCATGAGTTCAACTTGACAAGCTTTTGCGATTGCATAGAGGCCTAGGCCATCTTCGAACATTCAAGCTTATTCAAGCTATATTCAAGCCTTAAAAGCAAGTGCCACATAAAATAGCTCTCACATCTCTGGATAGCTATTCTTCCTCTCTGTTTGAATTCCTTGTATATTCTCACGGTTCAACTTTATTTAAGGTACACCAAACACTAAACAGCTGTAAACAGGTCCCAGTCATTACACTACTGAACTTGTGGTGCAGTTTGAGAATCTGATCTATAGTAATATGGGTGGATCTGATTCATTATTTTCGTTCAATTTACATGGCTTTCAGCCTCCCGACAGGGAATAGCAACAACCACCGAATTTCCATCTACCAGCTGCACCCAGTCGCGTTAAACGTGGGCGGAGTGAGCAAAATAGAACAACGCACCTATTACGTCTCTGTGTGAAGGAACATATCTTTACAGTTACCAAACCCATCCGCGATAACGAGTTGCGAGTCCGCAACGGCATTGCGAACATCGTACAAAAATCCATCGGGACCACACGCTACTTAAACGATGAGTGGAATCTGAATCAATCAAGAGAGTGAAAAGTAACTGACCAACAATCGCGACCTTGGTAGCACTCATGTGTGCCTCGTGAACGATCGCGGGGAGGACCGGTCGGCCGTATAGAATATTCGCGCTCGTCGTTAGACTCGTCGTCGCCTTGGTTTTCTCCGTTCTGGTGAAGTGTATTCGCACATTCACCGCGGGGTCGGGGAGCTGCGCAGCTGCTGCTGTTATGGCGGGTTCCATCCAGGCGTAGTTATCTGTTTCAATGATCAGCTGGAGTAGCGGAGATCAACACGCAGGGCGAACCTCCGTCGGGAACGGCGACGACGAAGTCAATGTGCTGGCACACGGCGCCGCCTGCCTTTATACTCGCAACGAGGTCGGCAAAAATTGGGATCGTGAATGTCGCGCCTGAAGTAAAACACGATGAGACGAGCAAGAGGCGAGCGAGAAACACGGTCAAAGACCGGGACTCACCGCTACCACCAGCAAGAAGATACACCCGCTCATACATCTTCAACGGGACATGCAGCCCTCCATACGGCCCATCAACGACTACTCTCGTCGTCCACGCCGCCCTCCCCACCACCCTCTTTGCCAACACGCTCGTCAGCCCGCGATGCACCCGCATCACAAGTTCCGCTGTGTTCTCCTTTGCGCCGTCCGCGCGCAGGGAGCTAACGGTGAAGGGATGCGATGTAAGAGCATGCACGCCCAATCCGAGGACACGGATGAAGACATGCTGCCCCGGAGCCCATTTGAAGCGCGACGGAACGCGGATGCTGATTTTGATGAGGTCGGGGCCGACGGATTCGACGGTGGCGGCGAGACCAAAGCCAGTGGTATAGAGAGTGCGAAGGACGCGGGTGAGCCAGGCGAGGGCGTAAACAGCAAGGGTGGCCCAGAAGTAATCCCTAATTTGAGGTCAGTCATTCGGATAACAGATGGAGATGCGATATGGGAGAAAACGTACCAGGAAGTCAAACGGAAGTTGACGTGGATGAAGAGAGCTGCCATGAATATTCCCGACGCGCTGTGAGCAGGTTAGTGTACTCTCTACTTCGAATCTACGATGCACATACATGAAGTGTAGCCTGCAAGAATCTATCAGCAACGGAGCGTAGGGAGGAACAGAATGACACACTTTTTGAATAGCTCGTAGTAGCGGTTCCGGAAAAGGCCCCAGGAAAGCGCTATCAGGTACGTCTAGAATGAGAGGTGCCAGCTTTCAAACCCGAGTCGCATCAGGGAAAAGAGAAGAACGGACCTGCGGGACCAATGCAGCGACACCAGTCCAATACCACGGTGAATTCTTATACTGGGACACCATTTCGCCCATCATAATATCATTGATAATGAATGGGAAAGTGTGCACCAAGGACGTGATATCTGAAGAGAGAGCCAGTCAATATACCTCGAATTTCATCCAGACACGATGCAAGCGAGCGAGCGTACACATGAAGAACGCAGACCAGCGGTGGAACACTTGGAGTTTCTCGTGTGAAGTACCGGTGAGTAGACCGATGAAGTTGACCTTGGTGGCGAAGGCACTGGGGACGACGATATGAGCTCCACCCACAGTGGTAGAAAGGGGGAGAAAGACGTACATCATGAACGGCATCGTGGCGATAGAGATCCACCCAGCCCGCGTAGCAATAGGCGGACTGTGCCCCATCGCTTCGTTTGGCCAGTAGAAAGGTCGGACAGCGAGCATCAGGGCTAAATCGCAAACTATATTAATGAAGGGGAGAGAGCGAAGGGACAGAAAACTTACCCATGATGAATATACACATCCCCGAAACTCCAAGTATAGCGGCCAGAGGTGGAGCATAATACCGCGTCGCGCGCACGTAAAATTGGCGAGCGGTGGTGTATCGGAAGGCCGCCGTAAACTTATCAGCAATGCTGGGATGTTGCTGCTTGGCCGGAGAACTAGAGATCGAAGGAAATGAGTAAGATGACTTCCAGAGCGCTAGGAGTATTACATCTTAGAGCGAGCGCGGAGCCACGAGGCGGCGTTCAGAATCGTAGCGGCGAGGATAGCGGCGCAGAAAAAGGCGATAGTTGTCTGCCCATAGTCCCAGTCGGCGCTGTACCACTTAAAAACGTCGCATCTCAACACTCCCAGTGGCCGAGGATTAACGCCAAAGCTCACATTGTGCCACCGCGTTATGATCAGCTGTTTCTGTACATCGGTCATGGCGGTGTAGTCGTACCCACTGGGGACGCGGGACGAGTGCCAGAGGACGGGGTGCTTCAGCCAGATCAAACCCATAATGCAGAAAGGACGCGCAGAGGAAGGGCAGAAGAAGGGGGTGAAAGTAAGCGCTCAAAACCCTCAACAAGGCGAATCCCAGAAGAGGTGCGAAACCAAATTCATTCGTGATTACCACAGGAAAACAATTACAAGCAAATACTCCGATGATCGCAAAGCAGGATGGGCACGAGGTACATTTGAAACTTGATAAGAACTGAACAGAAACAGCCAAGTCGCCGAAATGTTGAAATAATGTGACCAACAGTCTTGACTCGGGGAATGACTCGGGAACTCGCTCCATGGAGAAGAATAGCTGCTGACAGATGGGAGATGCGATGCGGATAGTAACGGGGGAATAGGGCACAGGGCATACTGGAATGAACCGACCCAGAAAGCGCGTGGTTCGAGGAGAGGATGGCGAATCGAACTGGTTGGGTGACGGCAGCGAGGAATAGGTCGAGAGGGGGTGGTCATGGACGCAGTGAGGTGGGGGAGGAGGAAAGAGAGCAGCGGTGGAGAGGAAAATATGGTCATAGCATACCAGATATTCCGAAAGCCAAAATCGTTCCAATGTACCCTTCAAGTCTCTGCCGAACTATATTCCCGGCCCAGATCAAGCCTTGATGTGTAGAAACTCTATGCGCAGAGAAACTAGAGGAGGAGGAGTGAAAGGTGGAGGATGTGGGGGGTCGAGAAGAGGAAGAAACATGAGACAAAATGCCTCACGACGGCTTTTATACCTGTGATGTGACGAGGATCACTTGATTGCGGTGCCTCGAGCCATTTGCGCCGGAATTCGGATGTGATTTCAGCGGTTTTGTAGGCAGCTCGTCGGTTCTAAAGGGGTCAGATAGTCAAAAGATACCGTCGAGCATAGTTTCCGGAGGTCTAAGTGGAGGACAACAGGCGGTGGAATAAAGAAAGAGAAAGGGAGGGAAACGGACTCACGGCATCTGAGACGCAAATGCGATTGGCTGCCACAGTCGCATCAAAGCGGATCAGGTATATCATCAAGAAATTCGGGCAATTCCGACAAGCTGGTTCAGTTCAACTTCGAATCCTCACCACTCGCCGCACAATTCCGATTCCCGCGCCAAAGTCCGCATTCAATTCTTGTTCTCTCCCCACATCTACCCACCCACCATGGACGGGATGATGAACATGACCGACCCTTCTACCTCGTCCAACTCGTCCTCCACTGGCACTGACATGGGCAATATGCCAACGATGATGATGAAGGCCTACCTCCACTTCACCCCAGGGGACACTCTCCTTTTCAACAGCATCGTACCTTCCTCCGGCGGCGCAATTTTTGGAGCCTGCATTATCCTCTTCCTCATCTCTGTCGGCGACCGCTACTTACGCGCCGTCATTCGCGGTATTGAGCGTAATTTCGCGCAGCGGTGAGTGTTTAAATCATCCCAAATAAGAGGTTGTTTAACGATGAACATAGAGCTCATCGTCTAACCACCTCGTACCATTTTGCCGCTGAGAAGACGGACTCCAAAATCCCTGCTTCCGAAACTACCACAGCATCGCCGACCCCCAACAACCGATTCATCCCCTCTCACGAACTTACGCGGGGTGTACTGGCAGGACTTCAGACGACACTTCATTACTTACTTATGCTTGTTGTCATGTCAGCTTTCTTCAACTGCTTTTTGTTTGACTTTCCTCATTGGCGTTTTCCCCGCAGGACATTCAACGCAGCATATATCATCAGCGTTATCTTGGGGGTTGTTGTTGGAGAGACTGCTTTTGGCCGTCTTCATCGCGGATGAAGCGGTTATAATCAATTTGCCGTCTGTGTTTCGTATTTGTTGTGCCAGACTATCCAATATATGCTCTCCTGTGGTATGATTCAGAGATTGAATTTATCAAGCTTATTGCGACAATGGTCATGAAATGAAAGAGCATCTTAGATAATTCCCTTGAAATAAATTGCCCAAAATGTATCCTAAGCCCCAAGCGCACAAGACGTTCCCCACAGCCCATCCTCCTCCCACGCCTCAGTCCCACCCATAACGCAATGCGCCACCAACCCGCGATTCCGCAAGATACTCATCGCCAACCGTCCCACATGCCCCTTATATGACAGCGTTAAGACGGTCTTCCCCTCCAACACGTTACTCTCCTTCCCAAACTCCGCATCGGCCGAACCCAACCGCGCGTCAAGCAGCTTAAATTGCTCGACCATCGTAGGCGGGTGTTTGTACGGGTTCGCAGCGGCGCGGATACCGAAGGGGAGGTTGACTGCACCTTGGATGTGTGAGGCGGCAAAGTCGGAGGCGTCGCGGAGGTCAAGGATGGCGAGGGAGGGGGAGGATGAGGAGAAGGCGGCGCTGATCATTTCGTGTGCGGTTGGAGGAGTGATCTCCCAATCGATATTGTAGCTGTAAAAGAACGGATAAGTGAGGGCGAATGAAGGGAAGCTGACACGTACTTGTACGGATCCACACCAATTAGCTCCGAATTTCTTACGGGAAGGAAATACGAGGGGCCGAGTTTCTGGTAGTATTCAGAGATATATTGGAAAGGCTGGTCGCAGCAAATAAACGCGCCTGCGCAAGGCCATTAGCCTTGTACTTGGCCGCCCCTGAACAACACTTACACGGAATCTTCCCATCCTCGTTCCGTAGAGTGTCAAGCTGCCCCGCTGCGATCTTCTTGTCAAGGAACTTGAAGAGCCCAAGGAGACAAAGCCCAGATGACGGGCCTACGAGTAGCCCATTGCGGCACAGCTCAAGACTCTTTTCGTAAGATTCAAATGGTGCGCATTCCTCGATGGTGTCGACGGCTTCGCGCCAAGGGAACTCCACGGGCGCGAGAAGACTGAACATGCGGGGACCAGGAACACGGTCCCCTGGAGTTGTGCAGACACTTGGAAAAGATATCAGGATTGAAGAGAGTCGAGGAGGGGTACGAAGACTGCTCACCCGACACGCGCGACTGACGGTTTGACGGACTTGAGGTAAAGGCCGGTCCCCGTCATCGTACCTTCAAATACACAGTCAGACCATCGACAAGAAGCGCAAGCAATGAAGCCATACCGGAGGTACCAATGGACGCCGCGAAAACCGAGATGCTGGGAAGCTGTTTCATGATCTGAGGGCCAGTCCACCGGATGTGTGATTCATAGTTCTGTGGGGAGATGTCTGAGCATGATAGCGAAAAGGAATGAATGCAATTTACCTCAGGATTCGAATATTGGTCCGGGTTATAGCACCCCTCGTTCTCGCCGTCTAGATTCGCAGTGAGGATGCCCCCGTTGGGGTCGAGCGGCTCGGGTTGTCCGTGTCCTGCAAAGAGCGTCCTGAAAGTGATGTGAGGTGCATATAGCGATTTTTTGAAGACGAAAAGGGCTCACAAATCAAGTCCCTAGATGACTTGCTTCAGTCAAGACATCTTCGGGAACGAATTAGGGTACTCACGAAGAAACGTAAGAGGTCCAATTTTGTTGCACTCGTCTTGTTGGAGAGGTAGGCTTTCGTATTCTGAATACCATAGATATTGGCGAGAATCCCCATTGATATGACGGTACTCCCGGACGAGTACTCGACGAGGGTGTGTGTGTCTTTCGTTATCTTGCCCTTCTCCTGACCGCGCAGGATCAGGTTGAGCGCTGGGCATGAGTTAGGGTATAGGGAAACGTTCATACATAGGGTCCCACTGCTTACCTGGGTATAACTTGACATTCGTCGCCGGCGTGTGGGACAGTAGCTTGGCGTAGATGTGAACTCCGTCTAAAAATACAGGGACTCAGCACTTCTATTCACGGTTTGTGAGAGATGTTCGTACATTTCTTGTACGGATTTAGACGCTCCGGGAGTTCGACCAGCTTTCAGAATATTGGGATGAGCGTCTCGTTCACAGCACCGACTGCGAAGCCACTGACCGGGATGGGGGGAGCCTTGTCTGGGTGGTAAAAGTCATGAAGGGCCTCTTCGCCGGAGAAGACGTTGAGAATTGGGTCGGAGGGCATCGTCTAGAAGTAGTTCGTTGACTGAGAGCACCTGGTCCCGAGTGAGTCGCGCCGTGGTTAGACTCCCTTTGTTACAGCGTCTTGAATGCCATATAAGTAATTGTGAGTATGGAAACATGGGGACAGACAGCCTAGATCCGAGCCACGAACGAGTCGTCGAAGGTCAAACGAACCGTCCGCCCGATATTCGCGAATCAGTCGAGATGGCATTGAATTCTGCAAGATCAGAATGTGGTTGTTGGAGAAAAGGTTCGTTACCTGTCGGACCTTGGTCGGACCCCGGGTACTCCGACCCGAAACCGGTTTACCACACGCCGCCATGCCAGTTACCCCGCGAGGGTCCTATTCGCGTTACCTCCGGCATATACAAGTCTGGTACGGATCCTAGGCTGTGGATTCTATCATGGCTAGTATTCCCCAGGCCCCTGTTGCTACCGCGCCTGCTCCCCAGCAACTTTCAGACCAGACGAATTATTTGCCACGAAGAAAAATCATCACTGTGGGTCTTCAGAAATGCAAGACGCGCGTTTCTCAAAGAATCACCAGGTTTTCTTAGCATGCGCGTCTGTCGGCACGACCGGGTTGCTCGACGAGACTATGGTCTCGGTCGCTCTGCCCACCATCAGTTCAGACTTGGGAGCAGGAAGCCAAATAAGTTGGGTTGCTGCAGCGTTTTTCGTGTAATTTCTTCGGCATTGTGTCCCGAAAATCGTGCTGAAACCGTCACTTTAGAACCAGTACGGCGTGTCAAGTATTATATGGCCGTCTTTCCGACATCTGGTCGCGCAAAATTGTGCTTTTCGCACTCATGATCATTTTTTTCGTGTACGTTGGAAAGGTCGTTTGGTATTTTGCATATTTATACGAATACTTTTGACAGCGGAAATATCGCGTCTGGATTTTCACAGTCGTTCATTCAACTGCTGATTTTCAGAGCCGTTCGTATCAGCGTTTTTCCTATGATCTGCGGCTCATCTGTCCTAGATTTCTGGGATCGGCGGAGGGGGGCTGTCCACTGTCGCGCAGATTATAGTATCGGACGTCGTTTCTCTTCGTGAAAGAGGGAAATATCAAGGAATCCTGGTAGAATCTCCACTCATCTCCCAACCCGTTATTCAATCTTCCTCAGGGAACTTCGGTCGCAATTTCTTATGGCGTTGGCCCAGTCATTGGAGGTCTCTTTGTGGAGCATGCTACATGGTAACATTTTAACCTCTTGCTTTTTTGCCATCTGTTGAATTGTTCCAGGCGATGGATATTCTGGCTGACTCTACCGTTGACTGTTCTTTCTGCCTTAGCAGTATATTTCTTTATGCCTTTGAAAACGGTGGAGGGAAACTGGAGGCAGTGCGTCAATTACCCTTCCCATTCCAATACACGAAAATGAAACGATTTTCTAGAAAGTTAGCACGCATTGACTGGATTGGTTCAGTCTTGATTTTAATCGCCTCCGTTCTCCTTGTGGTGCGTATATCTTGTATCATCTGAACAACTGTTCAACGCTCAACTCAATTTTCAGCTATCCTTAACATGGGCAAGCGGCTCGTATCAATGGAATAATCCCCATGTGTTCGCCACTTTGGTTGTCGGTGGCATCGTTAGCCTCACTTTCGTTGTCTGGGAATGGAAAAGTCCTGCATTCCCCATCATACCCAGTGAGTTTCTTCCTGTCTCAACATTCTGATTCTTCTGCCTCTTACCCCGAAAACAAAGTGTACATTTTCAAGAAGCGAATCGTGATTGGGGCGGGAATTACTCAAACAATCAACGGATTCCTAACGGTAGTCCAAGTCTTTTACCTACCTACCTTCTATCAATTGGCGTACGGCTATTCACCGGTCAAATCCGGACTCCTTGTGCTTCCGCTGACCCTGGTTCAGAGTGAGTGTGATAGGTATTGTTAGCGCCAAGGTTCCTGACCACTTTTCCGGTTCTCATCTAGCTGCGGCGTCGACTGGATCTGGTTTGATTGTTTCGGCAACGGGCCACTACCGGGTATTCTTCCTCATGCTCTAAACCGCGACGCCCTAACGCGAAATCAGGAGTTGATTTTGGCTGGCTGGGCGATCTGGGCGATCGGTCTCGGGCTACTAGCGACTCTCAACGAGCACTCTACCCTGGGTCAGCAAATAGGCTTCTCTTTGCTGACCGGCATTGGAGTAGGACAAACGTTCCAACCGTATGCTCTCGTTCTTTTCTCCATATTGCTATTCACACGATGTTTAGGTCACTGGTAGCGATTCAGGGTGCACTAGAACGCAAAGACATGGCCGTTGTAACCGCCATGCGAAGGTGCCTTTCTTCACCTTCCATTCTTGGTTTTATCTCATCCCAATTCCTTTCAGCTTTGCCCGAAACATCGGCGGAACCATCGGTCTGGCTATCACGGGCACCATTGTGTGAGCTAAATTTGAATTCATATGTTTTCTCTACAAAAACGGATGTTCTAGGAACGGAATCTTGGCCTCGCATGTCAACAAGTTGAACATCAGCGAAGAACTTCGGCGCTCGATCATCGACAACCCTGTAGCCGCGCGGTCGGAACTGTCTCCCGAAGTTCTTTCTCTCGTTGTTGCCGGATATCACGAAGGTTTTAGGGCAACATTTATCATCCTGGCATCGCTAGCTGCATTTGCGTTTGTTGTGGCCCTTGCACTCATGACACACAAGGATCTCCATCGAGATGACGACGCTAGGTTGAAGGCCGAGGGGAAGGTGTTTGTGATGGATGGGCGCGTGAAGGAAGAGGGGCAGCAGGCCAAGGAAGGAATCTAGCACATTGAACAATAGGTAGCAACCAACTACGATGCCGACACTTCCGATTTCGGCCAGATTTGAGATGGACAAAAAATTTGTCCAGCCGAAAGTGTATAGGGTGTGTGATGCAGATACACATTAGCACCGGCCCCGAGAGTTTTCACTTCGAAGTTGACCCCCAGCATGCCGTCCCACCTCAACTCCCAGAAACTAGTCCCCCGACCCGTTCCTGCTCTCAGCAACTTGCACGAATTCACTCCAATTGAACATTACGACCTCAATAGTGTTCTACCCGCCCCGAAGACCGTATTAGCGACGGCTCTGGTAACGGTAGAGCCCTTGGTTGTACGTCGAGGTCCTCAGAGAATCATCTGACACATTGATTTTCTACATTCTACAGCCTCTGTTGCACGCAGATGCTATTTCGCGTGCTTTCTGCGCGCCCCCTACCGGTGACTCGGATATCTGGTTTTACCCGTATCCCAAGGGCAAACCGTTTGGTCAGTTTGATTCCGCACTTTCGTCGGATTGTATATCTTATTACGGGTTTCAGAGTCAAAGGAAGAAACTTTGATTTATCTGGAAAAACAACGCCTTCGAACTAATTTACTCGCATTCGCTGTTGTGGACCGAATTTCTGGGGAATTGGCTGGGATAATGAGGTGCGCTGGAAATTCGACCTTGAAGTTATCATTCCATGAGTGAATTCACCGCTAGCCTCGGATGCGATCCGGCGCAAGCTACTCTCGACGTCAAACTCATGGGCATCAAAATCTTTCCTAAATTCCGGGGCACCCATGTTTACAAGCACGGGTGTTTTCTTCTTTTGAGCTACGCGCTAGACCCTGTCGACCAAGGCGGTCTTGGCTTAGTTCGAGTCGGGTGGAGAACGCCGCCGGAGAATGTTCAAAGTCAGAAGGCGGCTGAAAAGGTCGGACTTTCGAGGGAGGGCATAATGAGGTGCGTCTTGGTATTCGAACTGTGAATATTCTGATAACTTCTGCAGATGCTACGAGGTCTCGCCGAACTTGGGCCCTGAGTCTCCATACCCAGAAGTCTTGGTACCCGATGCCTCGGGAAGAATGACTGAGGATGCGGTTGTTTATTCTATGACATGCCATGACTGGCTAACGGAGGGAAAGCGGGACAAATTGCGGAATATGCTTTAAACCCGTAGCTACAATGTATCGCATGGGGTCTTGATGAATACTGGTCGTACGTGTGTTGTACCTGTGTTTAGAATCATATTTGTTAGCGACCACGTTCACTGACCGGTGGATGACTTGAATCAAGGATTGATGAGTGACATTTCTGGCGAAGGTGAAACGAGTCAGACCAACCGCGGTAGAAATGGTTCGGTTCATTAGCTTGACGCTAAGCGGCAACCACTCCATTTGGATCCGTGTTGCATTCTATAGCATAAATAAGAACGGCGAGTGTATTGGCGAGTAGCAGCACTTTACCACCTTGGACCATGAACTTGAACGTCTTTTCAGGAAAAGATTCTCTCAAAGACTTTTATGATCCTTCCAAGTGTCCGCCGCTCCCGGTAAGTTCCAAGATATATTCGAAAAATACCTCCCTCACCTCCCCATTTCCCAGCTTGTGGAGCTTCCTAGCCACCCTTTTGAAAGCGACGGAGTCGAGATTTACGCCAAGATGCTGACTCTGCTGCCCGCTGCTAACGTCAAATCTCTACCTGGTGAGGGGGCATCTGTGTGTATGAATTAGTTACTCACGAATCGACGGTAGCTCTCAATATGTTGCTCCGTGCCGTGGAAAGTGGACAAATCAATGAAGATACGAAGCGCATCATCGAGTGGTCGTCTGGGAATACTGCCATCTCCTTGGCCATCATCAGCCGCATATATGGATTGGCGGACGTTTCCGCATACATCTCGAACAAGAATTCGGAGGCGAAGATGCAACTCCTTCGATTTTTCGTATGTCATCGTCTGCATCTGATCAATTGAAATTGACAACTTGCTAGGGATTGGAAATGTAATGAGTCCAGCTCACTGTTCTCATGCTTGAAAGCATTCAAGCCGATTCCACAGCTCTTTATTTGGAGGCCCGGCACAGATGAATCCGGACGATGTCGATGGAGGGATTCGTGCTTCTATCCTCGATGGAGGCAAACCGGGGTGCTATAATCCTTCGCAGTATACCAGCGGGCGCGTGCGTATACAGCGTTCAAATACGCTGCCAGCATCAGTTGACAAGAGAACTTGAACTTCTACAGAATCCAGAGGCTCACATTCGCTGGACGGGACCACAGCTTCACATGCAGCTGCCCGATATGTCGGTATTTGCGGCCGGTTTAGGAACTGCCGGTGCGCCTGACTGGCTTGTGGTGTCTATCCTCAATTGAGCTCTGCCATAGGGACAATCACCGGGGTCGGGACTTACCTCAAATCAGTGAATCCTGAGATCGTCAATATTGGGTGCGAAAAGAACGCTTTGATTTTGATCTCGGCTGACCAAAAGATACCAGAGTTTTCACAGCGGCAGGAGACAAAGTACCGGGACCGCGGCCGATAGATCTGGCTCCCCCACCTGCGGATATGGATCTCCCCTGGAAGGATGTTATAGACGAAGCTGAGTTTGCGACGTCGGTAGATTCGTATCGAACGAGTATGGAACTTTGCCGTCAAGGTCTCCTAGTCGGGCCGAGTTCCGGTCTAGCATTGACGGGGCTGTATCATTATCTGGAGAAGACAAAGGCGAACGGCGGATTGGATAGGCTTCGAAGGGCGGATGGCAAGATCAGATGTAAGTTGATGCCCGGGGTAGATGAACTACAATGACCCACATATCTTAGGCGCTTTTATTTGTTGTGATCAGCCCTTCTGTGACGGAAGCGAGGGGGAGTCGAGTTCCGGCACACAGGGATCAAGAGAGAACTGGTGTAAGTACTAAATTGACCAAGGGAAAAGCTACTACGACAAGAACTAAACTACTTATACAGGAAAATCAAGGCTGTGTACATGGAGTCATGGGGACGAAACGGGCAGATCTCGCCGTGAGCGGATGCGAACGCCGATCCGTCACATCCGCCCTCCAGATCGTCGACCACGACGAGCTCAATCTTCATACAAAAATCAATAAATCTTGTTCAAAATCAATTCAACGTTCGAAATGGTCTTCGAAATGGTCTTCGAAAAATCAAAATCAAACCATTTGGGTATCCTCGCCCTCCTCGACGACCATTTCGAAATTGTGCGAATTTAGAAGTGTTCAAGAACTTCCGTGCTCTCCAACAGAGCATCGTGATCATCGTTCAGCGCGAAATCAACCGCGTGGGATGCAAAACCAGGAGGCCCTCCTTTCGAAACCATCGTGTTGAGTTCAGGACAGTTACGAGAAAGGTGACCCTGTACACCACAGTTAAAGCATAAACCAGCGGCAAGGTATTCATTTCGTTTCTTAACCGAAAGATGCTTGCCGCTGTCGCGAGATTTCGACCCAGTCGTTGAAGGTTCGGGTTCAGCACTGGAAACCGAGATAACGCGCCCTCCATTACGACGTTTCCCGTTCGAATCTGAGTCCAGTTTCTGGTCATCGGGCTTGGATTGAGTCTTACTCGATCCAGCCATATCAATCTCATCATTATCATCGTCAACCTTGACGATAATTTCGGCGCTCTCAGCACCAGCAGTAACTTCAGCCCAAGAAGAGGTTTCTGGATCAAGTTTATCGCGAAACATTTCCTTTCGAATGTCAGCGTTGAGGCTACGCCAGAACATGACAACCTTCTCTTGGTTGGCTTCAAGACCAATGGTGTTATAAATTCGTTCCCATTCAGCCTTGTGAATTAATACTGACTTAGTGCCTTGGACACAAGAGCGCAATCGAGTGCGTTGTTTCTCACGGAAATTCACAGGGAAACAAAAATTGAATAAACCCCAAAAGAACTCACTCAGAGTCCAAACGTGCTCATCATTCTCAACCTTGCTGTTGTAGAATTCAAGTGCACGAGCCGTCAAATAGTACGACAAGTAAAACACTCGTTGATCAGTCGGGACTTTGCCAAGTTGCACATAATTCGATCCTTCTTTAACAAATCGATGGAATGCAATGGCATCCGGTGAGCCATCATACTCCTTTGGAGGTATAGGCTTCAATATCATTTTATTCTTCCTGTGAGAACTCCGTTTCTTCCTAGAGGAACGGCGCTTGCGACGATGACGTGACGGGTATGACCTCCCGGAACCTGAACCATCTGAGGACTCAGAGTCGGAGTTCGACGAATCAGAAGGTTCGGATGGGGTGGGTGAACCATCCACACGTTCGGCATTGCGCAGGGTGCGCTCAATGAAGCTGCCTGGCGCGACGCGCTTAGCCGGAGTGGGCTCAGAACGGGATCCGCGAGCTCCGTGATCCGCACCGATCTGTCTATCAATGCTGTTTTTAACAGCAGTCTGCGCCTTGGTTAAGTCAACCTTTGGCGTCGTCGTCCGAGAACGTTGCAAGCTGCTGATCTGCGCTTGTAAATCAGCAATCTTTTCGTCTATGCTCTGGCCAGAGGCGACGGTATCTTTCGTTTGCTTCAGCAAAGGTCTCGGAGTTCGGGGTTCGGGAGAAGCCATGATTGGCGTCCGATCAAAGAACCCAGGTGGCGGTGAATGCTGTTCTTCTTTGACAGCACGGCGAATTTCGGCGAAATTATCAAAAGCGGCTCTTTGCGCGTCGATATCGCGCTCAGAGAAATCTTCCGAAAAATTTGCTGCACCCCAATTGCGAGGGTCAGCACCTTTACCCTTCTGGCGGGAGGTTCCTACACCAGATGGTATTGCCGGACTGACAATATTTTCAGGCACATTCATTGCCGATCTTTCATCAATATCAATCAAGTTCGTGATTTCATCATCTGGCGTGTTCTCACGCGGGATAGTTATCCCGCGCCCTGACGCAGCAGCCAAAGCTTCCTGGGCCAAAGCTTGGTGGCGGCGAGCGATACTCACAAGCTCACTCACACTCATGTTCTGAATCGCACGGGATACGGTCGATGTGGAATGGGATAACATATTCTGAGAATTTACTACGGTGAGTGAATCCGCTGAAGCTTGACGACCGGGCGTTGCCATGCAAGGCGTGGCAAGGCCTTCGTCGAGCATCCCCCAATCCACGGCTGAGGTCAGAACGGGCCCAGAGAGCTCGCTACGCATCGGGGTCACCGATGGCGCACGCGTCGAGGGTACCGACGGTGAAGTCTCGTTGCCCAGAGGCAACGGTTCGACGCCCGAAGGCGAAGCAGTCTCACCACCAAACGGTGATGGGGTCTCACCACCCGAAGGCAGTGGAAGGTCTACACGAGAGGAAGGTCCACCCGAGACCGCTCGACTGTACAATAGGTCGGGGGAAACGGGGCGTGGCTTTGTCGAAGAGGCACGAATCTCCGGTCGGGGGGTCCCAGAACGGGGACTCACGGCGATGGCAGTACTAGCAGGTCTCGGCACAGACATTCCAGGTCCAGGAACGGGGACACGAGCATGAGAGCGGAGAGGGTAGCGAGCACGGCCAGCGGGGTCAGTCATCGGGGTCGATGTCGAGCTCAGAGGGTCAGAGGAGGTCGGGGGCAAGCGTAGTCAAGAGCGTCGACGGATCTAGTGACTTGGTTCAGTTCAAAAGATGTGACGGAAGCGAGGGGGAGTCGAGTTCCGGCACACAGGGATCAAGAGAGAACTGGTGTAAGTACTAAATTGACCAAGGGAAAAGCTACTACGACAAGAACTAAACTACTTATACAGGAAAATCAAGGCTGTGTACATGGAGTCATGGGGACGAAACGGGCAGATCTCGCCGTGAGCGGATGCGAACGCCGATCCGTCACACCTTCCAATACATCGGCGAATATTTCGACAAACTGCCTCCGACTCTGTTCCCGAAAATCGTCAACGACGAACTGCTCGGAGTGGACCAATACCCATATGGCACCAGCTGGACGATATCCGCTCAGGAAGCGTATACCAGGCTCCAATCTTCTGGTCCATTGGCAGAGCCGACAATAGTTCTGGACCTGCGCGATTCTGTCGACTTCAACGCTGTGCGAGTAAAACGATCCATCAACTTGGACCTACATTGCAAAGAAGAGCCAAACCCTTTCACAAACCCACCCGTTCTTCGTCGCCAGTGGCTCGAGTTAAATGACCGCCTTCAGCCCGACGACCCTGTCTTCGGTCCCAAGTTGTTCAACAAGATTGTCATCATCAATTCTTACAACGGTCATACGGCCGTGGTGGCGAGCAGTGTTTTGCGGAAGAAGGGTATCGAAGCTTATGCAGTTCGAAACGGGTTCGAGTTCAAAGGTAAGTTGTGCCTTCAAAAATTCGTCAAGCTGCCAGTTGATCATTCAAGATGGAGACAGACGCATCTTCGAATACGGAAAGCCTTTGTCTACATATTTGATTCAAGTTAGTCGCATTGACTTTGACTGTAAGTGGAACTTGCTCAGAAGAACATACCTTTATAACCAAGCCGCCTTTGCGCAGCGGGGAAGCCCAACAGTTTCGAGTACAGACCGCCAGCAAAGTGTGGTATTCAGGTCCGTCGATTGCCGTATAAAAACGCGAGCTCATACGATGATCAGTGATGAGAGCTGGTACTGTAAATATATTTGACTTATTACCTGGGTTTTATGATTCGAAATCAATCTTTCGTTCCTTTTTCTTTGCGTTGTTTACATTCGTTAGAATTGAGAGACCATTTTGAACCATGCGGATCAAGGGCTTAGCCGGGCCGAACAGCTTTGTTGATCCCTACAAACCGGAAACGCGAAGAAGAAAAAAGGAAGTGAATATTGCAGGAGTTGTACAAATTGAGGTCCCATAATCTAATTGCACATGAACAAAGCAAGGAAACGCAAGATGTAAGAATCCTACGCGTTGCACTGTCATTCATTGCTCAATTCCCTCCTCCACATCCACCACCTGCGAGATTAATCTCAACTGTGTTGAATTTGCATGATCAAGAAAACGGCATACCACAACCACCGCCGCACCCTCCACCTAGAAACGATTGAGCACCCCGGTGCGAACGTAAGACAACGACGCACCGCAACCACCGCCACACCCAGATCCACACTCAGCAGCTGTCGTTGATGAGGATCCGCATCCACCTCCGCATCCACCCCCTTCAAAATAGGGTGAGTTCAAATGAGAGGAATTTGAAGACTGGGCATACCACATCCGCCACCGCATCCGGATCCACATTCCGCTCCTCCGTCTGTAGCCGTACCACACCCCCCGCCACACCCTCCGCCGCATCCACCTACTCTGACTTGAGCTAATTGCGCCGACCTTGGAAAGAAAATATACACACCGCCACAGCCGCTACCGCAACCGGAGCCATACCCCGCGCTGAGCGGAACAGCGACGAGATATGCAGGGTCACTCGACACAAATCCGGAGCGCAGTTTCCCGGGCTCAATAAGATAGGATGGGTTGGTACCATGCCCGATGAGCTGTGAAAGGCGCTCTCCAACAGTCGTTCCTGTGAACGAGCACCCACAGTGTGTGTACTCCACTCCGAATAATTCTTCCATGCACGTCGAGTTTGGTCAAAAGATGACGAGAGCTTAGATTCGTCCACTTTATCATCGCTACAAATTTGAGCGCAATCACTCAGATCGGTGCTATTGAGACTTACTGATCAACGAAACGACCCACGAAAGTCATCGTGTCCCACCTAAGGCACATACGTTTTGGTGCCGTAAACGACCTTTAAGGTGGGGTTCTTTGTAGCACTAAAACCGACCTTAAAGGTCTCGCCTCCGCGGAAGGTTAGTCACCTATTACTCGATTAAGAAGGGCTAAATTGGGCCGCAAACGCGTGACCTCCGTGGGTAGCCACCGCCTTCATACTCGACAACACCAGCTGCGGGTTGGCCGCTCTCAGGTGCTGCCTATTCACTCCTCGTCGCTCTTGCATCTTCAAACGAAGTCTATCTACTCTTTTTTAACCTTCAAAGCCTTCGTCAGCTGGCTTCCCGGGTCGGTACTACGCCCTGTACAGCGCCGCCATTCGATCTAATTCAGTCCATTCGCTGTGTGAGAGACGACGGAGACCTAAAAAAAATGTCTTGAATTGGCCGGCACTCTCGTTCACAACTCCGTATACAATTCAGGCTCCACCGTAGCCACCGCCAAGCCTCTGCTGCAACCTTCCTCGACTTCTCACCTCTGTGCATGCCCTCTCCCTGTTCCATTTCGATTATGACTGATATATGCAGGTCAAACCCATCTCCAGTCCGCCCAACAGTGACTAATCGAACCATTTATAGAGAGATATGATTTGGCGGAGGCTTCGGCGGAGGCGCTCACTACTTCAATTTCTACTTTGCTAGCCCTTCAGCATATCCAGTGCGTATTTCCCGGAGTTCCAGCTGCCTTCCACCCAACAGCGCGACTGGTTGAATCAATTTATATGTGGGTACGATTTGGCGGAGGCTTCGGCGGAGGTCCTTAGTGATTCGGAGCCTTCGGCGGAGGTACTCAGCGAGTCGTTTCTCGCAACATTCTCTGCCTTGAGCAGGCCTGTACGTATCTCCATATTGTTCAATTGAGATTCTAACTGCTCTACACACAGTACAGCACGTCGGCATCATCCGGTAGCAAGATGTGACTTCACGGAGGCTCCGCCAGTGCCTCCGCCAAGAATTTCCTGCTAATCAAGCTGAACTGTTTTCGTTGTGACGCCTTTCTGTAATACATTTTGAGCTTGTTCTTCACCTGAGCAAAACCGGTCCCCAGTCCCACACATTCGCTACATATGATATTTATTGTGAGTAGTACAGCTACATGTATACATCTCGGAATTTACCACATAACAGAGACACCACTCTAGTAGAGTGGTGTCTCTGTTATGAGTTTCGGGTTGGACTGAATGTTCTCGAATACTCGAACTTGCTGGATGAGTACTCAGGCTGTTGGTCTACTTCAGCTGACTGAATTCTCGCTCTGCTCCTCCTTCCCCCCTATCGCGCGCACATTGAGCGCGAATACTGCCTGAATCAGAGCACAGCAAAATCAGTGAATTACTATCTCGAAAGCAAGTTGAACCCATTAACATTCCTTTGGCTATGAATGTGTTTCAGCATTGTTAAGAAAATTCAACATCAGAGAACAGAGAGGTTTTGAAACCAGGGAGATCGAAGCTGAAGCAACAGAGTTGCTGTAAGTGTCTTCAGGAAGGTATTAGCTACAATCAAACACCCTTAACTCAGTGGAAAAAAAATTAAATACCCAGATATAATTCATGTTGGTGCGAAAGCTGAGAATGTTAAAGGGAACTTAGTCGTCTTTCGGGTTATTTCGTGCACCGGTTTTGAACGAGCATGTAAAATCACGAATCAAATTCATGGACATAGGGGCAAGATACTTGAACAATTTCCGAATGAAAACTGCCCCATTTTGAGAAACAGTTGTCCTACAGAAAAATCACCGCAAAGTTGGATGTTTATAATGGATCCTATTGGTGGAATGAGTGCCGTCATCCGAGGGCCGAAGCACTCACCGATTATGTACTAAGTCCCCGAGTGGCGGAGGCGTGGCGTGGCGGAGGTTGTGCGCGGAGGTTATGAGTGGGGGAGGGTGGACAAATTTTTCTAATTCTCCGCCGAACCACTATGTTTGGTACAATCCTCATGCGCCCATAGCGAATTGTCAGTTGTCAAGAGCCTGATTTGAGCCAACTGGGTCCGAGTCGAAGACAATGAAGTCATCGAAGGTTTGGCGAAGCCTCCGCGAAGGCGTCTGCGGAGGCTTCGCGACAGTTTTTCTCGCAGCGCTGAATCCAATCAACTGTGGCATGATAAGCCAGCGCAATGTCAATCCACTCAAAGTGGATAATGCACACACCCAATTAATAAACAGCATCGGGAAAGTCTGCAAAAGTGACACGAAGGCACCGGCGGAGGCGTTCTCCACCAAATGTACCTCCCATCCACAATGTGAGTATTTGATATACTATCTATAGTGTTGCAAAGATGCTCGGGAGTCGTTCGTAGGCACAGAGATGTAACCTACTTTTGTAGATCAAGGCTGAACCGAATTTTTCAAGAAAATTGATTCGTTCGTTGTTGCACAGGCATTCAAACACCAAAACAGGGACTGCTGAAGGGTTTAGGAGCACTCATGAGGCGTCTATAGCTACAAAACCAAGAATCAAAACGAAGAAATTCGAGGAAGGTTGAGGCGGAGGTACAGAAGGTGCAGGGTAGGCGTCCATTCTCCCGCAACTGGGAATACCCAGCGCAGCATACAATTCAGCGAGGTAAGGAAAGAGAAATCAACGCGTTTGACCGCAATTCGAGGCAACGCAGATTGAGACGCGCGTATTGTATCGGCGGAGGTGCAAGTATTGGCGGAGGTATAAATATTGGCGGTGGTGTCACGGTGTTGGCGGAGGTAGATATTGGCGGAGGTGCCAGTGTTGGCGGAGGCGTGTGGGCGGAGGTATCAGATATTGAACTTTGAGAATACAGCGGTATGTAAGCCATAGCTGACGGCGAGCCCAAAGCATTCACCAGCAGAGTGTGGGCGCAGCGCGATGCGGTAGGTAGGCAGAACACGAGGCTTTTCCCATTTGGGAGACCGCCGTGACGTTAATCTGATCGTGATCCAGGTACGATTAGATAGGTACTGTAGATTACGCAGTCACGGCAAAGTCCGTCAGGCTAGGCCAGGCTAAGCCCCAGAAACCTCGGGATATTATATAAGCCTCCCGCGGAGGCGAGACCTTTAAGGTCGGTTTTAGTGGCTCATTAACGGTGCCTGTGGTTGGCTATGTCTCGGCTAGACATAGCCAATTGATCCTGGTTGATCCCGCTTCTTCCGGTTGATCCCTGCTGTCAATTTCGGCATTTGCCGTTCAACACAGTGTGCAGGAACGCAATTCCATGGCCACGGAATATGATTGACTATTCCTCTAGAAGTATCCACTACGCATACTTAAGCCCCTCAAATCTACCACCATCAGTATTACCCGAGAAATTTCGAAAATGGAGCTTGAGATTTACATAGCAGTTTGAATGTTTAACCTTGGTTCAACTCGGACTTGCCTGTGTGTTAATCTCCAGCTGGGACGGCCTCAATTGAGCCAAAGAAACATGTTATCTTTGTTCTGTGACCGTCTCTCAATATATTCTGTTGTTTTCAGACTTAATATAGATTTTGTTCAACGGAAAGAGTGCGACTGTTAAATTGTTTGATATGTTTTATACACCGGTGGAGTTCCAGACATACTATGTATTGGGAATATAACTAGCATATGACGAGGTTCCAAATGAATATTGGCAGTCCAACTACAATGTGGTCTCGTACAGTGTTTGGATGGGATATTGACAAATCTGAATCATCGGAACTTCAGCGGGAGAGGAAATATGTAAGGAGCGACACAGCAGCCAAAGGCACTGTGTCAGATCATACTCCGTGTCCCAGGACTCAAAGAAGGAGTTGAGACTTGACTTGACATGAGTAGACACTTTCCTCGAGGCGTTTGTTGGCAGAGTCAAATGAAAAAGCCGCGGTCACGTATGTCAAGCTCAGAGAGTTACAGATGTGTTCCTTCTTATACAATACAGATTTCCGGCACAATTAGAAGTCATCGAGGACGCGGACAGTCAAAGAAACATGCAAATTCACGAGTAAATGGACCAAGAAGTAACTGTGAGTGTTGCAAAGCGTCATTTGAAGCCCGGGGGTCGCTAAAGAGTCCGGTGGGGATCTGGAAGACTGAAATATCTGTGAGGGATCTTGTGGGCTGAAAGTCGTAGTGACGAAAGGTAAAAACAGGCGGAGAGCAAAGGCTTTGCGAAACAAGCGCCCGTTTAGCATCTGGAAACGCATTTTCGCAAAATAGAAACACAATGTCTGCCGCAGACACTTACAGACGCACAGACGCTTCCAGACCACTGTAGGCTGGACGCAAGCGACAGACCACCGTAGACACTGCGTTAAGCGACAGAGGACGGGTGCCACATGGCGTTGCTGCCGTCACCTCTTGATCCGGCACCCGTAAACCACCCGTCGACGTCTACAACTTGCAAAAAATTCCTAAGTCCCTTGCCGGCGTGTCCATTGGCTGAGGCTTTAAAAGCCGTCACCCTATACGCTGCTGTCATCAGTCTCTTTTCTCCCTCTTCACCACCCTTCCCCTCCTTTCAAGGATTCCCGCCACATCCTTCTCCGGCAAACAGCAACACGCGCGTTAGATTTATTCTTCAGTATATACTAGTATTCTTGTCTTCAACTGTTTCAGTGTAACAATTATCATCAACAACGAGCTTTCCGACCTCGTCGACCATTGTCACGTATTACTTCAATATTGCGATGTTATAGAGTTGACCCGTACCTCACCTGTACTTACTACCTACCGCTTGTATCTAAGTAATATGCATTGAATATTATCATTTTACCATATTCTCAGTCCTGTGTCGCGTACCTGGTTCAACCAACGAAAGCAAAAGAATCCAACGAGGTTCGGCCCGTTCGGGACCTTTTTGATCAATACATCACCCGGACATACTTTACGCGACTGCTGTCTATCGGTCTAATGGTCTGTGTGTCTATCGGCTAAGTTGTGTCTATCGGTCTGCGAGTGTCTGCCATAGAAACGGCGTGTCTGCCCCACTCTAGCACAGACAGGGGGAAGTCTGTGGGTCTGCGGTGTCTGTGGTGTCTGCCGCAGACCTCTACAGACATCTGTTGTTTTCCAGATGAGCGCCAGAGGCCGAGTTGCCGTGTTACGAAAGCTTACGAATCTTGAATTCCATTCGCTGCGTCCTATCACTCCGCAAAAAACCGTTGTTTAGGATCGTCCTAAATTGAACGAAAAAGTTTAAATTTTGGCAACGAATTAAGTTGGTCCTAAAATGTTACAAAAACATTAAGTAAAGGATGAACAAAAACCATTCCCAAAACATCAAGTTTCGGCAACGGTTTCCGAAAGTCCGAAAGGAAAAGAATAAGACGCACCTAAACGCTTTCCAAAATGTTTGATTTTGGGAACGGTTTTGGTCGCTCCGAAACAATAAGTTTCGGCAACAGTTTCGGCGGTGTTGCCGAAACTTTTGATTTCGGTGCTTCTGAAAGGACTTTTGGGCCGTCTAGAACAATAAGTTTCGGCAACACCGCCGAAACTGTTGCCGAAACTTATTGTTTCGGTGCGACCAAAATCCTTCCCAAAACGAATCGTTTTGGGAGCCGTTTAGGTATGTCTGAATCTTTTTGTTTCGGACCTTCAGAAACTGTTGCCAAAACTCAATGTTTTGGGAACAGTTTTTGTTGGGCCTTTACTTAACATTTTTGGAACAGTTTTGGGTCTACTTAATTCAATGCCGAAACTTTAAGTTTTTCGTTTGATTTAGGACGGTCCTAAACTACGGCTTTTCCCGAGTGTATGTCGTTTTGGGACGCAAACCCGAATAGACATAGTCTTGAATTCCCTGATGTTTACTCGATATGGCAACAGAATCAAGATGAAATCAAGATGCCGAATTGTAGACTGCGCTCACTGCAGCAAAGTTGAAGCTCTGAAATTTGAGGACATTCATGCCAAGGTATCTCACAATCTCTCCTCTTTTCCCCTCTTTTTTTCTCTTTTTCTGCAACTTGAAAACTTGATTAATTCTCCGTAACCACAGACATAGTACATAAGCCGTTTTAGTGCTACAAAGAACCCCACCTTAAAGGTCGTTTACGGCACCAAAACGTATGTGCCTTAGGTGTCGTGTCCTTTGAGTACTGCGAAAATATGAATCAGGCGACGTACCATATCATCAGCTGACAGCGTGTGCTCAAAGCGAGCACCGCGAGCCAGAGCACATAGCCGGCTAGCTAAGAGAGCGAGAAGGAAAGATGCCGATCAGATCATTGATGATTGATCGTCTCTCTTGCCTTCCACTCTCTCGATGCTTTCTCGGTTTTGGAACTGCGTTGTCTGGGGGGGCTTTGTTGTCTCTTTTCGGCATTTCTTGTGGCTTAATGTTGTGGCGTATTTCCTTGGTCCTTGGCCCCAACCAGTCCGAATGGTCAATGTGCTCTCTTGCCCCTATCCATCGAGACTCGCATTCTCTAAGGTTCTCCTCCCACCGCCTTCAGCACGGGAATCTTCTCATTGCAATATTTATCTGGACTCTGTCGTTATGCTTTGCGGCCGCCCAGATACGATTTCTCCCTCAAGTTATCACCGACAAGCATATTTCAAGACTCTCTTATTCCCGTCGTCTTGTCCAGCATACATCCGCGTTTTCGAGACTTCATCATTCAGAAGGCATCTCGGAAACGAAACCTTGGTGGTATCTGTGTTTGATGTGAGTGATCTATTGTCTTGTTCATCTCCTGGTACTGTCATTTCTCCAGGAATTGCCTTGAGCATCTGGTTGTCGATTCCGGCTTCCATCTTACATTATGCCGCGCCTTCGTGCGAAGTTATTTCGTGCACCTTTGTGCCTACTTATTTCGTGCGCCTTTGCGCCAATTTATTTTGTGCATCTTTGTGCCAATTTATTTCGTGCGCCTTTGCGCCGGTCATTTCGTGTGCCTTTGCACCATATCATCTCGTCCCTCCGTACTATATCATGTCGCGCATCTTTGCCGCCATTATCCTGTGCCTTCCTGCCGCCGACTCAGTGTTGTTTGGTACGTTATCCGTCGCCTTTGGAATTTCTTCTGCTGTTGTCTTGTTTCCAGGTTAATATGGCGAAGCGATGATCTGTATGCTGCGATTTGTATGCTGCAGTGACATCTATTTCGTCCGCATGCTCCGCTGCGGGCCGCTGCGACCTGTACGCCGGAATTTCCGTGCCTCTGCAGCATTATTTCGCCTGTATGCCGCTGTGCTGCAGTGCCTATTTCGTTCGCATGCTCCGTTGCGGGCCGCTGCGACCTGTACGCCGGAATTTCCGTGCCTCTGCAGCATTATTCCGCCTGTATGCCGCTGTGCTGCAGTGCCTATTTCGTCCGCATGCTCCGCTGTGGGCCGCTGCGGCCTGTACGCCGAATTTCCCGTGGGTCTTCGGGTGCAGTATTTCTGCCTGTATGCCGCTGTGCTGCAGTGCCTATTTCGTCCGCATGCTCCGCTGTGGGCCGCTGCGGCCTGTACGCCGAATTTCCCGTGGGTCTTCGGGTGCAGTATTTCTGCCTGTATGCCGCTGTGCTGCAGTGCCTATTTCGTCCGCATGCTCCGCTGTGGGCCGCTGCGGCCTGTACGCCGAATTTCCCGTGGGTCTTCGGGTGCAGTATTTCTGCCTGTATGCCGCTGTGCTGCAGTGCCTATTTCGTCCGCATGCTCCGCTGTGGGCCGCTGCGGCCTGTACGCCGAATTTCCCGTGGGTCTTCGGGTGCAGTATTTCTGCCTGTATGCCGCTGTGCTGCAGTGCATATTATTTTGTCCGCATGCTCCGCTGTGGGCCGCTGCGGCCTGTACGCCGAATTTCCCGTGGGTCTTCGGGTGCAGTATCTCTGTCTGTATGCCGCTGTGCTGCAGCGCATGTTGTTTTGTCCGCATGCCCCGCCGCGGGCCGGCCACCGCTGCGACTTTGCAATTCCATTCGCACGGTAACTGTGTATACTGAATTTCCCGTGAGTTTCCGGTAGCAGTGTCATTTCTTCTCTGCGCCGCTGCGCTGCAATGCTAATGTTTGTATCTTCTGTTGCGGGGCTGCCATGTCCTGCGTGACGGAATTTTGGAGCGTGACTTGATCTTTGCCTCATTCGCGCTACATTTCTTTTATCTTTCTCAGTAGTAAGCTTGTGACTTGACTGTTTGCTCTGGCTGTTCGCATTCCGTCGATGCCGGTGCAGTTCATTATGTTCTGTTCGACCGGTATGGTGAATTTTGTACTACTTTTCCGGGCAGTTCATTATGTTCTGTTCAACCGGTATGGTGAATTTTGTACTACTTTTCCGGGCCGTAACATTTGTGACCTAAGATCTTGGTCGCTTGTCTTCGCGCCAGTTCAGCACATTAATTGTGCTTATACTATCCCTTCTATCCCACTTTCTTCCCCTCGGCACGGTTTCCCTGCACTTACGATTTGTTCGTCCTTTTTTTTCTAATTTGAAGGTGCGTATCTCTTTTCCATGCCTTATTAATTGTTTCCAGTTTTCGCTGTGCTAGCTGCAATTGCGGACCATTCTCTCTATCATGTTCCTTGTTTGGCCGTTGTGCCGCTTTGTCCAAGTCTGTTCTCTGAACAAATGCTGCTTCCGCTTTATCGTTCTTCATAGCGCAAATTTCCGTGTCGCTGGTTGCACCTGATACTACTATGTGATCCCGTCTGGATCCGAGAACAAGCATATATTTACCAATGCGCATTGGCGAGGCTATCAAATCTGATTTACCTAGGCTTCGCATTTTCGCATTTGAATGTGTTGCAGCGTTGTGATTTCATTGGAGTCCCGCTCCATCCCCTGCCTAAAATGTCGCATTATTTCCTTGCGCGCTTAGGCTGTCTCAGCCGAGGTTAAAGTAACTTCCATTTGCCAGGTCGAATTGAATTCAGCCTGCCTGTTCTTACTTGCCGTTTTTTGCCTTTTTCCTACCGCATCTACCGAGGGCTCACATTTTCGTTCTCGCATTGATTTCTGCTGTACTTCCCGGTATCTTTCTCTAGCTCCTTTCCTTTGGGACTTTATGACTTGACAGTGTGCAAGTTCCAAGCGAGCTCCACTGCTGTTCTGCTCTGCTAGCTACTCGGATTCGTCACAACAAATTGTAGTATTCACCCGATTGATCGGTGTCCATTTTCTCTCGCGCTGCAAATGTTCTACTATGCGATGTTGTCCTCTCACGAAACAGATGTTTATACTCTGTGTTTATTTTGCTTCGCCCACCTTCAAGTTGCTTCGTAACTTTGAAGCTTGCTCTACCGTAGCACATACAACAGCTTTGGTCATGGGACATTATTTATATAATGTTACTCCATCCTTTCCCTTCCCTTATCTACAATTGGCTCACCTCCCTCTCCTCGTGAAACGAAGTCAAAAATCGTCTTGGTTGACTCGATCTCTCAGTTTAATCGGTGGCAACAATCACCGTCTGATTTCGTCCTGATTCTCTCTTCTGCATTCAAGTCTCTGTATGATTTCGGTGACCTGCGCATTCATGCACACAATCAAGGAACGAAACATACAATTACTATCTTGCTGCGAACCTTCGTTGAGTTCAGCTGCTGTGTCCTTGCCTGTCCTTGCTGTGTCCATTCTTGAAGTGTCTTCAAGATGTCTGGATCAAGTGAGCATCTGTGTCGACTCGTACAGTTTGCGTACAGTGTTCCTTGCCAATATCTCTTTGTCATCCTATTGATGTTCTATCCGAGTCAACTGAAATCTCTTTGGGGGAGTCGTCTTCTCGGATTCCGCCTGTCCGGTCTCTGTGTTCCCTGGGTTTTGTGGGTTAGTGCTCATCCGGAAGCCTCACTCACAGAGAACCCAGAAACCAAAGTTTCCGGGGCTCCTCTTCCCAAAGACTCATTTAATTTGGATTTCCTAGCGACTTAGCTAGCTGACAGCGTGTGCTCAAAGCGAGCACCGCGAGCCAGAGCACATAGCCGGCTAGCTAAGAGAGCGAGAAGGAAAGATGCCGATCAGATCATTGATGATTGATCGTCTCTCTTGCCTTCCACTCTCTCGATGCTTTCTCGGCCCGCCCACCACACCCCAGAGTCTTGGCTTCTGGTTGACACTAGGGTTAGTGCTCATCCGGAAGCCTCACTCACAGAGAACCCAGAAACCAAAGTTTCCGGGGCTCCTCTTCCCAAAGACTCATTTAATTTGGATTTCCTAGCGACTTAGCTAGCCAAGATTTATTACCTGGCGCGCCATGAGCTGGTGAGTGTGCCACGCAAGGTCGATATCTAGAGTCGGAACAAGGAACGTCCCCGGTGACGAGGACATGAGTTCCATGAACCTGCAAAATGCTCACACTTTAAACGAGGGGTTAAAACCTGCGAACAAAGACAAACGCATGATATCTTGCAATGATATGGTGCAGCGCAATTTGTTCCTCGAATTTGTCGAAGAAAGCAGGCCTCGTCCATTGAAAATTGTGCATTTTGGTCACAAATGACCCCTGGCGAAGAACCTATGTATGGAAGCGAGCACTGAGTTTGATGCAGATTCCGAAAGAAACGACTTACGGCCCCGATAAGCTCCACAGAAAAGATTTTGTCATCTACATAGGCACTCATTATTCTGTCAATGCTGGACATTTATTGAGATGAGTTCTTGCCTCAAAAAAGTGAAGAAAACCCACAATTTGCCATCGTTCATACTTACAGTCAACATCTGGCGCACTGCGTCCATATTGTAATCTGCGGATGTCATGACAGAATCAAAGCGCGCTGCTTCGGATAGCGGCGACTCGGATAGATGAAGCGAAAGGGCGCGTAATATAACACGTTTGATCACTTGTCCGCGTCGCTGATCGAAGCCGTTTGTCGGTGTGCGAATTGTTCCGCTGGGAGAAAGTTCATTGCAGAACAAAGAAGTAAGATCAGAGGTCATACGCTATGAGGTCGGTATAAGAATTCTTCGAGATTGGTTTAGCAGATCGTTGGCAAGTTTGCGAAGTGCCAGTGCGCCACGTGTAATCGTAAATTGGCAGGTTTTTCGGGTGCAGGTCAAGGAGAACCCGGGCTGGAGATATCCAGTGCCCTCCACAGTCATGTACGCTTCAGTGAATCAGACGACATTTGATATGTGGGCAAAGAGTTACTACGCACGAGCTTGAACAGTCGTCGAGCATTTTGGGCAAAGAATGTCCCGGGACATCAAGTGCTCAGCGGATTGAAAAGGATCGAATGGAGTCGAAGTCATCTCGACCCAGTTGTGTATGCGAGTGTTCGACGGGTCGGCGGATATCGACTCTGAGAGTCCATGGCCCTATGGGAAGGTGAGCAATTGTTCAGGGGTAACATCAATCCTTACAAGGGGCCCGCCGCAAGGTCTTCCCCAGCCTGTTGAAGCCCTTCAAGCGCTTTGACTCGAATTCGTCCTCCGCATAGCAGCTGAAATGACAGTGAGGATTGTAGATGATGAAGACGTAGCAACGGCACCCTGGGTTCAACAAATATGCATGCCACACCTGAACGTGTTGGGTGACGAGTGGAAACCTTGCTTGTTTTAATGCTTACCATGAGGACATCTAGAGGCGGCAATATGGAGGCTAGTCCCTGCTCGGTATGTGACGGCTTGAGCGCTGTGCACCACTTCTCGAATCTGCGGGTGGGGTGTAAGACCCGAAAGCAGCGAAACTGGAGTCCAACCTTTCGACCGCAAGCCCAACAAACCATGGCCAGCGCGCTCCGGCGTCGTGCGGAGCTAAAACACATTCCATATTTGCCATTCCTTCGACAGCGGCCCTGAGCTCTGCGAACTTGTGGAGGAGCGAGAGGTGATCTTTTATCTGATGAACGGTGCTGAAGGGCTCGGAAACTGTAGCTTTGATAGGCGGGTGACCGGAGAAACTTGTGGTAACGAACATGGTGAGCAGAGCGACGCAGTGAGGAGGTCAACAGCAAGCAAGGAATCCCCTATTGGGTACGCGTCACGGACGGTTGCCTTAGTCAGAGCTGATGCGATCAGTTTGATCGTGTTTCAGAATTCAACCAGAGTTGATGGTAAGTTCAATTTCTGAGTTTCTCAGTTTGTCATGCAATTCTCATTGGGGATGGAGCATATGGAGCCATAACATAGAGATGAGTTTCTTTCAACGAATCAAATTTTGTCAAATGAGTATCACAAGCGGTGTTCAGGACGAGTCGATCGGTCTTTTATGTAACCTTTTTGCGTTGTTTAATTTGGTGTATCCAGCTGAGGGCAAGCAAGTCATATATGCCAGAGATGAAAGAAAGGATTGTGACTTGAACGATCTCGCGGGGATTATACCCATGCTTTTGATGTTATCATTGACTTTCCCACGTTGAGTTTCTGAGAAATGCCCAGTTCGAGTGTGTATGTAATGGTTCGTGTCAAAAACATAGTATGCATTAATCTGATTTAGTATTCGTGTCCGTTATTTTCGTCCCTCTACTTATCAGCGTTCGTCAAGGTCGTTGATACCGAAGCCTCTTTTCGAAGGCTGAACACTGCACCATTACCTGTGCGAGTGCCGCGCGATCACACGCTTCCCGAATGAAGGTGCTCTATGGTAGCGTTAGAGATCGGCGAGTCCGCATCTAAAAAAGAGGAATCTGAGTGCTTGCCTCTATTAGTTGGTCGTATCCAAACTGTGTTGATAGTGGGTCAAAACACAGGCGGATAAATTCTCGGAACGCCGGTGTTCGGGATGTGATTTCGGGGGGCCATTCTTGTCCGCTGAGAGATTTTGTAAAGATTGGGTGCTTCCCAACAGCAACTCCCATACGAGAGCACCCAATGCCTTTGCATCGCTGCGAGAATATTAACGCCACCAATTCAATCAGAGTGGCGGTTACTTACCTTCGGAAGTGCGACAAACACGAAGACCCCACAGAGAATTTTGTGGCATTCGATAGATTTGCTGGAAACACATATTCAACACGACATAGACGCAATAAAAACGGACGTACTAAGCTTCAGAACACCCTGGGAATTGACGAGTATGTTGCTGAGCAGATATTTCGAGGTGCAATATTTTTCTCATATAATGTGGCAAGAGCGGTCAGAATCTACTCAAAATGAGTGACTCTGGAGTAAGAACAATATTAATGTAAGAACTCACATCTTTGACCGCATCCGGCAATTATGCGATCCGATAGCACTAATCCGACACTAGCCAGATCAACGATACTAGACAATGTCCGATCCATGAGCTCCATGCGGATCCACAACGCATCTTCAGCCGATCCACATATAGTGAATCCATTGCAAGATATTCTGGCATTGTACTTCGGACAAGATGTGCCTCTCCGCAACACTGCCCTCAATGTTGCATTTCCCCCGGGCACTATGGGGATGCTCTTGATGGCGACAAACGTCGGGTGTCCCCGCCACGCAAGTCTTCTCGTCACGCTGCCGGACGTCTTCAGGGAGGTTGAGCAAGTCATGATCGGCAGAAGCCAGACGAGCGACATAAAGAGTTGCGCCTTCGGAGCCGTCGGCCATTTCTTTCAAATCGACATAGTGATTTCGTGGATTCACAGCAACGTCGATGAATCCCGCAAACGGTGCAATAACTGATTCGACCCAGCCTCCATAGTCTTCATTGGTCACTGAGCCACTATCGTGCGCCGCACTTAAGATCGGAATATTCAAATCGACCGCCGCAACATCGGCTTCAAAGATGTGAATAAGGGTTTTACCCAATGGAGTGTTGCGCCTTACTAATTCGACGTTCGTACATTGCAGTTCCAACACAATCCCGAGGATGCTAGGCCGCTCAGCCAAGTCATGAGCCCAACATTGTTGCATGATGTTCCAAATCGGATCGGGGATGAGATCTCCTGGCGGTCGTGGCGGCCTGAACCCTGCCATGACTTGAAACATCACTGGGGCATCATGAAGGATGGCTTGGTGAAACGGAGGAAATCCCGTATAGAGCTACAAGATTTTGCTCGGGTTGGCACTGAACGTGACTACGACAAAACTAAAAGAACGAACCTCCAGGCACACGCACCAAAGGCATATATGTCGCTAGCAGGCGTGCGTGCAAAACCGGTTACTCCGCACGCACCCGGGTCTAAAGTTTCCGGAGCCATCCATCGAACGCTTCCGGCGCCGTGGTTTGTTTGGGTGACTGTGGCGTCCGATAAGACGGTGAGACCGAAGTCAGTCAGACATGCACGGCCGAATCGTCGACCAGGATGTTGGACTGAAGAAAAGGACACAAATTTAATTGTTGATGAAAGCGAAAGCGAACATTGACTCACCCCTCTCAAGTCCCCATGAACAACATTCTGGTCGTGCAGAAAGGCGAGACCCTGAGCTATTTCTCGAATCTAAGACAGGATGAAATTATTTCCCTTTGACAATAGCAGTTCTAACGCACCAAACCATCCACCGCCGAAACTCGTGCATGTGAATCCGAAACCTCGAAAGGTATTTGATCACTGTGCCATTCTTCATCCACGGCGACACCATGCTCAACGAGGAGGGAAAGCTCTCGGTATCAATTCCAATTAGCGGAACGATATACGGATGACGCAAACGCTGCCATACGAGCGCTTCGCGGCAGAATTTCTTTATCAGATCCTGGTCGTAAGTTCAACGTTGCAACCATATTTACTTCTTGACGCACCCGACGTATATCTCGCTGATCAGTTCCCTGGAACATGCGCATATGTTTCAAGGCGACTGGTTTCCCCTGATACATAGCTTTGAATACGTCCCCAAACCCGCCGCAGAACGTGGCGTGTTCGTCTCGCTGCGTGACCCCGAGATAATGAGCGAAGAAGGCAGCTTGTCGCATGCTTTCGACAGCTTCCCGATGAGCCGACGTGCTTTGGAGGTTGCGTCTCGGGTGTGTAGGAGAGCGTTGTCAAGCATCTGAGAATGCAATGAGACGATAGCATATAATTTGGTCATTAAAACATACAAGTTGGGATGATATCCAATAGCGATTGGGCATCGCTGTCTTCCAGGAAAGCACTATTTGCTCGTCATCTGAACAATACAATACGTTCCATGACTTTCTCGCGAAGGGCAGACTGGTCTTCTTCCAATGCTGTCTTGAATCGAGAATGATCACGAACACCGAGATCCAAGGACATCTGTGGTGGAAATTCAAATATTTGTTTGAGAAGTGAGGAGATGAACTAACCTGTATGAGAGTGTTCTTATATTTCATGGCATGAACCAGACAACGGACACTGTTCAATTTTGCCATCTCTTCTCGAAAAACATGGAGACTCCTCAGTGCTCTGTTCAATGTCAAACGAAAGATTCAAACAGAGAAAACATATTCGAGCTGACCCGAGCGATCGTGTGTCGACGCAACTTCGATGAGGTAGCTTACGGCTTGCTGAAATACAATTTATTCTCCATTTTTGTGAAGAGCGGAGAAATTTATTTACGCAATAGATGTGCTTCGTGCTGCGAATGTGACCAACGTGAGGCCCAATGGATTGCTGACCTGAAGAAGAGGTGCTGGTGGGCTGAGATTACTCCTGCTTTGCGCTTGAGTGAAAGCTAAATCGAATCAGAGCCATGGTTCGACTGAAAATTGTGGAACTTACGAAGACGTCGAATTGCAGTTGGTCTCGGGGTTAACAATGCCGAATTTTTTTCCTGAAAATTTTGTTACGGTGCGCAAAATTAGTGTTTTTCGCAAACATACCCGGATCGGAGAGTCGTCCACAGGGCTTGACGGTGTAGCGGATCTTCGACGAAGCGGCGTGATTTGTAACGGGGGAGGATCGCGCGACGGATTCTCGTTCTGAGCGTCAATCGAGCCCGTTGGTTCCACTATGATTGGTAGGCTATTAGTTTCGAAGGGGGAGTTCAGTGTCGTCCCGTGTTGTGCCGAAACAATGTCTGACACGATCTCCTCGTAACTGGACGCATACGAAACCCGACGAGAAACGTCTCCAACCATACTTGTGGCCGTCTCATAAGAGGGTGGTGGAGCTCGCTTTCCCATGCCCGAGGGAATCGGTTGTCAGGAAATCGAGGCTGTGAAATCTATACAGTTTTTATTCGGCTGCTTATCAAGGAGGGAAAGATAAATGAATAAATACCGGAGGGTTCACTCTGTCTAGGATAGTGGGAAGAACCGGTGGCCGATGGTATATCGTTGGGCGTAGAATGGCGTCGTGAGCATTGTAGGTTGCACCCTGTTAACGCGGCAGATTGAGATCAACGTCAGGTTCAATGAATCCGTTGACCGTACCTGATCCGGCGCTCCAGGCGGTTTTACAGTCATCCACAAACGACGAAAGGCTCCGTCTTGTGAGGATATTCATCAGTCGTATACATTTCAGCGGAGCTTGTCAACCCACGGGCTGGGTTGCTGAGAACTGCGTCTCCGAGGACACTAATCACTCTGTTGCGAACGACCGGCGACGTTGTATTGGACGAAATGAGTTCCTCGATAGTTTCCAGGAATCCACCGCAGTTGACTGGAAGATGAATGCAGCAGATGAATTGCGCAGCAGGATCGCCCATAGCTTGGAAATGTCAGAAAAACATAAGACCACTGGTAGGATGACTAAACATACGCGAGCAGCTGGAGAGTTGAGCATCGGCACATCCATGTCTGTGTATGATCAGCGCTGATGAAACTCTGGTACGGTGAGGAGCGGACTGACTTCAATTCATGCATCAGTGCTTTGATGGCCTCCCGAGCAGTCGCGTCGGTCGACGCTCGGTCGCAGACCTCCAATATCAGAGGACGGTCCTCGGCGCCCATTGAATTGAGGAATCCTGAAGCGATCACTGTCAGTTTTACCATCGAAACTGTTACAGGTATCCAACGCACTGATCTTGTTGACGAGCTCGTACCAGTCGTCCTGGTTGAAGACAGTGTTGACCGGTGCCCAAGTTTGACTTGCCGACACGGGGGACGCGGTAGTCTGAGCGGTGGAAGACCCTGCCTGTGCGGTCCATGCATCCCCCTTCGAGCAGAAGACATTAACATTGAATCCATTGAGACAGCGTTGCGGGGAAAACGTACCGGACTCCTCCGCAAGAACGGAGTAGGCTGCAAAGCTATTCGAGGAGGGCCCAAACCAAAGAAGCGACGCATATCGGTGGGGATGCCAGCGCGAGGGTACCAGGGGAGAGACAACGAATGGCACAGACGGATTTCGTTTCCCCGCGTCATTATGAAGTCCGTTGAAATACATTAGCACAGCAGTCATATAGACAAGCCACCACAGCCATTTTTCCGTGGAAGCAGTTAATTAGAAGCAGCTGACGAGTGGAGGTTTCTGGAACTTCTTGTTTCGTGCCGCATACAGAGAAGGGTGCACCGCAGTAGGCTGAAAAAGGCAAGGCTTCGGCAAATTAGAAGCTAGGAACCGATTGGACTGCCAGACGGAAGTGCCTCGCTCGTGAGAATTGCGTTCCATCAAGGATACAGCAATGAGCCATATATAGAGGTAGCTGAGACCAGACTGCGCCGGAAGCCGGTCGATGTATACTCAGCAGAGGCGCCGATGTAGTGATAAATTATTGTGGAGTTGTCGCTCTGAACCCAGTGCCGCCCGCGGAATGCAGCCCAGCTGTGAGCGCAGTTGGTTGCCCTCCCGAAGCGCATTCACTCGGACCCATTCGGACGTCGCCATACCACGCGGTAGCCCAGCGCAGATACGATACTGCGGGTCCGAGTCCGAGTCGCTGCCAGCGAAGTGCCACTGCAATTTTTGCCAATTTAGCAATCGATGGAGTCCAGTTGGTCTCAGAACTGACCAGTGTAGATAACGCTTTGGGCGTCGAACTAGATGTCTGGAAATCGACGGACAAAGTATACTCATTTAGGACTTGATATGAAGGGCAAGTGACGGGATCCCACTCACTGGGGGTTGACGGGGAGAATGTTGGCAGTGCTCGGAAACGGTCGGCACCGGTTTGGTGCGTCACGGCCACGTGAGTATCACGTTGATTGTGCGCCACTTGGAGTAAATTAAGCCAAGGTTCGAACCTAAATTTGAGGTCTAGGTATTGCGTTGTAATCCTTGTAGTCTGCCCTCTACGAATACTCGCATTCGAAGGAAAGAAAGCGTCCGACATTGCGTTCAGGCGGTGACCTAGTCACATCACATTTGATTGATCGATTAGGCGGCCTGCTTTGTTCTTGACGCCCACACCGCACAAAGAGCTGGTACACCGTGACCGTGTCCGCCTCCCATCCTGCCTTTGTTCGCCCGCTCACTGGCGACGCGTCAAGGAGAGCCTCCGTTCTGTACGATCAAGTGCCGACACCACAGCTACGCAGAGTTAGCTGCTATAGGTCGCCTTCCATCGTGATGAGTGGGAAGTACATCCATCTCGCACCGCCGCCAGAGGACGAGTTGCATCAAATGGCAAACCTTACGCCCAGTTCGATCCTAAAACAATCTATCTAGTGGAAGGCGCCGATCCTATCATCCTCGGCCGAGCTAGTTCTAAAGCGTCAGCCGTAGTAACGAAGCCGATAATGGATACTTGAAGGTTCCTTCTGGGCAAAACAGCCCTTGGTCGCGAGCATGCATCGCTGTGTCTACGGAATGGCGTGGTACGTCTATCTTTCTTCTTAAGCTTTAGACCCCACGCTCAAGTGTTGCTCTGCTTGATATTGTTTTGGCAATGCACAGTTGTACATCGCCATGAAAGAGCGTGACGGACTGATCTTCCACGATGCAACGCATCCACGTATGCTGGATAGGTCTTCAGAGTTTTTCCCTCTACGACCACTTTCGCGGGTGGTGCGTCATGCGGACCCTCTCGTCCTCTGCTTCGAATTCACCGAATCCGCAGCGGCTGGGTGTTTAATGGGGCATTCAGCGTGACCCATCTGGTGGACGTAATCTTTGACATCGCGGACACGGACCACTGGTCTTCGCCGGTCAAGAAGCGATTCGTTCGCGCTCTGCGCGATAATTGGATGATCGCCCACATTATGATTTCTGCTCTGCATTAGTATCGTGTCAATTGACACTCATAATGGGACGGATACGCATAGCGTTTTCTTTGGCCACAACCCCGAGTTCAAAATTGGTCCAAAGTTTCCCTGGTCTATTGTGGTATCAGCTACAGCAGTCAGTTTCAAATGCTTCTAACAGGTGAGTCGAGGTGAGTCGGCCAGCAGAGACCTTGCAACATCGCGAGCATTCTTGGATCCTATTATGGTGCCACGTCCGGATGCTGCCGGTGGCCGATTCAATGGCCGATTCAAAGTTTTTTTTTTGCCCTCAGTATTCCCAAACCGATCGCAGCTTTCCCTCCCATTTATTTTCTTTCGACACTTTGCGATCTGCTCGCGAATATATCCAACCGCCGACACTTCCTGTGGGCACGCAGCGGCGGTGATACCATTCCAATCTGAAGACTCAGAGGACCCGTTCTCATTCTCATGCAGAAATCGTTCCCGACGTCCAACATCTTGATCTGCATCCGCGGCTTCTATTGCTGCTTCTTCGTCCCTGTCTCGTCTCAACTCATAGCAATTATGTAAATACGCAAGACGAGGCAAGACGTATCTATGGAGTTGAGTTTGCCCGTTCCATTCAATAAGCTGTAAAAACGACAATTTTTTCGAGTAATTCGTCTCATTTCAACACTATTGACCCCCCAAATTCATTTCACATCCAATCTACTTCTTCCCATGTAGACGCTGAAACGTCTCCTTGACAGTTTCAGGTTTGAACGAGAACCGTTCATTGTCAAACGGTCCACGCATATGCCCAACCCCAGTCCCCAACAGTTTTAACGCGCACCACGAAACCTCCGCCTCGACGTCTCCCTTCACGCGGGCTTCCTCCTCCTTGGCTTCTGCCTCATGTGGGTCAAGATAAACTGGTGTCGTACTTCACCCCTTGGACCTCCTCGAGCGTCTCCAGCAGCGCCTTCCAGGTAAGAGTCTCAGCACCGAAGCGCAGCTCCCTGCGCTGTTGATTTCCCTCCCACGGCAAGAGCACCGACTCTACGGTGTATTTCACGACACTTTTGGCGGTCAAATACAGTCAGTTCGCGTCTTTCAGAACAGAATGATCAAACTGACTCTGCCAGGGCAGTCACCGTGACCAACGCGTCCGCCGTACCGTACGGTCTCGCGGTATGCTTCTTCAAATCAATTTGGTTGAAATCCGATGCCGTCCAATCCCGTGAACGATCCAGTCAGAACAATCGTGTAGCGAAACTCCGGATTCTCCTTGGCCCGCTCCCGAAGGTGCTCCCGCGTTATAATTTTGTCACGAAAATATCGGAGTTTGCCCCTCGTGCCGTAGGAAAGATCCGTTCCAAATTCGGTGGGGTAGAAGTGGCGCACACCCCAGCAATGGCGGCGTCAATTATCCCAGGTTGCAGTTTCATGGCTGCGTTGCCGCACACGCAGATAACCGTATCGAAACCTTGTGCAAGTTATTTCGAAATGTTCGTAAGATTAAAATGAATAAATCGCACCTTTGTACGAGGCTGCCTCGAGAAAACGATCCAACCACCACCTCGATGCCTTGCTTCGGTAGCTCCCAGAATTTCGAGACCTTGCGAGCATCGCGCTAAGACACCAATGCGTCCAAATTTCTCCTTCCTTTTCACGAATTCCTGAACGAGTGGACGCCCGACAGCCTCCGCTGCCACCGATGACCAGAACGGAAAGGAGGTGCCATTGTTTGAGCTTTCTGAATTTGGCTTGTAGAAGGTCGTCTTTTATACACTGTATTATCGCTGGATTAATAAACAAAAAGGCACAATTAGTAACTCGGGTTTGGTCGCTGACAGACTGAATCGTAGACGCTGAACAACCAAAGCGACGGAATGAAGACGGAATAGCCGAATCGCCGATATTTGAGGCTGAAGCTCATTACAAGCTTCAGGTATGGCACACTTACTGTCTCATAATTAAAAACCCAACAATGTGCTGTGGTTTGCGAATCTTTTCAACAATGTGCACGATTTTCGCCTCGAAATACACAATGTGACAGTTTTCGTCCCAGAGAAAACACAATGTATTGTTGGTCTCACAGAAAAGCAACATTAATGGTCCTTCAGCCACCCAAAAGACAATGCAATTGTCCCGACAAGAAATTAAGAGAATACCGAATGCGAACTTGCCCAACTATGCCGGTGTTATCACTTTGGGATCGACTACATTTTGATTGCAAGGCGGCGCCACTTTCGGCAACAGTTTAGAATACTGCAAAGTTGCAACCGAGGGTAAGAATATTTTGAGAGTCTGCTCCACAGGTTATACTCCACAATTCAACTCTTTCTACATAGGAAAATGCAAAGGTAACTCTGAATATAGCGAGACAAAAGATTCTCCTGAACAGAGAACATGGAAAGTTTCGAGTGAATTTCAAACTACCAACAGAGCTCCATCATAATGCTGGGGTCCACAGTGAGTATGTCTCTTACATTTCCGGGTTGAACTTGCTCACAGTTGAAGCAGCTGAGCGAGAATCATCGGTACATCAGATCAGCTTTACGCCGAAGCTCTGCCGAGCTATCTCCAAAGTTACAAGTTCACATTGCGGTTTTTTTAACATCGTAGGCGGATTGTGAATTTCGCGGGAAGATTTGACTATGAATTGTGATTGTTCCTTTCGCTGAACAGACGGTCGTTGTGTTTTCAGAGCAGGTATTTATGAGACAGTATACCGCCCATATTAAGGCGCCGAAAGACCTAAGTTTTCACTCCAATTCTTATATAGTTTCTGTATCGAACGGAGTACATTTGATACATCCTGTATGTCGCTATTGCTTTCACTGAGCAGTCAAATTTCCAACACTGTCCAGAACCTATAATAACAAATGAGTTCTTTGATTGGCCAAATAGGAACGTTTAGTGGAACATACCTGCATCGCTGCAAAAGAGAGCCAGCCGTCGTAATCTGATGTACAACAGGCTCATTCGTATCAGCCGTTTTGTTGAAAAGCATCTCAGTATTCCCAATACTGAACGTATTCCAATGAGGTGTAATCGTGGTCGGGTCGACCTTGACATTAGGATCGAGGTTGATGATGAACGAGGTGAAGGATTGGGCAAAAGCATTGATGAACGCGGGTGTTGTTGAACGGCGGAGCATTGCCGTTCGGAAAATAGTATGCAACATCGTTGCCATGGAGGGCGGGGGAATTGCGAATTCGCCCTGGGATGGTATCATGAATTGAACGTCAAATGTGAACGACGAAACAAAGCTTACCTTGAACGAGCGTCCCGGGAAGGCATTCAGAAGATCGTAAGTAGGGCAAATGAAAATTGCTACAAGACAAGGATTTCAACCTCAGTGCATTGGGGAGCAAGGACAGAAAATACATTCTCCTTGAACGGCATTGACCTGGAACTGCTGGTTGCCAAGGCCAGCGTACAAAGCGCCGACAGTATTAGCCTGTTGTGTACCAAAGTTGGGGAAAAGGTTGAGAGAATATTGCGCAGCAGTCGTCATAACATTCTGATCAACGAAGACGGTGCCCTCAAACGCATTGGTTACGGCAAGAAGAGCTTTCTGTGGTATATCATCAACATGAGAAAACCAATCAGAATGCAGTCGACGAAACAAGAATTTTGTCTTACGCCGTTAACTTTGCGCTGTGCGAGAGACACTGTCGGTCGCTGCCTGATAAAGTCGCCATCGATGACAGGCACGACCACGAAAGTTCCGAAAAATCCAGCCGAGTTGATGTTGGTGTTCGCCGTTTCCAACGTGGTCGCAGCAACACCACGCAAACAGGTGAGAGCGTCGTTCGCAGTTGCACAGCTTGGATGAGATTCGGGTCAATGAAGGCTGGGAGAGGGATGAAGCGAACGTTAACGCACTTAGTTTGGTTCACAAATTCGCTGAAAAGAAGCTATGGATACTCACATTAAGTAAGATTAGCGTCCGGTGAAAGGATATCGTTCTCACCTCAGGAATGCGGTCATTGAATTGGTACTGAGAAGGCAAGAAGCTCGAACTTGTGATTGCGCCTCTGAAGAGCTGAGGTTTGGGTTTGACCGCCGTTTGCAACGAGGTGCTGAAGAACCGATCCAGCACCGGCACTTTCGCCCCATATTGTCACTTTTGCTGGATCGCCTCCGAATTTCGTGATCTGGGTATCGCAGAAAGTCGATCAAAGCTCTAAGAATGATGCTACGCGACTCACATGCTGTTGCACCCATCGTAAAGCAAAGTCTTGATCCACTGCCGTATAATCTTCAGACATAAAGTAAGAGAGACGATTTCAAACACTCACGCAATCCGGCATTCAATGAACCGCTCTTCTTGACCGCAGCACCGGGAAGGAATCCCTACGACATGTGTTCGTCAAACAAGAAAAGATTCTGAGTTAGCATCGAAACTTACAAAGACACCAAGCCTGTACTGAATGACGACCACAACAACGCCTCTGTTGCTTTTACGGAATGATGATCCTCGCCATTAAAACCGTTCGCTGAACCTGCAAGATAGCTGATTACGGCGAACTAGTCAATGTACAGTCATGCCCGCGCGAGTCTGAGAACGTACCCTCCTCCATGAATCCAAACCAAAGTCGGAAGATTTTTCAGCGGTGCTCCGGCGGCATTGCTGGGATAGAACACGCTAACGATAATTCAAGCTCTCAGAACTCATCATCAGATCGCACGGATCCTTCGTGACGCACTTCAAGAAAAGACAATCTTCTGATTGAGGGATAGTCTGACGTGGGGCTAGTGGATTGGTAGGAGAGCTTCCTGAAGAGGCTTGGAAACATTGAGCTGGCTCCGCAGTAGCTTGTTGCACTCCAGACATCGTGGCCGGAGGCTGAGGGGCTCTGAAACGTAGATCGCCTGTTGCTGCGTTAAACGTTCGAGCTTGAGCAGACCGAAGAACTCACCTAACGGCGCGGCAGCATAGCGAACACCCAAGAAATGCGTGATATTGTTCGCAGCATTGACTGCACCTTGATATTGGGCATATCCCAAGTTAACAGTGGGAGCTCCCTGTGCCGCCGCTGCAAGTGCAGGTAGCAGCTACTGTACAAAGGCGAATCAGAATATGGAAAGAGGACATGTTCGAAATATGTGGACGTAGGGGTCTATGCGTTTCATTTATAACGCGATGTGCAGGAATATAATAAGCGACTTCCCCGACGTCAGGTGGAGCGTCGACGCGATGTGGGAGTAAACACTGAGTAAACCTGAGTAAACTCTGCGTAAGAGAATGGGGAGATGTATCACGAGGCGGGGTACCATGCGAACGATGAACAAGTTGAGCACAGGATGGCGTTTCGCCGAGAAGGACATGCTCACGAAGACTTCTTTTCAATAGATATCCGGGCGGGTCGGGTCGGGAAGAACTTTTGTGGAAAATGGCGGAGTCGCAATGCTCGAGAGAGAGATGCTTGGAACGTACATGCTGCCAAAGTTGCGAAGGAATCAACTATGGACGCAATGGGCTCAGGAAAGTGGATGACTTCTAGAAGAGTCCTAGACGGAGCCCGCTTGTACCGTGGCTATCAGCAACTGAGGTTCACTCACACGAACAAGATGAACACAAATCATCTTCCCAGCTTCTATTTGCACCTCCACCTCGCACAGCCAAATCATGAACGCAACGTTGGGGGCCGGGGCGCTAAAGTTGTGAGCTTGTGAGATACGATTCCGAACCTGCTGGCAAAAGCCATGTGCAGATTCGATCCAATGGTTGTCGAATCAAAAGATGGAAGCAAAGAACAGTCCATACTGAGCTACGACGGGCAACCGCTGTATCAGCGCTGCTCTGCCAGGAGAACGGCCTGCGAGGGGAAAGCAACGGATGGGCTGCCGTTGATCGAAAAGATCCGCATTTGATAAATTCCCACGCGCGTCATCAGTCCTTACTCTCTTCCACGATCTTGCCACGATCCCTTGGGAGCTTGACCATCCTATCCTAGGTTGACTTCCGACGCATGCTCAAGAGGGTCAGAACTTTGAAGTAGCGACGAGCATTACCGGAAGCTTAGCATCTGTACCGCTCATGTCCGACTCGCCTCCGACTCGGAGTCACTGAGCAGATGCCGAATTCAAATCTTTCCATTGAGAGGAAGAGATTGGGGTTCTACTGCTAGATACACAGAACGGCAAGAAGCTGTCAGTGGCGAATCACCTCCCATCATGAACCAGCAAACGAAGGTGGGTGGCTCGTACTGCCAGTGAAGGACTCAGAGGCATGTCATCCGACAACGGTACGCGCTAACCGGATTCCTTGCTCTGAGCAGGCCGGGGGTAACGCACTTGAAGACGAGTCCTAGACGACGAAACTCCTTGTGGAACTTGGGGTTGCAACTCCATGACCGAAGTCAGTCAGCCTTCAGACCGCATCGATTCCGGAGACATCGTCCTTTGTATGAGTCATTCTTCTTCTCCGCTCTAAAGCGCGATACTGTTTCCCTTTCAAGTCACGGCGAAATGACTACTTTAATATTTTTGGACTCAGTCAACCGTGATGGAAGAAGCCGATACATTGCATATGGACCACGACGGAGTCGCGCCGCGCCGCGCCATACGCGACTAAACAGTTTGTCGACACCGAGGTGAGGAGCCTCATTCTTCAATGGGAAGACTTCTAACGCGGTCATAATATACCCCCAGCGTCTTCCATCTGTCGAGTCAAGACGACAAACGAGAGATGAGGACAGTTAAGCAAGATCGCATCGAGCACGTCGCCAGGCTGTGGGTCTGAAAACATCAACGAACACTCAAGGGAGAGTTGTTGAAGACACGCCCCATAATCCACGTCGATCGAATGCTGCGACTATCGTGATGACTCGTTTTTATTGCTTGTATCGTACGAGGCACGGCCACGACTCGGAGGCATGACATCGGTGAAGGTTCTCTTCGGCAACTGACTGACCCAAGACTTTGCCAACTTAAAGACTCTCTGACTCTCAGTCCAAAAAACTTGAAAGCATGACACATCGGTGAAGGTTCTCTTCGGCAACTGACTGACCCAAGACTTTGCCAACCTTGAAGACTCTCTGACTCTCAGTCCAAAAAACTTGAAAGCTATCAGTCTCGCGGAAAGTTCAGTGTGAACGGAAATTGAATTTGGAATGACCAAAGAACAAAGTACAAAGAACCATATACGTTTCACAGCGAATTTTTTTCCTCAGCTCAGCTTTAAAATCTCGCGGAGGTCACAGTGTGACACAGTCCATCGTGACACTAACACGTGAGTGTGATGTCACGCGTCGACGTTTTTTTTCTAGGGCTCTAACCCGTCCGTCTTTCGACGGAAAAAACGGACGGACGGGACGGACGGAACCCGTCCCGTCAAGATTTTCACGATCGAAAAGACGGACGGGAACGGACGGGTTTGAGCCGTCGACGGTATCGCTTGCCGGCTTATCAGCAGTGCGTGCCTGGAGCGGCGGCAAAGCTTCCCGAGAGTCGGCCGTTGCTTTCCATCAACTCTTGTTGCTGATTCGCGTCGATTCCGACAGTATTTGACATCACACCCTCGAAATTGACCCTGGTTACACCCGTCGTACTCCCGTCAAACGGGACGGACGGAACGGACGGCACCCGTCCCGTCTGAGGTTGCGGAGAGGTGCTGGACGGACGGGTTCGGACGGCAGGGTGCCGTTTTTTCCCGTTTTTCTGGCCGGAAACGGACGGAACGGACGGGTTGAAGCCCTAGAACTTTTTCTTCACTTACCTTTTACCACCCCCGATTCCGAAGGTTCTCTCGTGCACTCCTCCAAGGCTCAGCCAGTGCCTACATATAAACTCACATTGCGATGCCGCCTGTAAGCTGCTCTCGCCTGCCTCAGGACACCGTTGATCATGCCTGAGTTTCGTCACAGAGAAAGAAGACTGGCGCAGCCGGAAAAGCTAAGACTTCGGCGCAAACTAAGACCAAAAAAGACCACCGCGGCCTCCAAAAAGGAGCGGACGCTTCATACTGGGAAGCGTCCTCGTAGCTCCAGCGATGCTGAAGAGGAAGAGGGGACAACGACCAATAACGACGCCGCGCAAGATGAATCCTCTACCGAGCCTGCTCAAAAAACGTGCCAGGAAAGCTTCAGAGGCTCAGGTGCGCTATCGATACCTCGCATCCTCCTCCTCGAGTACTGATCTTGATCGTCGTACAGGAAACTACCCAGGAATCGGAGGTGCGTCAGGGTGTGAGTTCCCCATACAGCGCATCCACTCACAATGCTTTGCAGCTTCCCCAAGACGTTGACCCAATCCCCTCCGGGAAATTCGATCTCTACAGGATGGAACTTCCCTTCTTAAAGAAGGTGTATCTTCCTCCAGCCAGGACGACTGACGCCCCGCAATTCGAGGCGTTATACGACACCATCGTCCCACTCCAGGCCAAATCGGACTCTCCGGCCGCTGCGTGATTCCCAGCGAAGCTAGCAAGTACCTCCTTGATGGGCGGCTAGAGAGCGTCGACATGCAAGATCCCATGGAAGAGATGCCCTGGGAGATTGCGCTGACGGATCTTGAAGTCGTCGACGCAGTCGTTTTTACTGAACAGGAACGCCACAAATTTCTCACTCCTCCGAAGAAAAATTGTGGTAAGGGGATACATGGTCGGACGGAGCTTGCGACGGATCATTGTGGGGTGGATGAGGGCTGAAGGAGTGTTTCGGATGCAGCGCGCCTGGGTCGGCGAGCGTGATGGGAAGGAGGCGGAGATCTGGGAGGGCTTCCTGTCCTTCAACGTGTCACATTCGTGGATGTATCAAAGGAAAGGGCACGGCCGCGGGCAGAAGTCCGGGTTCCCGTTCTGGGCCGTCAGGGCGAAGAAAGACGACAACGGAGACGAGATTGGCTTGGAGGCCCCCTAAGAGGTACGCATTTATTGTTGAGTCGTGCTTCATTGTTCAGATGAACCGGACTCCTTCGCAAGTGCCATCGCTCAGAACGCCGTCCACCCCGGCCCCGTTCACTGTAAACTGAATCCGGCCTCCAAGACTGAGCCTAGGCACGGGTCGAAGTCTGTAAAACTAGACAATTTTCTTGCATTTTTCTACAAAATATGATTCTGATTGAAAGATAACCATCGTATGTAGTGAAGCGTTGATGCTCGTCACATTAGTTGGTTACAGCATACTGACAAGCGCCGCTGGAGATATTCGATGCAAGTATCGTCGGCATCAATCACAGACCACATCACCTCCAATACTCCAAATAAGGCGATTTCACCGGCAATCTAACATGGTCCCGTAAACTTATACTCTGCAGACAAATCAGCGTTAATGTTCGAGCTCAGATGAATTAGCAAGCTTAACAACGAACTCGATACCTTACACAGCCGATAATTCATAAGGCCCTCCGGGCATCAGATAAATACCGTAGAAACAGCAAGGACATGAAGCGAAGGGAGTGGTGGTACCAATAATAATACTATCACCTGGAAGAGACGCTCGATGCAGCAAATAGAACAGCGCACTAACCAATAATCCAGAGAAATCTTGACAGGCGAGTTCCTTGCCGCTCAAGAATGTCATAGGAAATTTCGCCTGTCACGAAACCGCGTCATTACTTCCCCATCGAGTAAAACATTTTCCCTTTCTGGAAAGGCGTTAACTATCGCATACCTGTTGAACAAATACAAATTGATACTATGTACATGAACCTAGTTCTCAGACGCGTCGAGTGATTGTATGTTTCCCACCCTTCAATGTCACAGAATTGCTCGACGTCGGCTGAACACGATTATCCACCGTCAACGGGCCGGTCCCTGGCAAAGTCACCTCACCCTCTGTCCCGGCAGGCGTTTCGAGGCTAAGAGACAATGTTTGACCAGTGACCTTCCACTTAACGCCGAAGAAACCAAGTCCCGTCGATAATCCACCTTCGGCTGAGGGAAGACCACTGAGCACTGGGGCGATCTTCCACGAGGCGCCTTGCGCGGGTGGTTAACTGGATTCCAACGACGTAGAATGTAAGTGCCGGGGTCGGACCTGAAGATCGAATAGTAAGATACCAAACTGTGCACTTTCTTGAAGAGAAAGACCCACCTGTTGCCCACCCGTGAGCGTGGCTGGTGTAGGCATGGTCGAAGTCGTAGCGGCTGCCGCTCGGTATCTGCAGCAATCATTCTGAGTAATGTTCAAAGCGGTCGACGTCTGTATTTACGCACCCCAGTGACCCGTTAGCTGTGAATCCTTCGAGGAGAGTCGATTGCACGCTCAGATTCGTGTACAACATGTAGCCCCACTCCCTTTCGAGTAAATCGATCCCGACGTGCGCCTTCTCCTGCGATAAAATGTGCTTGAATCTATATTTCGTTTGAGTCGAGAGTTCAAAATGACGCAAGGAAGTATTCTCACCTCGAATCCGCCGACAAAGGGAATAATCGTGTCGTTCAATTCGGGGCTCAACGGCCCGATGGGCGTCCAGAATTTGGTCAATCCCTTACTGATGGCTTTGTTTTGAGTGGCGGACGTAGTGACATTGAAGAGCACTGCAAGTGAATCCCGTCTTGCGGATGAATACTGTTCGCCCATGTCGTTGTCTCGGAACATCCCTGCATCGGAGTCCCACAGTAGATTGTTGTATGCTCTTTTGATAAGTGTCGAGTTGACGAGATATGCCCCAGCGAGCGATTGATCTCCGAGTTGCGTGGCCAAGTCCGAAGCAGTGATCAATGTCTGCAAATAGGTGAATTGAGTTAGCATAGACGACACAAGAAAAGAAGTGACAAACACGATAAAGAAGGGCATTAAAAGCGGAATTGTGACCCGCCCCACCGTCCCTACCCCAATCGTTTTGGAAAGCTGCAGGCACATTCGCCAACCCCGTTTCGTCCACGTGGCCTCTCGAGGAAATTCAACGCCTTGGTGTAATTGGCCCACACAAACTTGACGAAATACTAAATCGCCTGTGTACAAATAGTAATTGTGCGTCCCAATGAGAGACCAGGCAATGTAGGTGTCGCTGCCATGAGCGTTGATGGGAGGTCCGGATATTGAAGGGCACCGGTCGCGGGGGTCTTGCGTTGAAAACATGACGGTTAGTGCGTTTTTGGTTGGCAGAAGATCGTTGAGGGCGACGAGCGCCGTATGAGTGGATATACCGCAATCCCCTGTGAATGGATCAATAAACTGCATAAGGCGATGAACTACCAAAGTCAATCTCACCAGGCCAAATATTTCTACGCATACGGTCAGCCGAGTCCAGACGTTCTGAGAGATTGGAAAGGTTTCACCTGTCCCGCTTTGCCCCGTCCACCAATATCGGACCATCGACAGGGTCCGCCGGATGCGTTATTCGCCCCATCCGTCTATGCTTATTTGAGAAAGCGAAATATTTACGAAAGATATATACGAACCGATAGGTGTACATGGTCCTCTTGCCTGGTGGGAATCGATTGTGTTTGTCTGAACCGTGTACGCGCCTCGAAGAAAGAACAAAGAATCAGTTGGTATGTTTCCGAGTTTAAAAAGGATTAATACACACCGGCATACCAAAGCTTTGTCAGAAAATTGACATCGTGGAATCCTGGATCTGGTGCAAGAAATACCCGCGGTACGCTCTGAGGTCGTCCCAATGAGGCATGAAAGTGATGGCCAGAGATATATTCGAGATGGTTAGAGGATCTGCGTCGTTGGAGACGATGGTCAAAAAGCGGAAACCCCCTCGTTGTTGTCAATGGTTTGCGTGAGCAGTCCTTTCCTGAGCGGAGCAAGGAAAGACTGCACTCCCTCCGCGTTTTGCGTAGCAGCCGAGCGGCAAGAATCGTCAGATTGGTTTGGACTGATGAACTCGGCAGATTCCGTGAATGAGAACGGAAAATCGAGATGAAGGTGTTGCATCGTTGATGGTCATTGAGAGAATTCCCCCGACCTGGTGAGGGAATGACTCTTCGCCAGAACTCGGAGAGGATGTTATAAGACGTACCTCTTTCCCCCCAATCGAGCACGACAAAGATCCATTTCAGAGAATGTTGCCTGAGCGGCAGAGTTTTGAACGAGACCCTGTGCACCGCGAACGTTTCCGCTGACGGAGCGAATAGACACCGGCTTCACGTTCTTGGAGGTGGGTGCAAGTTGAAGGCATCCCAAGGTCCTTTGGCGCCAGGGCTCCGCATAGCGGGAGTGCTAGTAAGACAGAGAGAGGCAAGAGCATTTTCGGAACCGCGTTCTTCCGGAAGGTGGCGGAGGTTTTATACGAAAGCCTTGCGCTTCTTCGGAATCGAAGGCCCTCTCATGCGAACATAAGGGTCACTTGACTAGATTCTGTAGGAGTCGTGCGTCTATGCAAGAGACAGATTCCACCAAATGCAACTCCGCATACTGTCGTCTGAGTCTCATGTCGTTCATTCAGAGCCAGTCGGAGACTCGGAGTCCCGTCATTTGAAAGGATTCATGTCATTGTGCGCGAACTCGTCTTCGAAAAAGCCAGCGTGATCGTGGAGTGGGACCAAGAGTCAAGCCGACTTGGGGCCGACAGGCCGACTTGCCCTGCATGGCGGATCAAGCGAGCCGATCAATTCACAGACTTGTTTTTTCTGCTGCTGCATGTTCCATTTCCTGATCATCTGCAACGTGAGTAGAGCTATAGTGCAGTGCGTGGCATCAGAAACGCTGACCATACATGCAACCCAACAGACAGCAAGCGATTAAGACCATTCCGCTGTTAATTGAGTCGAATTCATATTATTCAATATTGCGAGGAGCGACCCGGAGCCAAGGCGTCGGAAGCGCCGCAGGCTACAGCTGAGGGTAATCCTTTGGTTCAACAAGTACAAAACACGTCCTAGGGGGTTTCCAGAGTCCGGACTGCTAGCGTTATCGGCTTGAAAATTCGCAAAGAGACGGTATCACGAGTCCGACTCGGAATTCCTTGAAACGAGATGCCCTGTCATTTTCTGGCTTCGAAAGCGTACCGCCCATACTGGCAAGCGGTCGAATCCCAGCATGTCGCGTTCGAGCTTGACGATGGCTCTGTCCCAAGTTATTTTTTACAGATTTGTTGCGCTGTGATCTCAGTTGATCAAATGATGCTCGGTGGTTTTCACGCTACGCGCCCCACCGCTCAATGAGGGTCAATGCGACCGTCGCCGAGGCTGCTGATACGATCCGGATCTTTGCACGGCACCGCAGAACTTCTCCTCCGTCGCTTCATATATGCCCACCCGCAATACAGGGTTCTGGCTCGCACCCCACCCTTCATGGCCAGCCTCACTCTCGCCCAGGGCCGCCTTTTTGGTGTCTTGTATGAAGCCATTCTTTTGGTAGCCTTTTAGGTTCATAGCAGTCTTCGGCGAGGTCTGATAAAAAAATTCGTTAGGAATTAACTTCATCCTCTTCGTCTCTCTTCCTGTACCTCTTCTTCCAAGACAAGAGAAAGAGCCTTTCGCAGCGTCTTCGTTTGATTGCAATATGTTTCTTATTCTCTCTGTGCGCGGCACATCTGGTACGCACGCAAGCGGCAACTGCCCAGCGAGTGAGCTTGCCAATACTTAACAACCTCTATCACAGGCAATTGGAATGCGGGGTCTCTACATCGCATTTTTTCGTCGAGGATTTACCGCCAGATACCTATTACTTGGATCATACCCAACCTTTAGACTTGATAGGGAAGGCAGTATACGCGGCTGCGACCGTAGTGGCAGATAGTCTTCTCGTGAGTGATCTGCTTCACCATGATGTAGGCACAAAGGACTGACCCCGCTACTTCCCCAGATATACCGAGCATATACCATATTTAACGGCAAATGGCTAGTCATTGTCGTTCCATGCTTGTCCGTTGCGGCGACTCTTGGTATGTTTACCCCCAGCGATTCTACTTCCGTGCTGTTCTTCTGATCTATGTGGTGGACAAGCTGCCTGGATAGCTTCTATCCGCGCATACTCTCAGCAGGCTCATGGAACCACACTTTTTACGCACTCCATCGCCCGGCTAGCGATTATCTCCTTCGTCATGAGCTTCATTACGAACGTCATCATCACGATAATGATTTTTCTTCGCATCTGGCTCGCTATGCGAAGATTGAAGACCACAGGGATATCGACTTCCTTTTACTCGCAATTCTTGCCTTCACTGTGGAATCGGGGCTCGTTTATCCCGTCGCCCTCATCATAGAGGGCGTTTTTCTTTGCGTTGAAGAACAATGGCTTCGAGATTGTATCGGGCTCGAATACACAAGGTCAGGAGATTTTTCCGCAATGTATATTCATGCGATACTCACATTGAGGCGCGACTCCAGTCCTAGGAATTGTCCCCAATTCTTCTCGCCTTGCAATTACGATTTAACCTCAGTGCCTATGACTCTACTGCGGGCACGGGGATATCAGCACGACATTGCCTACCTTTGGCTCGAGCGGTGCATCAGACAGTCAGCGGCTAGACGAAACCGAGTTAAGTGGATGGACCAGAAAGCGGTAACTTCGAGGAGCAAAACCAATACTAGCTCCTCAGTCACCGGACGAGATACCGGGAGTCTTGTTTTCAGACGAAAGGGAGGGAGTCCGAAGAGTTATAAGTCAGTGTATTTTTGTATTTTTTTTTTCGCCTTCTGTACTTCGCTGCACAAACTCGACACGTGTATATTACTTTGATTGATGAAGCGTCACCTGCAAAGCGCGCTAGAAAGTCAGTATCGTCTATACTTGTACGCTGTAAGTAGCACGGGACCGTGACGCCCCGCGTCGCGGTGTTCTGTACGTATACGTACGTAACGGACAAATCAAGGTCAATCATAAGTGATTCGCTTTTCTTCCCCTTCGACGCCGCAAGCGCGCACCGAGCAGCAATTGCCAGCATCTGTCTGAGACTCTGGCGACGGAAACTCAGGCCGCTGACCGCTCACTGCGCTGTTATAGCTGAGGCTGCTCGGAGCAGGTAGAAATTTGTTTGGGGCTGGCCCCGGCTGATTAGTTCTCAATCGGATCCCGGACTTGCGCTTTGTGCTACGTAGTCCCTTTGCTGTCTATATTTGGTTGCTCAAATGACCGTTCGATTCCGTTCAAACCCGTCGAGATTCAATTGTGTTGGTATCTGGCCTCGAAAAAAAAAATCCGACGCCAGTATTCTATTATTTTCTTGGAATAGAAGAACGCAGAAGTCAGGCCAGAATTTGATGAGCTTCCCCATAGAAAACTGCGCAGTCTCGATCGTAGTTTCCCAAGCCTCCAGCGGGTCCGCAAATTGATTCCCTCAATTTTCTCCTCAACATACGATATGGCCTATTCCGGGGTTCATGAAGAACTGTTCTTCGTCAGTGAGTGCGCTCTCGCCCAGTATCACGACGAAGGAGCTTTATGTGTTCCCAGAACAAATCACCAAAGCAAAATTTCACATTGAGGGGACAGGCCGGAAGATCGTCAAGTCTTGGGTGCGTTTGGGTCTTTCTCTTGAGCGGATCTTGGCTGAGTGATCTTCGAAAGCGTTACCTTACCCAAGTGAGTTGCCGTGATGCAACCGATAGTGGTCAATTGCTGAATGTCTCACACGAAAAGTGGGAGGGCTATGAGCCAACCGAAGAAACGTATGTGTTCTGCATTCTCAGTGTCAGCCTTCGGCTTCACAGAATCTGTATCAGCTGGGAGCCAATCGAGTCTTTCAAAGGCAGCCAATATGCCGTTCAGCAATTCTGGTTGCACGCCGATTGCGGTCCTCGGACTCACGAGCAGCTGAACAAATTCCGTGCCGGAGAAGTCATCGAGCTGGAACCAACACGACCTCCCCCCAGAGGTAAGTATCTAGTTCTCTAAGACTCTTCAATCATTTTTCAACTTGGCTTATATCCGTTGATTCCTCAAGGAAGCCAGAAAAAACCAGGTCCCGGAAGGTCGTCTGTGGGTTTGATCACGGGCACCCGCGTCTTCGCGCTGTGGCCGGAAAATCAACACTATATTCCGGTGTGGTGCAAAAGCGCTCCGGAGCTACCAACTACATCGTTCGGTTTGACGAAGACGGCACAGAAATCAGTGTCCCCTTGAAGCACATGCGTCGTTGCGACAAAATTCGGTCCGGGGACAAGGTGATTCTCAAAACAGACGCCGTCGAGGTTGGCGAGGTTCGGGAGGACGGTTCGATGTCGATTACCAAAGAAATTGATTACTCCTCGATCACCCTTTCCGCTTACGATGTTGAGCATGAGTGGGGGGACCGTCTGTTGTTGCATTGTCAAGTTAAATGTCAACAAACTCCAACGAGATAGGTGGGCTTTTTCAACATATACTGTATCCGCGATGAAGGCTAAGGCGTGCTTGTGGTCGTGATAGTGTGCTTTCGATATTCGGCGCCTCAATAATGCAAACCTGATTTAGATACAAATATTTCCATATCATTGCAAAGCTGCCCTTCCTACCTTTTCCTTTCGAGCTCATCTGTTGTAAGATGTATGACTGTGCCTTGATCCTCAGCGCCTATGTACCACACTAAAGCTATATTACCATTCCGAATGTAACAGACTTGTATCCAATGCTCTCATATAAATCACAAAGCTACTATTTCGATGCAGCTGTATTAAGCTGGATGGAGGGCTGCCGAGTACATTGACCAGAATGGAAACACGAATATTTTTCGGGACACCGCAAAACACTGTATGTCAATGTGTAAACGACAACCTTC